>VXBL01002470.1:667351-746706 GCA_013400195.1 Aramus guarauna | reverse complement strand
GTTGGAGAAGTTTGTGAAGGACTGTCTCCCGTGAGAGGGACTCCGTGCTGGAGCATGGGAACGATGAGAGGAGTTCTGCCCCTGAGGATGAAGAAGCATCAGAAACAACATGTGATCAACTGACCGTAACCCCCATTCCCCGTCCCCCTGTGCCACTGAGGGAGGAGGAGGTTTGAAGCTGGGAGTGAAGTTGAGCCTGGGAAGATGGGAGGGGTGGGGGGAGGTGTTTTAAGATTTGATTTTATTTCTCATTCCTCTACTCCGTTCTGTTTGGGAATAAATTAGATGAATTTCCTCTCTAAGTTCAGTATCTTTTGCTCGTGACAATAATTAGTGAGTGATCTCTCCCTGTCCTTATCTCGACCCACAAAGCTTTTTGTTACACTTTTTCTTCCCTGTCTGGTGAATGAGGGGACTGATAGAGCGGCTCTGGTGGGCACCTGGCCCCCAGCCAGGGTCAACCCACCACAAAGGTACTGAAATGTTAAGAGTAAAACATAAATAATAATAAACATAAGATTACTGTATTTTGTGCCCCAAAGAATTCTGTTATGGATGCAGATTTACTCATTGGAGTGGAAGAATGTTTTGAAAAGCTGCAATCCCGCTAAGATTTCGGGTGACAAAGAAATGGGGAAAAGGCCAGACATTTGGATTTCTTTATACAGGGACCTCAGCTGATAAACATTAAAAAGCCCAAATGCAAATTAATATATCTAGGAAGTAAGACTGTAACATGCACTTGCAACATGAATTACAGTATCTTGCAGGCTTTAAAGATTATGTGAAATTAATTTCTAGTGCAGTGATGTTACTAACATTACTTACATAAGAGCTCTGAAAAGAAAGACAGGAGTCATAAACTAAGATGATGACATTTTCTCTGATTACAGCAATATAAATCCCAGCTGTCTTCAGAATGAAAGTTGAAATTTTTCTTTGTTTCATGAAAACGCTTTTCAAAGCATCCAGGAATGCTTTGAAATTTGAAAGACACTTGCCTTTAAAAGCTAAAAATCCAGTGGAGTTGATCACGGAATGCACTACCTACCTGAAAAAGAGATCTCTGATGATATTTGGCTCTTGATAGCAAATCACCTAGTTGAAAGCTGCAGTTAGAGAAATTCAGACTCAAAATAAGGTGCAGGTTATCAATGGTAACACTATTTTATTTATCAATTTACTTAGGAAAGTACTGTTCTATCAATACTATCCTGGATCATTAAGAGTAGAAGAGCAGAAAATAGAATCGCTGTAGCTCAAAACAGCATTGAAGAGTGTAGAGCTTATTTGATTATTGTGTTGTATGGCATGTGAAATGCAGGAGTTTTGATGAGATGGTTTTCATGTTCCTCTCTAGCTTTAAAATTTCTGACTCTATAAAAGGTGGCCAGACTGGCAGCCCCGGAGCATGAACATTTCCCTTTATCTGCACAGCAGGTACCACATGATAAGCACCAGTACACACATCCTCCCTGATAAGCTTGAATCCTTCCTGTAGGGCCCGACTCTGTGGAAAGGAGGATGATTTCTCAAGAGATGCCCATCCTGAAGGGGGACAAAAAGGTGCAGAGGCAACAAACAAAATCTGGGAAACTGTCTTTATCTGTGAAAGGGGATAATTTTACTAGGACTTAGACAGAGGACCAATTCATATAGCCACTAATAGTCAACAGATGGTAATTACTACTGGCTACTAACAGCTAGGTCAGATTTGAACCCAATGACCCAGAACTAAAATGCTCCATATGCCACCACTGTGCTGTCTGGTAAGCTCACTAGTTGCAACCCTCCCACTGAAATAAGGCCTTTCCCCCCAAGCAGGAAGCTTTAATATTCTCAGTTAGATGAAACAACTGCCTTGACATTTCTGCTCTGCCGTTGGTTTTAGCTCTTGTTACATGCTGTTTATCACACTTTAGTTTTAACCTTGGGGTGACAAAGGAAAACAAGACACTTTGTGAAGGAGAGGAAGTCATGGAAATAGTAAAGGTTCTCTTAGAAGAGAAGCTCTCCCTAATTCCCAGTCAACTCATGAACTAGAAGTTAGGTTAGAATTTTTTTTTTTTCTTCTCACAGTGCCCCTTCAAGGTCTTTTCCAAGCCCTCAGGGGTTAACCAATTGCTAGATGATATGGGTGGTACATTTAATTACAAATCTTTTGGTTAGTTTAAGCTGAAACTGGATTTCATCAATTAGGTAGAATCTGATAAACATTTAGCTGGAAGGTGTTCATTAACCATACAGTGACCAGCAAATACACCTTGCTGTGTCTTGAAAAATATGAGGATTGCTTACTACTAGGATATGCAGGATAAACAGCATGTTTATACACTTAGTCATTTAAATGCTCTTCATCGCTATGGCATCTTGTTTTTATATGCATACATACAAATACACAGCATTCCCAGGTGTGTAGAGGGTGAACCATGCCTCTTCTGCTCTTCAGTCTCCTGACTAAGAACACAATCTCTGCTGCCTAATGTCACACCACAAGGTCATTAGAAGTCCTAGCCTAGCCTAAATAGTCCCTCTTGATTGCGCTATAATACCAAAGCCATAAATTTACTAGTGCTTGGGTTGGGTTTTTTTCAGTCTTCTCTTGAAACTGCTCTGAACTGTTACCATATTTATGATATGCCGTCTATATGATTAAGAATTTCCCTGGTAGGAAACCACATAACTTTCGCTATGACTGCAGATGCAGGATTTACTTGGAATCAGATTTGCTGAATGCTGACTTTCTGACAAATAAGTATTGAACCTTTTATATAATTGTGTTTCCTCTACCTATTATTGCTAAGGAAATACCTGAAAATGCATTAGATGTCTTCAGGACATTGCTTCTCTCTATGGCTGGTGCAGGGTAAGCATTTTCATTTTCATTACTATGGCTTCTTTCTTTACTCTATAGCATAAACCTCAAAAACTTGATAAAAACTTGTTAGCAAGTATTTTACAACAGTGCTGCTGTATTTTTTGGTTTTACTGTATATAAAGTGCTGCAATCATGTTTTAATGCTTCCCTGTATCTGTGTGACAGCTGAATAGATAATGTGAAACTTCTTTTTTCTTATGGACCTCATAAAATTATCCACTAAGAGGCAAATATATGTTTGGTAGTGAAACGACATAGTGCTGCATCAGCAGGTCTTATTTCAAAAATTAAAACAAAGGAAACAATCCAAACACAACTCTTTTAATACCCAATCAGTTTTAGGTAATACTACACATGAGAAAGAGCAAGCAAACTGGAAAAACTAGCTTTATATATGAGGAAGTCAGCAATAGGGTAATAAGCCACAGAAGCATCAAGGGGAAAAAAAAAGGAGAAAACAAGGAAAAAAATAGAAAAATACTTTCACAAGTAGCTAACTTTAGTCTGTAAGAATATGCATAAAGACTTAAAGTTTCCAGTAAATTGCCATAAAGGTATATTGGCTGATACATATAGCAGAAAACTCAAAGATATTGGTGACTATCTTCCTCAGCTGTCAGACTAAAAGGATGAAATTCAAGTTTCTCTTGAGTATTACCACAAGGCCTGTCCTACTTGAACTTCTCTTTTGTTGCTTTTTCCATACAAGAAAACATTATTTACCTATAACGAATGCCAACCAAATTAGAATAGCCTGTTAAAGGATGTATAATTAAATATTTCTTGGCTGAATGGTTTATGTGTTTTCAAGCAGTCTGTATGGCTTTGAGTTAATACCTATTATTATGGAGAAGGTCCATGCTGTCACCTTGCTATGACATTTTGTCCACCTGCTCAGTGGTAAAATATCTAGGATAAAACCCTCACTCTGCTGATATCAATTAAATACACTTTTTGGAGGATAAGACTAAGGTTTGCTTCTCTTTTCATCTGACAATTCCTTTTGTTTTATAATATTCAGTACTTAGGAATCTACAGCAGTCTATACTTAGCATAAAGAGGTCTTGTGAGGGTTTCTTTTCCTGAAGAAAAGAAACTCCTGAATAAGACTGATTTGTATGTCTGATTATAACTCTTCACTGGGGCTTATCAGAAGTAATCTGAAAGCACCGTCCTAATAACAGCTCAGACAATATAATTATGTATGATACTGTGTTTTTGTGTAAGGTTGGAGGCTGCTAAAATGAAGCGCACTTTTTTAGCAGAGCTATTTGCACCTTCCTTCTCTTAGAATAGTTAAGTATGATTCCCTTCAATCAGTAGTCAACTTCAGTTTTCAGAGCAGTAAGTGCTCCTCCTGCTATCTGTGGCATCACTTAACATCTTGTTATAAGATGTCTTGGGGCTAATGTCTCAAGCAAGGCAATTGTCAACAGCCACCAGGAGCTAGAAAGACTTAAGAGCAGTGAAGTAAAGGATTTAATTCTTTGAAGGAAGTTTAAACATGCAGTCACTTGGGACAGAATAGAGTAATTAGAAAAAGTGGAAAAAAAAATACCAACACCCTACACATGTCACTTTGAATGACACACAAATGATTTTGCAATACACAGGAGACTTTTCCGCCTCTTCTGCCTTTTTTCTTCTTTCCTTTCTTTGTTTTATTTTTTACAAACTAACCTTTTAACTAATGTTAAATCAATTAATAAGAATGTCAAAGTAATTGTGCTCTGTCTGTGAGTACCCAAACACCAACTCATGCACAAAAGACCTGGCTGTCAATCAACACAACTACAACACTAATGGATATTATGTCTAATCTTCATGTGCTACAGCTGGGTCAAGTGCTTGGGCACAAATTGATGGTTAGGCTAGTGCTGGATTTCCAGTCTTCAACTGATGTCTTAATTCCTCATGCAGACTGTGTCTGAAAGATAATTACTCTTTCGCATGTCAGCTCATTCCAAAGCTGCCCTGAATTCTGGGGCTGGAGAAAACAGAGAAAAGGGAGGGGGATTCGGGGGGGTGCCGCAACTGCCCTGAAAATGCAAAGATGCTGAGTTGGAATTGGGCATCCACAATGGAAAAAATATGAATGGAGAATAATTAAAGATGGCATTTTGAGGTTACAACTGCAGAGTGTCTGTTCTAACAAAAAATAAAATTAAATTAAAGCTGAAAGAAACAGCTGCACATTAAGCCCTATTTAATATTGATGCTAACTGAAGTATGGATTTGAGTGAGCTTGTTCCTCAAGGTCTTTGCCTTGTATCACTGCCTTGTTGTGTAATAAAAAGGATTTCTACTTAGAAAAGTATAACAATCACTCATGTAAATTTCTTCACTCTATTTTGAGAAGGAAAAAAATATTTTCCCCTTAGAAGCTTCTTTCAGTGATTCCAAAACAGAGAGACTCCACCAAAAATGAAAGCATAGTCTTCAAGAGGGAAAAATCCCCAGTGTTAAAGTAGGAGAATGAATCTCCATAGTTTAATTATACCTGATATTTAAATTTAAAGAATTATGTTAAAAATGCTCTTAACCAAAGCTGCTTTCTCAGACATATAGCTTTACTCCATATGTGTTAGCTTGTTTACAGGGACACTGTTCTCTTTCATTTAGTCAGTTGTTAGTACACTTAGATGGTGAAGAATCCTGTCCTGACAGCTTTTCTTATTGGAAATCTGACATCCAGATTGTTGACAAGAAGTGGCTTCTCCAGTAGTTACTCAGGTACTGCGTGGTGTGTATTTAAACCAGATAGCATTGCTTATCAGAGATCTGAGCAACCTCCCTAAAAGAAATTAAGCAGAAAGCACTTTGTGCTGAACACAGAGAAGCTTCCTCATTACTGCTGCAATAGGAGAGGAAATACTGTTCCCACTTCATTTACTTCCACGCTTCCTGCAGCATCACCTTACCTCATGCTACGGTCTGATCACTGCCTAATCATCCTGAACACTTTTTTGTTTTTTCTTTGTCTTTCAAGTTTCACAAAGAAATTCTGCGAGCTGCCTGCATACAAAACCTGTAACATTTGGTTACTTAAGGCAAAAATACCAGGTTCTTGAATTTTATTTAATTTCATTAAGGACTGTCAGAGTGAATAAGGAGTTTAAGATTTGATTCATAGGGTTTTCTTTCAGGGATATAGGTGCTTTTCAATTACTTAGAATATTAAGCAATAGAAAGGATAGCGTGATCTATATTTTATGAATGTGTGAATTGCAATGCAAAGGGAGGCTATATAAGCTTACACAGCTGTGCACTAGAAAATCCAGGAATTAGGGTTAAGATATACAGACTCATGAGTCCCTTCTTTGACATCTAGAAAGTTGTTCCTTTTTTAAATCATCATTCCTACATCTAGTGAAAACATTTTATAGTAGTTTTTCTAACTGAAACATAGAAAATTTTTCTGTTGGAATTGTTGCTCTCTGCATAACAGTTTGACTTCTCATTGAAAACAAGCATATTCATGTGCGCCTACAATGAAAATTTTATATTTTCTATGTAAGATTTTACTTAGATTCATTGACGTTGTTTTAGTTGATATTTTCTACATTTTTTTCCATTCTCTCCATGCTAGTGTTCTGGTAGGACAGTACTGGCTGCATCACAGTTTTAGGTCTGACTTGGATGACTCTCTTACTAGAGTAATTGCCTTTGTAATGACGCTGAAGAAACAATTGTATCTGCTGTAGCAGTTGTGTTTAGATTAAGGTTGCACTTGTAAAGCTTACCTCTTGATCAGCCCGACAACCCATGCTTTGGTGTTTCACTAGGGAGAGGTGGTGGACTGCGTGAATTAGATGCCTTTCAGAGGAAAATACACCAGAAGTGCTTGTAGGGCAAACCCAGCACACTCTGAAAGTTAACGAGCGTTCAATCCATAAGACTAGCCAGAGTCCAAATGTGCATAGCTGAAATGATCATTAGCACCATCTCTCAGCTCCTCAGCTCCAATCTTGACGGGCTACAGCTCCTGTCAATATGACATGGTTATTGCTGGCATGTCAGTAGCTTGTGCAATCCAGATTGAGTTGCCAAGTGAGAGACAGAAAGATGTCCTAGATAACTGAAGTTCTGGTGATCCATCAGACATCAGAAGGTGAATGAAAACAGCATCACAACATACACATCTATTCCCACACTAGCAAAAGGAATAATAACAAACAATTATTTCAAATTTAGCCTAAATATTATTTGGTTGAAATAGTGGAAATCATTATAACAATGCTTTGCGTTTGCATTAACGACAGTGTGTGGGCTGTGGATTTTTTCAGCCAAGTAGACCTTGGACTAAAAGTTTAAGAAATACTGTCCTTGAATACTTGTCTCTGCTTCCCATCGCTGCCTGTTCAACATGACTGTGAAATCACTGTGATGATTATTAAGGACGACATTGGCTGAATTTACTGGGAGAGTGAGACAGTATCTGCATGAGAACAAACTCTGAGTGAGGGTTAAGTGCCCGAGGCTCTACCCAAAGTACATTTCAATAAAGTTGGTACATTGGGGGAAAAATAACTAACTAACTAACTAAGAAGAGATCACAGCATTTTCCTTAGTTCCTGTGATCAAGAAAGTGAACATGGTATTGTAGTAGAGGTTCAGAGCATCCGTGTTGCCATATGCTTGGCTGCAGCTAGACTAGCATGTGAGTATACTTTGCCATTCACAGCTGGTGAAAACGGTGCAAGTTTCCTATACAAATTAACTTGGCAACAAATTTTTCTATTCTGGTACCTTTGACACAAGTTACATTTACAGAGACCATAGCCCTTCTGTAAGGTCCATGGATAAAATTTTCTACAGAATCTTTCTGTCTCCTTCTCCCTGTGCAATGTTGGCACATGAACAATTAATGTTACTTTGTTATAATTAAGTTAATGTAATTAATGGATGTTAAATAATTCAGTGCTACTGTGTCATCAAATACATTATTTTAACAATTTGTTTAACAATGTTCTGGCTTTGAGGGAAGCTGCCTTCTGCCTTGTGTTTTGTTTTCCAAGGTATCTAGATTTAGATACATTTAAAGACCTACTGAAGCTAAGTAAGAGATAAGGTAATGCAAAATTTTATATTTTTTTCTGCTTTTGCCTTTTGCTTCCTTTTAATTCCATTATTCCATTTTCTAACACTGGTTCCAGATTTTTAAACATTCTTATCAAAATTTTATAAACCCAGTAAATAACTCAATGAAACAATGTGAATTCTCACTTAGATATGGGACTAAAATAGGGTAGTCTTCTGATAATAGAGGTTGGTAGGCTAGCACCTATATGGTGACACTATTTGTGCTGTGGCAAATTCATTTATTTTAGGTACTGGATGGGATCCTGTTCCTTTCTGCCCATCTATTCAATTGACTGTCTCCATGTATTGATGTGTAGAGGAGTCTTTATGAGTATTTCCTTAACCACTTGAGGGAAAATTATCTGGGTTACTATAAAACACTTATTTAAATTGAGAAGATTAACCTGGATGATTCTGGCTGAGAAAATCCAGAAGTATTCAAGTGATCTTTGACAGCAGATTGGTTGACCACAGCTGTAGAGGAATGTCAATAATACATACACTGAACACTGTGGCTTTTTATAGACAGTAAAAATTTCAATCTTAGAATGAAATATTTAGCATAGGCTTTGTGTGGTTTGTGCCATCTCACTATTTCTTTTATTATTTGTAGCATAAGTACTTTTTAATTAAATTCTGAGGATGAATAGATTTAGAGGATTATCCTGGTTTTGGCTGAGATAGAGTTAATTTTCTTTCTGATAGCTGGTATAGTGCTGTGGTTTGGATTTAGTATGAAATACTGTTGATAACGCACTGATGTTTTCAGTTGTTGCCAGGCAGTTGCAGTCCCTGCACTAAGTGAAGGACTTTTCAGCTTCCCAAGCCCTGCCAGGTGCAGAAGCAGCCAGGAGAGCACAGCCAGGACAGCTGGCCCAGCCTGGCCAAAGGGATAGTCCATACCATATAACCTCATGCTCCGCATATAACTGGGGAAGCGAGTTGGGATCGCTGCTCAGAAACAAACTGTGCATTGGCTGTTTTTTTCCACATGTGGTGAGCAACTGCATTTATGCATTACTTGTTTTATAGATTATTATCATTATTATTATTCTCTTCCTTTGTTATCCCATTAAACTGTCTTTACCTCAACCCACAGGGGTTTTTTTTCCCATTCTCCTCCCCCTCCTCTTGGGAGGGAGGGGTGAGCAAGTCAGGCTTGTGTCAGGCTTCCTCTTAGTTCATCTACATTTTGGTAATACCTAAAGTAGGTTTTGCACATGAATCAGTGTTGATTACAATGTTAAATCTTGATTGCTGTGTTTAGGGTACAACTTATGTATGGCTTCATTTTCAGTGGTGCTGTGAAATTTCAGCTTTGCCTACTAAAAATTAGTTTAAATGTGATTTTGAAAGAGAACATTTTTAATTTAAGAGAGTTGCTTTAGGCCAAAATCCCTTGGGCACCTACTCCTTGAAGCATCTTCCAGAATCTTGTGTTAAGTATGAAGATACGTTGCAGTGCGACATGTTGAGGACTGACCGTCTTTGGATATGATTCCCAAACTACCATCCTGTTGAGCACTGAGTCATCAGGAGCCTGAGGACAGGGAATGCTGAAAAGAAGGAGTAGCTTTAGCTCAGCATACAGCTGTCATTCATGGTTTCTTTGATAGCACGCTTTTATATTTATTAATTTAAAAAAATTTGGTTTATTTGCCATGCCTACAAGTAACATGTATGAAAACATCTGATATTCCATCTAGCAGGGGGCAGTGATAAATAAACATATTTAACTAGCTATTACACTGAATACTGTGATTCACTGAGCAGTGCAAGCAACTCACTTTACACACAGCTCATATTTCATATGCCCTAGCAATTCAATTAGAAATCCAAACTGTATTCATTTAGACCTCACATATGTTTCAGAAAGCTCTGCTAAAAAGTGCCCTATATTTTCGGAACATTTATCTCTGGTCATAATCTTAAACTTCAGTTCCTTCTGTTTCTGCTTATTGTCCAGGGAGAACTGTACTATGCCAGAAGAAGATAATTTCTGAATTATTGTCAATACACTGCCTTGTGAAATTGATTGTAATGTCTTGGGCTGTATGATATTAACTATGTGTGGTTGCGTTTTCCTACACCTATCACTGACTTTTGTTAACCTAAGTCATTATTTTGCACAGCAGAGTATTTTGAGATACTCCCTCATGATAAGTGTTACAATATATAAGGTATGTTCTGCCACTGTTGGTCTCCTGAAAGCCTTTTCTGTGATAAATTGAACATTTTGTCATATCTCAGTACAGCAAATCTCAGTTTCACAATCAGCAGTGTTTCAGTTTATCATTTGTTTATTTTTTACCATGGTGATTTAGGTCCTAGGATATTATCCCATTCTTCGTTAACACTTGCAGAGTATACAGAGCATTAATTCAGCTAAAATGTCTCCTATATGCTTATTTTGAGGCATTATAACTTCAAACTAGGAAGTTCCCAGGGTATGTTACATGTTTTCTGCTCCAGATCCCTCCACCTTATATTCCTTTTAGAAAGCAGCCATTTAACTGGAGCTTTAAGTAAATGTAAAATGACTTTCAAAGATTTTTTGCTAGCTACAAGATTAAATTTAATTAAAATCTGGTATTGTTCTAGGACATTGATCTGAAACAGTTTGGGAATGGGGAGTGATACATTCTTTTTTCCCAACTGATTTAAATCCTGAGGTTGGAAATGCAAGTCAGATTTTATATTTTAGGAGGCAGAGACAAATTCGAGTAGTTGACAGTTGTTCATTGCATTTAGGAACACTTTCATGATGAACCAGCATAGTGATTGTATTTGGATGTAGTAGCAGAGCACGGATGAAACTGGGCTCTGGGGCAAAGAATGAAATGGTGTGCCCTGTTCAGCAGTGCTTGATGCTGATTTCTGCCATTTTCATCCTTTGGCAGCTGGCTCTGGCGTGGCAGCCCTGAGAGAGGGCTTGTACCCCATATCAGGTTATCTGTCTCTATGTTTCTGTGAAGGGGATGGGAAGCTGTAAGGTGCATTTGAAAGTGCTGTTCCCTCTAAAATAATTTCCTTAAAGCTTAGGAGGACAAAAAATAAAATTATTATTTGGCATGAATTATTATGGCTAGAAGGACTATTATCTGTTCATCTCTGGAAAGAATTTTGGGTTTGCAGCAGGACTGGGTTGCTGCAGAGCAAAAACCAAGCGCAGTGCAAGAGCAGAAATAGTGGGAAAAGACATAAAATCCCTCTCACAAAATATCTGCAGATTCTTTTGTAACACAATGTATATAGTCAGACCAGTTTTATGTTAGTGTAGTTTTGAGTCACTTATTATTTCCATCTGTCTGAACCTAGAATCAGCCTCTTGTTTATTGGTGCTGTCTGTTATTGCTTATGGTTTCTCTTACAGCAACAAGAAGTCATCATCAGATCAAATATGAGCATTCTCTTCCTCAGAAAGTTTATATTTCCTTTTGATGGGAAGACAAAGACTATCACTGACCCATGATGTCTATACAAAAACTTTGGCAGAGGCTACAAATGTCTGTAGAATATAGTGGGTGGGACAAGAAAGAAGGTGCAACACGGAGCCTTTGCTGCATTAGTTAATCTAAGGATGAACGGATAGTGGTATATTGTAGCTTCCTTCCTTGCTACCCCTGCTGTGTGGAGAAGGTAGGACTCATTCTTTCTTGCCTGCATAAAATTACAGCTAGGTTTCATTTGAGCAACAAAGTTAAATAGTCCAATTTTAGCATTTGCAAATGGAGGTGTCTGCCGTGTATTGTAAAGAGGACTGTCCTTTAGGGTATGCGAACAGAAACCAGTAGGTCTGACAGTTTTGTTCTTTAGCATTTGCCTTTGGGTAGTGATCAAAAGTGACTAACATGCCAGAATGGATATATTCTGCACCAATTTTTTGATTTTTAACACTTTGGGCATTTTGGAATATTTCTTCAAATGTCCTGAAAACTGGATTTTCTGTTGCACTAAAGTGAACTCAGTCGTGCAGATGCTGGGGGGCAAAGTATATACACTTCATTCTAGCTCTAAAGCTGATGATAACAATCTCTAAAGCTGATGACAACAGATAATATTTCCAAAGGGCTGTCTGTCAGCTTTGAATAAGCAGAACAAGGTATACCCCGGTCTCCTTACCTTCTGGCTAACATTGCTGCAGTTAAGAACTTCTCCACACTAGAAATTGCTTTCTGGGAAAATTGGATCTAGAAGGTGTCTCATTCTGCATCAGAAAAGGAAATAAAACAAAAGATCCTCCACTGTATCTTCTCGTCCTCTCTCTCTGTACCCCAGAAGACACAAACAAAGCTCAAAGAGAATCACCACTCATTTTCTATGTTTTCCTTGGGTTACTTCTTTCCCCTCCCTCCACTTAAGACGTATAGTAATTAAAAAACATAGGGCTGTAATGAAAATTAGTTTAGGAGTCCCTGTCCTGAAATACATCATTACAGGGCTCAGACTAACTTCTCATTTCCATGTCATAGCGACACGTCACAGCTTTACGAAGGTATTTCTCTTTGTTCTCCTCTTTTGTCTTTACCTCAGGTAGGCATTTAGCTACACTTAAACTTTATACATGAGCTTCTCCATACTTTTAAAGTTAAGATATGCAGTGTATGTTAAAAGGATATTCGTTTATGTGTGTAAAACTTTAAAGGTTACTGCTAAAATTGCTATTTTTCAATTGAATGACAAGAACCTTGCAAATCATAGAATCAAAGAATCATTTTGGTTGGAAAAGACCTTTAAGATCATCAAGTCCAGCCATTAAATGAAAAGCTGCGATTTTTTATTTTCTAGAGGTATAAGAAAATCCTTGCTACATTCTTATTTATGGAATTGTATTCAGGAGTTAGAAATGTAGATGGAACTCTCTGATAAATTGGACAAATAGTCATGAGTTTTAAGCATGAGTAATATTAGTACTAGAAGTGGATTTTTTTGTTATTCATAGAAACCAGAAATACTACATATTTGGCTAGCCAGTCATGTTATGTTAGTTAGAGACAGCAAGTGTGCAGTTGGCTTCTCTTCTGCGTTCTCACTGATATGCAGGACGATGGTTATGTGAGTTTTAATGGGTGGAGGATTTCTTTTTTTTTTTTCTTCTTTTTACATCTGCCATCACTTCTTGGGAGACATCTAAACTCATAGAATATAAGATTAAGTTTATCAACAGAACATAACTGAGTTCCCAATTAATATTTTTATAATGCCTATAATTTACCAACTTTTACCATCTGGCCATCACTAATTTTCTCTTTTCAATGTCAATTCCTCTTGTTTATCCTTGGCCGGTGAGCTCCTTTAACCTGATAGTTTTTCAGCTCCATTATGGACTTGCAACCATGGAGTACAACTGAATGTACACTCTAACCCCATTTACTATTCAGTAAACAAAGAGGTTTGTGGGCAGAGCATTTATAAATTGATTAGCTGGGGTGAAAGTATTCATTGTTCAAACTGTGTTCACAAAATGAAACTCGGCATAGCAGTTAATTCATGACCAACTCAGATTCTATTAGGAAGGCCTATTGAATATATTGTTATTATTGCAAGTCCCAATTAATGAGTATAGATATTTTTTTTTTTGCTGAAATAAGGGAAGAATGATTTTCAGAAGGGTTAATCTCTCTGTTTCAGTGGAAAACTTGGTAAATCACATCACCAGAGAACTGCAGTTCCAACATGAGTGTTCTGGAAATAATCTGTAACCATCATGGACTATTTTAGTCTAGATGTAGGGAGTCTTAGTGAGAAATCTTTACCATAATTATTCTGGATATTAGATACCAATTTTCTATTATTAGGACAGAAATTATATGTCTGTCTGAACATTTCATTTCTGTATCAATTTTCAGATATAAATACATACAAGAGTCTTATAAAATTAATGTATCCGTGACATAAAAATTCTCTGAAAACTGTTTCAAAGATCTGTTAGAGACTATAGTATTCTAGCATTTTTGTTGAGCATTAATCAGCCTCATCTCTGTGGAACAAAGACTTGTTTTCAGTCTGTACCAGTAAACCAACCAGTAAATAACAAGAAAACAGACAAGGAAGAAATGTTGTGATGAAGAAAGGGTTATTGAAGGGTTAATTTGTTTTCAGATAGAATTTGCTGTTCTGTGAAAAGGGAAGGAAAGTTTTTTGCACTTCTTTTATCAGATTCCTCATACTGCTCTGACTGTGCTCTGGTTTTCCTGATTTTCTCTAGGAGGCAAATCTGAGAGAGATGATCAAAGATGCACAATTACTTATTATTCACCTGAGCTGTTAGGTTCCACACACTTAATATTGATATTACTTCCAAATCTTCTGTTCCCAGGTTTCTCTACCTTTCTGATGGACTTTTGGGTCCTGAGGCTGTCTCCACTGCTATTAGTGAATATATATTTCCAGGCCTCAGACATTTAGCAAGCTACATTCTAAAAATTAGTCCAAGTACATTTAGGGGTAATGACACTCCAGTGTTACAGTCATGAAATAAGACGGCATAATAAAATAAGTAAGTGAAGGTCCACTTCACCTTATTATAATGTTAAACATATTAATCATGATAATTTATGGTACAGCTTAACTAATGTTTGGCATAAATTGTCACCTAAAGCCATTATCAAATAGCATGGTAACCACCATTAACTAGCAGTATGCTTCAACCTTTCCTGGGTGATCAGATACAAATCTGCAGTTTTACATCCACATCAATATTTGTTTCTATCTGCATTCCTATTATTTGAAAAATTGCCTTGCACATTTTTCTGTTACTCATCTTGCACGTGGGTAGGTTAAAAAACACCACCCAGTCAGTTTCTTAAAGTACTCATCATTATTCTGACTGAAATATCACAAAGGCATTGAATTTGGACATTTGTGTAGTTAACTACATGAACAATGAAAATGCAGTTCCTAACATAGAAAATAAATGATGAGCCTTTATTTCAGTATTTATGCCAGACCATTGCATCTTACTGTAAAACAGATAAACTGTAAAAACTAGTGGATCATATAATTATAGTTGAAATACAGTAGGGGGAAAAAATGAACATATTTAAATGTGCTTTTTCAGATGAATAGCTCAGCAATGTACACTATGTAGGCAGTAATTGTGCTGAAAGCAGCAAGTTCTGAGTTCTGTGTAGTGCTAAAACAAATTATTCCAGTAAAAATGGAGGTGAAAACTTTCAGAAGTAGATTACACAATCAGCTAAATCCTATACCAGTTCATCTTAATTTTAGATTGGACTTAAATTCTATATTGTTATGCAGAAAATAAGGCTGGACTTGTACTTAGTATTTCATTCTGAATTTTCTGGATCTGTAGTGAAGCTGGGAATGCATTTTTCAACAAAGTATTTTCTTTCTTTCTGTTTTTTTAAATTAGAAAAAATATCAAGCAGTCAATAGACTTCAGTCTGAGTTTTAGAAAGCTCAGACAAAAGACAAGACCCTGGTGACCAAAATCTACTGAGCAGGAGAGCTATGATGTTAGAAAGCAGTTACAAAATTATTTTCATTTGAGCCAGAATTTACTATAACCTGGGAAATCTTCTAGGACCCAAGAGACTTCTTTCAATTTCTATTACAGCTGATGAATTAGAGCAAAAAGATTTCCACTGATTCCTTGCAAACTGGATCATGTCCCTCCTGTGTTCCTGTAAATAACACTAGGTTTTCAGATTAATCCTTTCAAGACGGGGAGGGGCAATTCAATAATGTATCTGATTTATTGTTTTGTGCTGGCCATTATCCAGAGTATTGGGGGAGGGAAGAGGGAGGAGAGGGGAGCAATTTGCTAAATGCATATTTATGCTGCAACAGCAAAGGCCAAGTAAATTCAGAGAAGTACATGTTAATTATTAAGATAAAGAAATTTAAGTTACTAGGAATGGTGAGTAAATTATTACTGTGTATACAGGTTTAGCAGTCAAAGCTAACAGAAATATAAAAGCTGGGAGCTGTCTTTAAGAAACCCACTTCTAATGACTTCACTTTGCAGTCACGTGGCCGCTATAAAAATAATTACAATATTTGCATCAATTTTTAGCTGCTGGAACTAAGTTGCAGTCAATATTCTGAATGTTTTTTCCATAACCTGGTACTTCATATTTTAGAACTTTTAACTTATACTGGAGAACAAAGAATAGTGTAAACCAAAGGCAAAGTTTGTATATATACTTGTGTATGTTATGTACTTGATGTGGAACAGACATTCTAGTTTGCATGCTTACGTTTGACGTTTATTCAGTGAAATGTTTATTTTGCTGAAGCCTGAGGTCTCTCTCTGACTCTTGAAAAATCTTTCAGAGGATAAATTGACAAAATATATTCCTCTCTAGTTTCTTAGTAGTTGTCATGATCTATGTGATCAAATGGAAGTCCTTGAAAGTCAAGATATACAATACAGTATAGGTGAGGATGATACTCAATGCAATCTGACTGTTGAAGCACAGAAAGTAGCAGTAACATTTTTATCATGAAACAGCCAGTCTTTAATTTCCAATTTTACTCTCTGAAGCAGGTTTCCATTATTGACATTAAAGATATTAAATCATCATATCAAGAACCAGTTTAATTATGCACTCAGAAAGAACTTGAGAAACTGTAATTCACATGTTCTCTTTAGAAATTATCTTGCCATAAATATATATATAGTTATGTATTTTTCAGATAGACAACATTCTTGGAGAGATGGTTCTCTAAATAGAGAAAATTAACAAACCCACTAATAAAACTCTTGAACTTTGATAAGAAACCTACTTAAGATTTAGCACTGTGCCTCTTAACAGTGATACTCTGCTACTCTGACACCTAGATGCAACAGTGAATAGGTTTCTCAAAAATACCAGTAACAGATTCCAAATCCTGATTTTAGTGATATTGTCATAAGCTATGATAATCTTATGACCAGAGAAATACGCACATGTCAGAATTCTCCAGGACATTTTTGTAAAACTCACTGGACACAGAAATGAACTGTTATCTATTGACTATCTTATATTTTACTTGATACCCATTTCCTAAAAGAGTCTTCCTTCTGCTTTAGGAAATTATCTTCAATGCACAGTATTTGATTACCTCATCTGGTTCTAGACAGATAAAATAAAAAGAACTTAGTAGACCTGTGCTCATTATTGCTTGATAGCTGACTGACATTTAATATACAGCACCAGCGCTCATTCTTTGCTCATTTTTGACAAGCTCTGATGCTTGCTTTTAACACCATTTTATTTCAGTGAAGCCCTGTAGCAATCATCAGGCAAGGTAGGCTTCTTATGTGCATCTTTCTGGACTTCAAGTAGCTACTTCAAGGTGTGGTTAATGTGCTGTAAAAACTGCGGAGAGGTTATTTGTTAAGCTATTTCTGATCAGTCTTCAAAGAGTTTCCATAAAAAGGAATATATGGGAGGAGGTCACTGCAATTGTATATATGGTGTATGACATTAAGAGTTTCTGTTCAATATATGAAACCATCTAGATAGCCATGTGTATGTATTTCATCACATACAAGAAAGCAGATATGTCTGAAATTAGTCATCCTTTTGTAATAATTCTTTACTGAACATATTAAATGAAAAGATCCTACTAGATAAGGAGGTTCAGTAACATAGCCAGACCAGAATCTCTGCAGAATACTGCCTAAGCACCCTGAAATACATGGGTGTGTTCCCCACACAAGACAAGCAGACTAAGGATATATATCCTCAACCATTAGTATTTATTTTTTGTATGCTGTTTGTACTGTTGTGCTTTTTGTGTGATTTATAGAATTACAGTTTTCAGCTAACTTCATCTTGTAGATAAGGAAAACCACAAACTGACAGTAAACAGAATGTCACTGTGGTAGCATTATTTGTGTCAAAGACATCACATCTTCATTGGAAGCCTAGCAGGAAGAGTCAGGAGAGTAAATAACATTGTGTATCAGTGCTAATCATTTCTAATTTTTTCCTTTTCCCTTAAATCTGTCTTGTAATTTACATTCACTTTCAACTCAGTAGACACATTTCCTTTTGAGTGGATATCACTAAAAGGCAATAAAGAATATGTAAATCTGCTGTGTTCTATTGTCTGAGGCTCTTGGAGTGTAGAACAAAACCAATTGTTATTGCTCTGACAGTTATACTGGAAATATTTACAGTATTTACTTTAGCTAATGAAAGTTGACATAACTTAGGGAAATTACTTAAGTGGGAGTATATTTTCTACAGCTCCTCTGTAACATCTGTATTTGCTAGCTCCCCTTCTAGTCCTCATTTAACATGTAAGAAATTTAATCAAAATTCTCTGGATTAAAAATTAGGCATGGATGAATCTGTTCCAAATATAAGATTCTGAAAGTTTTTCTCAACTGTAAATTAAGTCAGTTTATTTTTTTCCTTTTCCCAGTTCTTTCTCTGGGATTATATTTTTTTTTTTTCATTCCTCGTTGCATTGTCTGAATCACCTTTAAATTACCTTGCCCTCATCACAAGCCTCTAAAATCACTGAGTAAAATGTCAAAGTCCATAAATGTTGGTTTATACTCAGTTTTTATGACACCACCACTGCATGGTTTAGAAACTCTTGTGGTACAGCTTTAGACAGTTCTGATGCTAAAAAGATGTTCATCTCAATGTGACTCATTAAGACAAGCTCTAATCAAGAGCAACTTTGAAATTAAATTTAGAAAGGTGACTTGGCTTTTAACTGGATCTCTGCAGGTTTGCTTCCACCTTTCAGTTCTTTCTGATAGTTTTATAGTCTGCATGAAGATTCTATCGAAGTTTAATATTCAGATTCTGTTTCAGTGCTTCAGTTTCTGTCAGTAGACTCCTACCTACCTTCTACCAGCTGTGCACTACACGTGCCTGGAACCATTTAGCTTTAGACACTGTTGGAAATGTAGGACTGCATCAAATAAGTTTTAGGACCCCAGACAGGAATCCAGAAGCCTAGTGCTATGTTTGCCCAGATGCTCAGACTGGCATTTTTTCCTTTTGCCCTGAATTGCCTCGAATTGATTTCTGCTCAGGATTGGCAAGTTATTGGCAATGCCGTATATCTCTAAACTAATATGCATTATCAGCAGGCTACTCTTGTGTGATCTCTATTGCAGATTCTCTTTGCAGTCCTCAGCACTAAAATAAAAGGGAGCATTAGGATGCTCATTTCTCTTCTCCTTCCTTTTCCTTCCCTTTCCCCTTCTCACTCCTGGAGGACTACAGGACCCAGGCAAACTAGTTTAGCTGTCTACCATGAAATCTTTTGCAAGAGAGCAGTCAATTCCTTCTTATCTCAAAATATAAATATGGAAAGGGAGCCATGAAGGCACTAGCTAGCAAACTTTGGTCACACCATTGTTCTAGCAAACAGACAGGACCATACTGCAGTAGCTTTCCACTCTAGAATAATTTTTCTCACATTGCAATGGAACAGGTATGGGAAGCAGCTTTATCCTGAACCAGGGACACAATGAACATTTTGCGGAAATATACCATAGCAGCAGAAAGTTGATTTACTCTATTTTTCAGTTTCCTTTTTTCCAGTTTTCCTTTGTTATTTTCCATCTGAATTACATTAGTTACTATGGAAACAGCAATGTCATTGGCATGGGTCTAAGCATACTGATGTCCACTAGAAGAGTAATAAGACAATCTCTTTAATAATTTAGAATATACAATGTGGTTTGGGAAACACAGATTTTTAGATGGTAGAATACAATGAAAAGATGACAGGGGTCATAATTTTCACCTTGCAAAGAAAAAACATCATAATCATTCCATATTATAGAAGTTTTGTCTGAAATTAAACATCAGTTGGAAGTAAGCACTTGCATATTCTCCTATTTCCACAGAAATAGTGGCAATAGCTCATTTAGCTGAATTCTGATTTTCATAGTTCCCACAATTATAACTTAGAGCAACAACTTCCAATATGGGTGTTTTCTCTGGGAAGAAGGCATTTTATTCTCGTGATCCTGTGTGAAGATGCTTTGCTCCTGACACTCTCTCACTTGCGTGTTTTTCCCAAGAGCTTGCTTGAGGGTTTCAAAAGTACTTTAACAGCCAGGTCTATCTTGGCCTGTTGCTTTGAGTTGGAGGTGGCCTTGGTATATTCTTAATGCTGTGTGGGAATATAAATGGTAAAAAAGAAAAAAAATTCTTTCCCAAATCATCTGTACAAAGACTCTATAAAGAATCCTCACTGGGTTTGTAATCAGACTGCATCATTTGTAAGTATAATAATTTTCCTTTCTTTCATAAATGATAAAATTCTGTCTGTTGGTAAACACATATAAATGCCACTGAAATATAAAGAATCACTTACCAGAATGTCATGGCGGGTCTCAAAATAGCCCTACCAGGTATGCTGTGGCCCAGAATTTTTGAGATATTTTGACTACATTGTATGTGTATGCAGGGGTTCTCAGTGATATGTTATGCATGCTTTTGTATGTTATCCCTTCATTTAAAAACTTTTAATGTTGTTTAGGTTTATTTCTGCATGTGGATATTGTCCATAATAAAAGTGTTAAGTTCTGATGAATACTGAGTTGTCTAATGTACAAAAAAGATGGTTATGATTCTATTTCCAACTTACTAAATGAGTAAGAATTTCCATAGAGAATAATACATTTTCACTATGACAAAATATATACAGTTTCAAAAATTGTGTGCCAGGCATTCAATATAAAGAGACAAAGGAGAGTGTAGTACAAAATTCCACTGAAAAGTTAACTTTTGGAGGAATTAATTGTAGATTGATCAGATGTAAAATACCAGACTTAGAAACAGGATGAATTTTCTATTCCTGCAACGTCCAGATGTAAACTCATGCCTTGTTAAAGAAAAATTACATTTTTGTGATGAACTTTGGCTTCATAACTGTTTCCAGGATTTGAGCAATTAACACTTAAGACATTTAGTCTTTGCTTCATTTGTATAAAGTGCATTTGAAATAACAATTCATTTGCATTTCATTTGACAGGTTACCACTTGGTGTCCTGGTAAGTGACACAGTTCTGCTTTCCAAACTGTTGATCTTTTTCAAGTACATTAGCTTCAGGTTGTATTCTGTACTGTATTGTCTGTAGTTTGTATTCAGATTATTTACATATGCATTTTTAAGTGAGACAGGGTAAGGATATATGCAGGGCAACTCCCTTAAGCTTTGGAATACAGATCTGAGTTTGTTTTATTCCATGCTATATGAAGTAGAGAGAATGTTAAATAAATAAAAAAATAATAACGTTTTTAAAGAATTACTAAGCTTGATAACATGATGGAACATTAAAAACAATATAAACCCATAGACTACATTTTAAGCTACATATTTAGTGCAACAAATATTCTGCATACTTTAACCTACCCAGCTATTGATCTCGTTCAGTACTCCTTCATTTAGAGTCCTGTAAGCCCTTTCTCCCTAATCGCAATTATTAAAAAATTTGTTCTTCACTTTCCTGGTTACATCTCTCAGTTTTTGTGGTCTTCATCTCAACTGCTACTCTTTTCTCTCTCACATCGCAACATCTCATCTCATCCGTTTCCCTTAAATGGTATTTCCAATATCTTGCTTCCATTGTGCCTTATTCTATTCCATATTGTAACAAATCAGTGAAGCCCAAGGCTGTTAATCTTTTCTCTGTGGAAGAATACATTTATGCAGAAATGCCAGTGTCAACTCTAAACTTCTGATTAGATTGCCTACAATTAATTGCGTTTTCTGTAGAATACCTCATAAGGCTCATTGTGTGGTTGGACGCACCTACCAGGCTGCTGCATTATTTACCGAATATTCTGTACTGGGACTGCGTTAACTGTTTTAGACCAAGAAATCTTTACATCAGGGCAGTTCTCATTTTTGTTGTCAGTGGCACAGAAGAAGCTGTCATTTTAGTAAATAATAAGGATACGTAAGAAAACAGCTAACTTTTGCTGTAACCCAGGCTGAGTACAACTTCACATGAAGAGCAGCTGCTGAAACTCCTGTTAGGAAAAGAACGTAACAAGCCATTTGGTGGTCAAAGGTCAACTAGAAAAAATCACTTCAAACCTTAGAATTGGAAGTCCAAGTAAGTAAGTTTCAAGAAGCAGAAAACTCTCCTTCACAGTTTCACTTGTGAGTTTTTTTGTTGTTTGCTTGTTGGGGTTTTGGTTTTGTTTGTTTTTTTTTTCCCCCCCCAAGCAGTGTAAATTGCTTTTTTTTTTCACTTGTCCAGACAAGGATATTGTGTGACAGAACCTTGGGTTCAGATTGAATGGAAGAAAGGAAAACCCCAGTTTCTGTAACACGTTGAACCAGTCAGTTGGCATTTGAGATAATTCATTTTATATGGATATTTATTTAGAACATTAACATTTGTTCTTTTCTACCCAGTTTTCCAAATTCCTTAGGTGTGTGTTACTTTATTAGTAGATGCTGTAATGTTATGGAAAACTACTAGTCTCTTTTTTCACAGTAACTAGTTTTATTGTTGAAAAACTGTTTATTACATTTTAGCTTTTAAAAAAAATAACTATTGTGACAGACATTAAAATCTTATTGTATTTTACTGGAGCTTTCATTGTTGTTTTTTTTTAACATCCATTCCAAAAAAGCAGAAGCAATCCAGTAAAGTCTTTTTGTAGAAGTATAGTTCCTACAAGTTGAAATTTTGGTCTTTAACTTGTAATTCTTATCTAGAGAAACAAAGAGCAAAAGCTAATTGTAAAACATACCTTTAAACAAGCAGGATCCCTAATTGTGAGATCAGTAGTAACCAGTTTATATTTTTGCCATTTGCCAGACAGAAAACACAGTGTTTTCTGGAGTGCTGGAAGAGTAACATCAATACATTTTTAGTGAAATGTGTTTCTCCATAGAATGCACATACATCTTGCTCACTTAATGAGAGGCAGTAACACACTATGACCTTGTGCTCTGCTTACGTATTGCCCTGTGTGATAGACACGTCTCTCCTCCACTCTCTTGTTGACTCAATTACTCCTTTTTCCCCAATGCAACAGCTTTTAATGTAAGAAACCTCCACATCTAGGACTGTTTCTTTCAGGCGCCTTGGGTCTCAAAGCTCTGGCTGTAAATTTGCTCTGCTTTTATGCAGTGATATAAATAAAGCAGCAAAATTACTTGATTCTTGGTAAGGACAGAAGAGTACTCTGATGCACGCCAGGATGACATCATCAGCTGATGTGGCAAGTATTTCTTTCAGTGATACTCTGTATATTTTCTGGCAAGCTCTTTAGCCCTACATTTTAACAAACCATGACAGAACCAGATTAGTTTAGGAATGAGGGGAGTCAGGGCGTTGTTGAAAGGCCTGGACTTCACTATTACTGAATAGTAATTTGTATAGCAAAAGTTGTTCTTCTACTGTTTGCAGTATTTTTCATTTATGTTTTATTGTGCTAGATATTCTCCTACTATATTTATCAAGTGCTCAGGCTTTTCAACTCCTGAGAGAGATCTGCTCAGGGTTACAAAGCAATGAAAAGTCTGAGAGTTGATCAGAGCAGCTAGTAAAACAAACTATTTTGCTATTTGCTGTGCTATACTGATATCAATCAGAATTTGATTTTGTTAGACTAGGAAACTGTTAGGTAAGAAAGCCTTTGACTAATTTGTTGATACTGAAGTCTTCACATCTGCTGCAGAATATTGCACTATCTGTAGAACACGTTCTTGGAACCGTTAGCAGTAATAAACACTACCGTGTTCTTTATGTGGCAGCTCTGTCACAGATACCGTGACCTATAATTCCCATTTATTGTGTGGCTCAGCAGTGGATTACTACAATCATCTCCTATGTTCTTCTGTGGACTTTGAAATGCATTTTAAATTTCAAGCACAGCGCAAATAAATGTACAGGTTTGGAAAACCCATGTCTTTGACTCTTGATTCCTAATCTGTAAACGTTTCATTTGTAAAAGTACTGCAGTGACTATTAACTATGGCGTATTAATAAATAGCTGACAATTTTTTTCTGTGTAAATTCCTGAGCCTTGCTGCAGCACGAGTAGGCAAAGTCTTCTTAGCTGTAAAAACTGTACTCTACCAGTGACTCCATGTAGGAGGCTTTTATCTGTAATGCATTGACAGAGTACAATCTGCTGCAAAACACAGCTATGCTCATTAGTGACAATGTTTACAAAACAATGTTTCAAATAGCGTAGATGCTCAACACATCTAAGAGAAAGTTGCAGTCTAGCAACTCCACAGCATTTAACTTTCATGTCCTGTCTTTCCTAGATCACGATTTTCTGCAGAGATTATGGGATCCATTCTCAAGGTAAGCTCTTGATTCCATATTTAATCGCCTCAGCCTGTGGTCTGATATTTCAAGGAAAAAGGCATCAGCAGCTTTCATAGAAACAGTGTTGATGTAGATATCTAACCTGAGGGGCAGCTTCTTTGGCTCTTAGGTTATTCCTGTAGTGTTTCCAACTTCATCTGAAGCAAGAATCTCTCTGTTTCAAAGAGGTTAGCACACTGTTCTTAAGGCCTTGATGTCTATTTGTATTATATAGGACTAGCTAAATATATATCACAACAACTACCATCTGTAAGGCCCAAACAGGAACTGGACGTGGTTACGGAGAGATGAATGGGCACTAACGCATTCCCCAAAGCTTTTCCCCAACTGTCCTGCAGATGTTCTGTGATTTCCAGACACTCATACCTGTAGCATGCTGGCTGAGCTCTGGCACTAGCATCAGGTCAGCCCCTTACAACAGTCATGGTCATGCTCTATTTTGTCTGGCTGCTAACACATTCCTGATAAACCCAGAATGGGAAGGGACAGCGAGAGTGTGAACAAAATGTGGATAAAGGTAGAGCATTTGTTTAGTCTGAAAATTTTCCTTTTGCTTGGGTTCAAAACCCTGCTCTAAAGAATGGTAGTGTTATTCAGTTCCCCTCTAGAATGTTAAAAAGAGAACACCACACATAATTAAAATTTTAAGCATGGTCAAAGACTACCAGTAAGCCCTATAGTAATAGTCATATGCTTATTCCATAGTGCTGGAATGACCAAGATTGGAAAGATCACTGATTGCTAAAATAAGTCTTCATTCAAAAGAAAAAAGATTAATTTTAGCTAACGATCTTTTGAATAAAGATTTTTTTTCTGTGTTTATATATAAGCTGACTTTGAAAAGAAATGGAGATTGTTACAAAAAACAATTTAGAGGCTCAGACTTGTATATTCCATTTAGTATTCAATTCTAAACTTTGAAGATATTTGTACCTCAGAGATAGTTATCTCTTCCTATTTCACCCTTTGCTCCTATCAAAAGTAATAAAAATGTAAATAAGTGTACAGTGCTATCAACTTTTTCAGTTAGGTGCTTTGTAAGTCAAGATAATCAACACTAGATTGAATAACTAGTTGAAATCTTTGAACCTTTCTATCTCCACCATATGAAGAAAACAGAAGTATCAAGGTAATTCCAGTTTGGTTTTATATCGCTCATGACTTTTTCCTCTATAATATTAAATGGGAATGTAAAACAAAATGCATTCCTCCATTCAACATTTATTTGCTATATAAACCTTCAGCAATAATGTTTTGCCCTTTCATTCTACTTGAGTTGATTGAAAAGTTTTGCATATTTACCAAGCTCACACTTTGCCTGAGTTCATAAATTATGCAATTAACCGTGAATGCAATTTCCTGCATCTTACAGTAATAGCTTTAATTGTGTAATGTAATGCTATATAGAGAGCTCATTCATAAACTATAGAACACGTAAGAACAATTTCTTACATGGGTGAGTATTCTTGGGCAAAAAACTCAGATGAATATGGTAATTCATCTAATAAGCTATTTCTGGGGCAGTTTTTATGCAGGAGCAATATTCTTTAGCTACAAAATTTTCAGGAGCACTTTCACCAGGTTAAGTGTGAGAAGGAGAATGATGGTATTTTTGTATGTATATTGAAAAGATTCTAGTAACTTCTTTTTTCCTTTCTTACAGTATGTTTATAAATACACATGGACATGCAGAACATGCGGTAGAATATGACATCAGTAGGTGTTTAGCCCTTGTAATTCCACTGTGGATCGTTTAATGTAGTTATCCTCAGTGATGTCCAGATTATTATACTGGCACCACTTTATGCTGTGTGTTTTAAGCAATGAATTTAATGAGAAGGAAGTCAAAGAATTGTTTATTTTGTTACTGAGCAATCCTAATGCAGTAATATAATTAGAAATCATTAGTATTTTGCTTCACATGGCATTTAGTTTGAAACAAATCTGTGATTCCCAAAAACTTAATAGCTCCAAGCACACTGTTTACACTAAGTAAATACTAAGACTCATACAGAATTCAAGACAGCAGAGAGTTGAGGCATCATGCAACACTGGAAAATCTTATCTTTCATCTTTTTTTTCATTTGCAGCCTTTAAAAGAAAATGTTCTCATGTTACTTTTGGCCAGCCAACTTTATTTATCTTTAGCTGATTTCCATTTACTCAGATTCAGTGCATAATTTGTATCTTAAACTTCAAGAGCCTACCTAATTTGCCAAGTTGTACTTGAGATTGTTATCTACACCAGGCTTCTCTTTACATCAAAGTGCTCATACACTCAGCTGTTAGATTGTATTTTGACTGATCCAGCAGGTCTTTGTTTGTGTTCTATGATTAAGAATATTTGATTAGGAGTGGTTAAAAGAAATTTAGAAACACGCACGCACCTGTGCTGTGCTTGGAATGGTCAAACAGCCATTTCAGGTGTGCTCCTGAGGTCACCTGTAATATTGGGAACAGTCACCTCAAACCAGTCTTCTTGTTTGTCATCACCTGGTGTCAGTACAGATCAGCCTGAGGAACTGAGGATTGGACACTGGGCCGGGTTCACATTTGGTGCCATTTAGGATGCTAAGCGCCTAGCAGAGCACACCCAGCATCTCAGATGATCCTGCTTACTTATCTGGGGTTGGCTGAATCCCATACATCATCTCTTTCTGAAATGCACAGTGAGAGAATTTGTGGCAAAGCGAGGAAAAGAGCAGCTGAAGGGACAAATGGGGAAAAGACTCTGTAAGGTGGTACTTAGCTAAAACCTAGCAACTGTGGACCTCCAATTGCAGACTGCCTGCTGTATTCTTCATCCACACTGTAATCCCTGTCTTATTTAGAAAGCAGGTTCCAACAGACATTTCTTTTCCTCAGGCTGCAAACTTTGCTTTAATATTGCCCATTATGTTTTAGGTTATTTCGCCTTTCTAGTGAATGAATTGAGTTGCAAGTACAAAATTTGCATTGGAAAGAAATCAGCTTTTGTTTATTTCTTATGTGAAGTAATTTATGAAAATTCCACTTTTTTTTTCTTTTTTTTTTTTTCTTTTTTTTTTTCCCCATATCCTGCTTTACTAATGAAGCAACAGTTACCAAGGAATTTTCTGGTAATTATTGGTTTATTATTTAATGGCCTGAGGCAAGACTGAGAGTACAGAACATTGTTCTAAAGCAGAGAGCAACTGCAGTAATGGTAAATCTCTCTGGTACTATTGCTGTTATGAACCATTTTCTAAAGTTTATGATGCAGACGTGCAGGCTTGAAAGTATTCAGATTCACATTAAAGTATTCAGATATTTTAGAATTAACAGCCTTTTGTCAAGACCTAATCCTTTCCAGGCTACATTTCAAAACAATTATAGAACTATTTCAACCATAGAAGACCAGGTTGGAAGGGACCTCAAGGATCATCTGGTCCAACCTTTCTTGGCAAAAGCTCTGTCTAAACAAAAGCACGGTCTAGACAAGATGGCCCAGCACACTGTCCAGCCAAATCTTAAAAGTGTCCAATGTTGGGGAATCCACCACTTCCCTGGGCAGAGTATTCCAATGGCTGATTGTTCTCATTGGGAAAAATTTTCTCTTGTGTTCAACTGGAATCTCCCCAGGAGTAACTTGTACCCGTTACCCCTCGTCTTTTCCATCTAACTCCTTGTAAAAAGGGAGTCTCCATCTTCTGTGTAGCCACCCTTTAAGTACTGGAACATGGTGACGAGGTCTCCTCTAAGACTTCTTTTCTCAAGGCTGAACAAACCCAGTTCTCTCAGCCGTTCCTCACAGGGCAGGCTTCCCAGTCCTTTGATCATATTTGTGGCCCTTCTCTGGACCATTTCCAGCCTGTCCACATCTTTTTTTTATAGTGGGGACCAAAACTGAACAGAGTATTCCAGGTATGGCCTGACAAGGGATGAGTAGAGTGGGACAATGACTTCTTTTTCTCTGCTGGTGATGCTCTTCCTGATGCAACCCAGCATTCTGTTGGCTTCTTTGTCGCTGCAGCACACTATTCATTCATATTAAGCTTGTTGTCCACCAGGACCCCTAGGTCCCTTTCCACAGAGCTGGTGTCCAGTCAGATAGGTCCCAGTCTGTGCTGCACTCCTAGGTTACGTTTTCCCAGGTGCAAGACCTTACACTTGTCCTTGTTGAACTTCATAAGTTTCTTGTTAACCCACTTTTCCAGCCTACCCAGGTCTCCCTGCAGAGTGTTCTCCCTCCCAAAGTGCCTACTTCCCCACTCAGTTTGGTATCATCCACAAACTTCATCAAGGTTCTCTTGATCCCATCATCCAGATCACTTATGAAGATATTAAACAGTGTTGGGCCCAATATCAGTCCCTGGAGGACCCCCCTTGTGACATGTTGCCAGTTCAAAAAAGAGCTATTTACCACCACCCTCTGGGTGTGGCCTGTCAGCCAGGTCCCCACCCACCACAAGGACCACTTGTCTAGACCATAACACATCAGTTTCTCTAGGAGGCGGCTGTGGGGAACCATATCAAAAGCCTTGGAGAAATCCAGGTAGACAATGTCTACTGCTCGCCCCACATCAACTGAGCAGGTCACTTTGTCATAGAAGGCAATCAGGTTTGTCAAGCACAATTTGCCCTTGGTGAATCCATGCTGGCTTTTCCCTATCACATGCTTAATTTGACTTGTGGCAGCTCCCAGGAGGATTTGTTCCATGACTTTCTCCGGGACTGAAGTAAGACTGATGGGCCTATAATTTCCTGGATCCTTCTTTAAGCCCTTCTTGTAGATGGAGGTGACATTAACCTTCTTCCAGTCTTCTGGGATGTTCCCTGACCTCCACAACTTCTCAAAGATTATGGACAGTGGCCTCACAACGTCAGCTAGTTCTCTTAACGCCCTTGGGTGGATATTGTCAGGGCCCATGGATTTGTAAGAGTTAAGCTCCTGTAACAGTTCGCATACCAACTCTCCCTTCACTGATGGTAGGTCTGTGTTTGCATTGACCTGAATTTTTGTTCCCAAGGCCTGGGGCCCAAAGGTGCTGGTAAAGACAGAGGTGAAGAAAGTGTTGAGAACCTCTGCCTTTTTAGCAATTGTTGGAGGCTAATTCACCTCTCCTGTTTAACAGTGGGCCAATATTATGCTTCTGCTTGTTGTTTATGTACCTGAAGAACCCTTTCGTGTAGTGTTTGACATGTCTGGCCAATTTCAATTTGAGCTGAGCTTTTGCTTTTCTAACTGCATCTCTGCATGCCCTGGCAATGCCCTTATAGTTGTCAATGGGTATTTGTCTGTTTTTCCATCACTAATATGCTTCCCTTTTGGTTTTGAGCAGACTCAGAAGCTTGCAGTTAAGCCAAGGGAGTCTCTTGCTCCACCTAATTCCCTTACCTTTAAAGGGGATGAACTGGCTTTGTGCTTCCAGGAGAGTGTTCTTGAAAAAAATCCCAGCACTCACTAGCTCCTTTATCCTCTGTGGAAGCTTCCCATGGAATCCCTCCCAACTGAGCCCTGAACAAGCTGAAGTTTGCTTGTCTAAAATCTAAAAACTTTGTCTTAGTACTAACCTTCAGCATGCTCAGCAGGATCCCAAAATCCACAATATTGTGATCATTGCAGCCCAGGCTGTCGCTAGCCAAGATATTCCAAAGCAGGTTTTCTTGGTTTGTAAGTATCAAGTCCAGCACTGCCTCATTCCTNGGGCCCAAAGGTGCTGGTAAAGACAGAGGTGAAGAAAGTGTTGAGAACCTCTGCCTTTTTAGCAATTGTTGGAGGCTAATTCACCTCTCCTGTTTAACAGTGGGCCAATATTATGCTTCTGCTTGTTGTTTATGTACCTGAAGAACCCTTTCGTGTAGTGTTTGACATGTCTGGCCAATTTCAATTTGAGCTGAGCTTTTGCTTTTCTAACTGCATCTCTGCATGCCCTGGCAATGCCCTTATAGTTGTCAATGGGTATTTGTCTGTTTTTCCATCACTAATATGCTTCCCTTTTGGTTTTGAGCAGACTCAGAAGCTTGCAGTTAAGCCAAGGGAGTCTCTTGCTCCACCTAATTCCCTTACCTTTAAAGGGGATGGACTGGCTTTGTGCTTCCAGGAGAGTGTTCTTGAAAAAAATCCCAGCACTCACTAGCTCCTTTATCCTCTGTGGAAGCTTCCCATGGAATCCCTCCCAACTGAGCCCTGAACAAGCTGAAGTTTGCTTGTCTAAAATCTAAAAACTTTGTCTTAGTACTAACCTTCAGCATGCTCAGCAGGATCCCAAAATCCACAATATTGTGATCATTGCAGCCCAGGCTGTCGCTAGCCAAGATATTCCAAAGCAGGTTTTCTTGGTTTGTAAGTATCAAGTCCAACACTGCCTCATTCCTGGTTGGCATATCTAACATTTGTACAAGGAAGCAGTCCTCTACTCATTCCAGGAACTTGATGGATGACATGTCAGCTGCTGTATTGTACTTCCAACAAATGTCTGGGTAGTTGAAGTTACCCATAAGAACCAGGTTCTGTTCACCTGCCACTTGCTTAAGTGACCCAAGTATTACTTCATCAGCCTTGGTTGGTAGCAGATGACTAGTCTAAGATCCCTCTTGGAGATGACCCTTCTAATCTTGACCCAGAGACATTCGATAGGGCTTCCACAATTTCTGTAGTTGACTTCTATACGTTCAAGGTTCTCCTTAACATAGAGCGTGGCGACTTCACCAATTCTTCGCTGCCTGTCTTTATGAAACAGCCTATAGCCATCCATCATGATCCTCTAGTCATGTAAGTTGTCCCACCATGTTTCAGTTATTCCTATGATATCATAACTTTCTGACTGGGTGTGGAGCTCTATTTCCTCCTGTCTGTTCCCCAGGCTGCGTGCACTGGTATACATAGACTTGAGGTGGTTGGTCTTCTATTTCGCATCTTGGGAGGCAGTTAAGGAACATTTGTCGCTGCTCTGGTCGGCCTGGCTAATTCCTCAATTGGTTGCAGTGGCCAGTGCTTAAGAATTTTCTGTATTACAGAAGCTACATCAAATTTAGATTTATCAAACATTTTTTGGATACAGGAAAAAAGGCTGTTGAAACAAAAGAAAAATTCTGTGCAGGGTATCTGGTCTTTAGACTCTGAACAAACTAACTTTTATAGGTCCAGTCTGAATAATTTCTAGGGAGAACTGTTCTGTTTAGCTTTGGGGAATTTCCTCCTGTTTTTCAGAGAAGTGCATATCCACACTCTCATTTTTGTGAAGTATCTTATGTAGTTCACTGGTGAAAAGGTAACTCATGATACCAGCTCTCAAATCCTTTACTTTCAAAGTGCTAGCTTCACCACACAGAAATACGGTAGAGAAGATCATATTTACCTCTATTTTTTATGTTTTCTTTCAGCATCAGAACCATTCCCTGGTGAAAACAGCATGTCAGTTGCTAGACTAAAACTAATCAGAATATATTTAAGCTTCATTTCTTACAATAGTAAGACAATGTTTAGCACATGTAAAAAACTGAATCTTAACATAAGACATAACGCAAAGATTTTACTGAAACCAGATCATGTTTTCTTAGGACTGGTAAGACTGGTTTGAACTGGTCTGGTGTTTAGGCCCTCAGCCGCAGGAGTATAAAAGTAGGTTTTTAAATGTATATTCATTCTTTTGTTCTCAGATGCAACCTATTTTTTATGCTGGGCACACTTTTGTGTTTTTCTTCCTACTTCTTTGTTGTTGATGACAATTATATGAACTGTGCCTGTGCAGCAGTTGTGTCTCAATCTGCGTTCACATCTTCTCATTTTATTTTTGCTCAACATTAATGGTACTGCTAGGTCATTCTGAACCCAGCATGATTTAGAATTTTCCTCTATTTTTGACCCATAGCAAATATGAACTGTTTTGGATTAAAGTATCTTCTCATCCCTAAGATCTCTGGGAAATGTTTTAGCAGCAGGAATGCATTTACTATAGTCAGTAACTAAGAATTTCTTCTGAGCTAAGGCATTCAGTCAGAAGACTATATTTGACTGTAGAGTTGTGTCTTCATTCAATTGTTTGTATCCCTGTGTCCAGCTTCTTCATTTTAGTTTGTGACTTGTACACACGCCTGACTGACTATACATTGATTTCTAAAATGTTCACACTTTCAAAATAAAAAATCCAAATATATCACCCTGCAGTGTGAAGACAGTTGTTAGACATGCCCTTTCTACTTGCTTGTCTTCGCAAATTCTCTCCTCTACGCTTATCTAATGTGGTGTTTAGAAACATCAGAAGTTAGAGAAAAATACAGCACAGTTGAAACTGAAATTAATTACCGAAGTCTGTAATGCTTTTACCATAACTCACATCAAGGTAAATCATATTCATCCTCCTAATACTAGCAGGTCTGAGCCTGTATTCAGTCAGTCTGGGACTGTGCCTAATTTAAATTTAGATGACAGATCACTGAGAAAATATGCTGCTGTTGGAAGTGATTTGAATATGGGGAGGAACTTAATCTAGAGTATTTGGCTGGTTACCTGTGCCTCAGTGTTACAACCAGACTCTTGGTAGTCTAAAGTTCCCCAGCAATTATTAGACTCCCAACAAACTTCCAACAAAGTACTGCAGGGAACGAACCTACATTTGATGATATACTTTGATGATATACTGACTTTTATGATCATATATGACAGCTGAGATACTGTTCCCAGCACACAGAATTTTTTATAAGTCATTAAAGTAATTTTTTAACAGTTGATTAACAGGATGTTGGTGTTTAATATTCTCTGGGTAGTTAAGAACGTACTGTGTTAGTTCTATGTGAGTTACAATTCTCGTGCAAGTCATATTTACTACAAGTTGTAACATACTAAAGGTTATTTTTCCAGGAACATTGTAAAGCATGTATTTTAAGAAACCCTCCCCATCTGCTGCAATGCAATGTTGATACTAGCTTTCAAGAGTGGTGAAATAAAACACTTGCTAAGGAGCAAATATGATCAAAAGAGGGAGTCAAAGAAACAGTCAAACTTTTAACATAGGGAGAATAATCAGTTATCTTAGAACAAAGAGATCAGTTGGGGAAATGCTGGTGTCCTCAAACAGATTCAACTGTGTTGTAATTTGTGACATATCTCTATGAGCAGGCTTCACTGAGGCTGGGTGACAGCACAGAGCAAATGTTATGCAAAGATCAATGAGAAGAATGAATGTACCTGAGAAGTGGATGTTCAAGAATGGTGTGAGTTTTAAAACCTTGATGGCTGAGAAATTTTGTCCATTAGAAGGAAACATTGGCAGTTAGATGTGCATGCTGTGGGCGAAAAAATTGGTATGCTCAAATGAACCAACCAGATATTACACCAGCTAATAGAAGCAGTTCTAAAAAGATCTTCAGAAATACTTTACCAGAGTCTTTCATTCTCAGGGTCAAGAAACAGACTTGATCAGAAATGGAAGTAGTAAGACATCAAGAGTTATTAAAAGCAGGTCATTGAAAAGCAGAGCTACACCTGTATTGTAGTCTGACCCACACCTCAATCTAGTGCATGGGATAGATCACGACTCCAGAATGCTAGAGGCTCAACAAAATGTTACTGAAGGGCTTTACAACAGGTAACGATGATATGAACGCTAGCTATGAGGTATGTTAAATGCACAGAAGTCATTCACGTTGAATAAGACTCTGCACAGAAGATAGGGAAATACATATGAATGCCATAAAACTCTGAATCTGGTAGGCAAAAGGGCCCAGCAGCAGTATGAAGAATCCTTGCCTGTTAGAAAAAAAAAAAAAAAAATCCAAACAGGTTAGAATATTTCCATCTGAATTTTCACAGTGATATTACTGCTTAATGGCGTTTTGGGTAGGATGTAGTAAGGGTATGTGGAGATTTGTCAGCGTGACAACTGGCTTGATATTTGAATGGCAGATGGAAATTCAAATCCTTGCTGTTTTTTATGTCTCATGGAAAGCAATCCTGGGAACGAGATGGAGAAGAGATTTGACCTTTAGATTGCAGTGTCCTAAATAAGGCTACTCAACCCTGAATTCCAGCTCACTTTGATAGAAAAAATTAATTTAATTTTGATTTCATGAAAATTATTTTATGAGATTTGTTCGTAACCAAAATGAAACCAAATTTCAAATTTTCACAAGTTGTCAGGAAATAGAATAATAATTTTAATTATTGTTATTACGGCGGTCATACGTGGCAGGAATCAATGTACCAGAACTTGCAGTCTGGGGCTGGAAGGAGTCTGTTAAGGTTGGGCTCTGTATACCTCACTTGCCTCTGTAGTGCCTTGGGTGCGAACTGCGGCTGCTGAAACGCTTTGGTTTCCTCTTAAAGCTGTAATCGCTGTACCCGGGGATAGCCTGCTCTCAGAAAGAGAAGTATTAATTATGCTGTACAGTAAAGGAGTGTCCAAGCAGCTGCAGAGGTACAAAGAAAAGGGGACTATAGGAGGAAGACTGAATTACACAGCTAGTTTCATATCCAGGAGGGTAAAACCACTAAAATACTAGAAACTGCAACAGAAGCAAGTACTATAGATTCTGTGTAAGTGGTCTGTGAAAGGGACTCGTGTCAGGTGCTTTAGCACTGAGATAGTTAACAGTAAGGAAACCACTGCTGAATGAAAATCCAACCTAATGAACTGCTGAGAACTGTATAGTAGTAGGATGAAGGCAATAGCGCACAGTAGCACCATGACTACACAAGCCTTGTATTAAAATGGGTCAGCAAAGTGTTAGTTGAATAGCAATACCGCCATACTAAAATGGTAACACTTTAGCCATGATTTCTCCATTAAACTAATTCTTAGAAATAGGCTATGCATCAAATAGTACCATTTCCTTAAGCTTATAATTTCAATATTTATGAGTCAATTTGAATCCCAAATCAAAAAAGAAGTTCAGTTGTGCAGCTGTAGAAAACAACTTATCTGATGCATAACTAATTGCTTGGAAAGGTTCAGCTGATTTCCTTGCCTCTCCTTCCCCCTCCCCTTCATTCCATATGCAGATAGGTTGGTAGCAAAGGTTTTAAAATATAAGCAAACCTCATAAAAACTATTACATACCTATAAACCAGTTTTATTTTTAAGAAAACTTGAGATATAGGAGAAAAAAAACCAACAGTGTGGTATGAATTTTTTAAAGTTCTTTTCTCATTCCAAGAACCATGACTTTTGTGAAAGCAGCAGGCTGCCTTGGGCCTTGTTCTTTGATGCCTGCTTTTTCCTTTCTTTGTTCAGGAGGGACAACGTCTGTGGTTGGCTCCGTTACATTTGTTTGCTTTTTTTTTCTTTTTTTTTTTGTTTATTTTATGTTTTTCTTTATGCCTGTTGTGTAGTTTTATCTGGTCCTTCTATCTTTAAAATATTGCACCCTTTCTTGTGTTTTTTTTCATCTCCCTAGGTACAGCTCTTAACTTTTTAAAACATGTTTACGTCCCTGTGCAAAGCAAGTTCTGTTGTCGCTTGGTAAACAGAAACAGTTCGGTTGAGGATGTTGAGAGGCACAAAATGGCAGCTCTAAATCTCTCAAGAATTTTTGATTTAAAGAGTTTTGGATCAGGGCCCATAGGAGAATAACGTAAAATTGTCAATAGAGGTGAAAATACACAATAGCAAAAGAACACAGACACAGAAATAGTGATTTTGATTTTGCATAGTTCTGCAGAAGTATGGTTTGATATGCATGGACTTGAAACAGTTTTTATTCTTGCATATATGGTGTTAATTTCTCAGGTGCTGTACTTCCAGCACACTGAAAATTTGGAACTAGGTCATTTAATAAGTTGATTGATAGATTGATTATTTGACCATCTGGTAAATACAGACAAATTTTATTTCCATCCTTCTATTGCCTTTTCCCTCTCTCTCTTTCATTAACTTACAATACATTACATTAACTGTCTGTCTACCCTACTTATTCTTAAGAATTACTGTTCAAGTTGAATTTTTAATTCAGGTGGTTGGAATATGAAGTTACAGATTTCCCTCTTGCAGGTATTCTTACTAGTGATGCTTGAGAGAAAAAAACTCACTGTGGTGATCTTCCCTTGACCAGGAAAGTTTTGTTCCACTGTGGAATGGAAGACAAGGAAAGGTTTTACAGGGATATTGGCACTAATTCAGTGCCAATTCTCTCCTCTTCCCACCGAGAAAAAGAATTTATTTAACAGAATTGAACTGATAGATTACTATATTTAATATTTCTCTGTATAAAATTTTTATAGATAAAATTTTTGAGATTTTTTTTTTTTTTTTTTCATTTTAAGGATTGAAATGCACATAAATTGGTTCCAAGCATATCTGGGAAGATAGGAGTAAAGAAATAACAGGGGGAAAGAAAACATTTATAGTACATCTCATTTTCTACCTCTTAGAGACTGAATTTTGCAGGAAAAGGATGTTGCTGACCTTGAGGGGGAAGAAGCCAAAAAGGTTATGGTCCTGCCACCATGTACCCAGAGCTAAGCTGTCAAAATAGCAAATAGGTGCCACCAAAGTAGACACACTTGATAGCAGTGCCAAAGAGTTATTAGGGGGGTTGTGTAGGGTAAATTTTGTGTAGGGTAAATCTGGCTGTTGAGGGGAAAAAAAAAAAAAAGGTGGTTGGCTGAGAAGTGCACACCTCTGGACTTGGGTGCCTCAGGGACTCTCCGGTGTCACTTCGCTGAGGCAGGCAGTTCCTTCCCACTTTCTGCTGGAGCAATTTCGATTTGTGCTTACAGGTTCATGCCACTTGGAAGATTGCTGCTGGTTTTGTTTAGTACCTTAGCACTTTGTGTTCAGGCCTGTTTTCTTTTACAAAAACAGACTTTTCAGGCATTTAATTTTTTGCATATTAAAGAAGCTGCTCTGCTACTTGTCCAGCTGGCCTATTGCACCAACTAGCAAGCTCTATTGCTATTTTGCTATGAAAGGTAATTTTTTAGAGATTGAGAAAACTTATTCCTAAACTGCTGACTATGTGAGAAAGATTAAGCTCCTTGATTTTTGCCTTAAATTTTCAGTCAAAGTGTAACTCATTAAGCACTAAAATAAATCTTTTTGATTCATTCATCCAAGGTTAAATTTTTCTGTTCATTCCTTCATGTGCTGGTTTTGGCTGGGATACAGTTAATGTTCTTCATAGTACCTAGTACAGGGCTATGTTTTGGATTTGTGCTGAAAACAGTGTTGGTAATATAAAGATGTTTTCATTATCACTGAGCAGTGCTTACACAGAACCAAGGCCTTTTCTGCTTCTCACATCACCCCACCAGTGAGGAGGCTGGGGGTGCACAAGTTGGGAGTTGGGAGGGGACACAGCCGGGACAGCTGACCCCAACTGACCATCCCTATAGGATATAGGGATATCCTATACCATATGATGTCATGCCCAGCATGTAAAGCTGGGGGAAGAAGAAGGAAGAGGGGACTTTGGAGTGATGGCGTTTGTCTTCCCAAGTCATCGTTACATGTGATGTAGCCCTGCTCTCCTGGAGATGGCTGAACAATGGGAAGTAGTGAATGAATTCCTTGTCTTGCTTTGCTTGTGCACACAGCTTTTGCTTTACCTATTAAACTGTCTTTATCTCAGCCCATGAGTTTTTTCACTTTCACTCTTCTGATTGTCTCCCCCATCCCGCTGTGGGAGGAGTGAGCAAGTGGCTGCGTGGTGCTTAGCTGCCAGCTGGGATTAAACCACAACACTTTGATCCTTGGCAACTTTTAGAATAATAGAATTATTTAAACTCTTAATAGCTGTTTAACTCTAGAGGGAAATCTCCAGTATACTTGAGTTTCTGACAACATAATTATTTCCGTGACATCAGACTTGCATGCTGTAATATTTGAACTGTTACCTAGTACAGATGAGGTGGGTAGCCTGGTGGTAAATTTATGTTTTACCATCAGTAAGAAACTATTATCATGACAGAAGACCTCATGACCACGTGTGTTGCAAAGATTTAAAAAAAAAAATCTGGTTTTGAACTGTTATTTAACATTATAAACTTGTATGTAGCTAATATTTAAACCCAAACCAGTGACCTAGTAGGTTTTAGATTTGATAGCCACCTTGAGATTTGTTCACAGGAACTTTTTGGAAGAAAATAGATCTGTACTGCCATGGATGCCTGGATTTCTGATGAATGTTCGTCAATAATACATGTTAATAATTTTGGCCAAAATAGCCAAACAATGAATTCCTTCTCTACTGTATGATCAAGCACATAATTTTAGTTGTTTTTCAGGTTATCTTCAGAAAGACTATATTTAAAGAAACATTTAGTTCAAAGTTTTTACTAGTTTTGTGGAAAAGAATGATGTTTCAGGTTTTTTGGTTGGTGTTGGGTTTTTTTGTTTGTTTGTTTAGTTTTTTTAATAATAGGATTATTTTCACATACAATGATTTAAGAAAGGAGATGTCCTTTCCTAAATGTTCACCATTTCAATAATCACTCATGACTTTATGCAATTGCTCATTAGTGCCAAGAGACGGAAATTCCTAGACTCTACAAGTAGGGTGATCTGTTTTCTTCAGAAAGAACATAAAGATGTGAAAGTCCAGACCTCTATTTTTAACAATACTGATTTGCAGGTTGGATTCTGTTCATTTTCTTATTTTTATGTACCATTCTGAGCTGACAGGAATGTACTGACACATAAATAGTCTAGGTTTTCCTATTGTTATAAGTTTTCTATTAAGTGATGTATTAGAGTTCTTTGGATGCTGTATTTCAAACAATCAGATTAACAGAGATCATACTCTTTGTCATGCAGAAGTGATGTGTTTTAGATCAATGGATTTGTGAACTAAAGCTACGCCCTTAACTCTGAAAGGTCAGAAAAGAATTGTACTCTTTTTTGCCATTAATACTTATATGGAAATATAAAATTTCCAAGTTGCATTTCTGTTACCTTGGTAGTGGGTAGGCAAAGGACTCTGGGACAGGCAGGGTCTACAAAGGGTTCCCAGCTTCTTTTTTCCAATAACATCTTCCTAACCTTTGTTTTGCCCTTATGCTCTTCCCAGGTCTCTTGCATTAGCATGTAAAAAATCCTTTTAAGATCTTTGTCTCTCTGAACGCAAGGGACTCAGTATTTCTGTCTGCAGTCTTTTGAAATTGTTTCTGTGTTTAAGAGGCATTGGCAACTATATTTTACTGGACTTCCTCTTCTGGAAACAGGTGAATGTAAATGTTTTGAATACGGTTCTAGGAACAAACGTTTTTTTTAAATGACTTCATTCTTCTCTGAATATAAAACAGCCCTTTAATGTTAGCTCTTTTGCATTTCTCTTGAGTAAACCTGATTTAATTTATGCTAAACATAATGGAACACCTGTGTGTGCAGGATAAAAACTAGAGTATGTAATATTAGATGGAGAAATGTCACATCCTAAGTAAGGAAAACAAGCAGCAAAGCTCTGGAGTGTCTTTTAACCTTTTTGTTGTCATTTTGGAATTAAGAAATCTCTGAAAACAAAAATCTGTATGACAGCTTTAACAGGTAATTGAACGACCAGTTTAAAAAAAAAAAAAAAAAGTATAAAGAAAGATTTTTCTATGTTGTTTTGCCAAAGCATGAGATAAATTTTTAACCAGTTTCTTATGTGTACTGAAGTCCAATCCATGCAATGAGACTTAATGGATAGACTGAAATATTAAGAATTAAAGTAGCTGGTATCTCATTACTTGGTCACTCTGAGAAACAGTAAATTGGAAATGTTGTGAACTGTTGCACTGCCCATGTTTCAAAGAAAGATTATATCAGAACCATCTGATAGTTTTTGATTTTTCAGCCAAGAAAATGATATAAGGCTTTTTTAAGAGTACAAGATTTGATATAATTCCATTTGGAAAATTCTTAGTTCAGCTGGAAGAGGAAGGGATGAGTGTAAGATCTACTGCTAAGGAACCAGGTACAGGGTGTGTGAATAGTGCAGTTATTTGAAGAAAGGCCTCAGTTTTGTGGGTTTTTAAGTCTCCTTTTTTGTTTTCTTGTTTCTTTTTTTTTTCTTTTCTTTTTTTTTTTTTTTTTTAGCAGGGGGGGAGGAGGGGACACACGTCTTATACTGTAAGTGATTATATTCTTACATTATCTAGATGGGGGTCCCAGAATATACTGTAGGAGAATTATGTGAAAAAGAATGTTGATGGGATAAAATTTTACAGCTACATATAAGATGAGAATTTATTTAAGAGGGGACACCTCATTAACAAAGAAAGAAGCCAGACTTTCCTAATGTAACTGTGGGTCAGCAATTTGATCTAGCCTGAGAAAAATCAAATATGACCCAAAAATGTGAAGTATCTCCATTGAAGACTGAGGACTACTACTCCTATTAAATATAGAATTAATAATTTCCCTGCATTATTAATTTCTTAGAAGAAAGAAAACGTAAAAAACCAAAATCAGCCTGGATTATAGGTTGAAATTAAAAACAATAGAGAGCTGAGTTTGCAGAAGTCTAAGGGGAGGGGGGGGGCCAGGGAGTATCATTGCTTCTGTGACTACTGCAAACAGATATACACCATGGAGAGAAAAGAACTGTATAGGGTAAGGAACAAAGACTATGCAAGCACGTATAGGCTGAAAACTGCTGGACGTTTCTAACTGTCAGAGAGAGAGGTTATAGTTTCAAATATAGTCTGGAGAAAAGCAGACTGAGAGAGGATCTTATTAATGCTTATAAATATCTAAAGGGTAGATGTCTAGAGGATGGGGCCAGACTCTTCTCAGTGGTGCTTGGTGACAGGACAAGGGGCACTGGGCACAAACTGGAGCACAGGAGGTTCCATCTGTGTATGAGGCAAAACTCTTCTCTGAGGGTGACCGAGCACTGGAACAGGCTGCCCAGAGAGGTTGTGGAGTCTCCTTCTCTGGAGATACTCAAAACCTGCCTGGACGCAACCCTGTGCAACCTGCTCTGGGTGATCCTGCTCTAGCAGGGGGGTTGGACTGGGTGATATCCAGAGGTCCCTTCCAACCCCTACCAGTCTGTGAATCTGTGAAATAAGAGAAGTGAAGGCCATAAAGGCTATTTGTTGTTAAGGAGGAATTAAACAAATTTACAAAAGGCGACACGTATGTGATGTGGTTGCCTGTGACAGAAGTGGTCCGAGCCCAAAGCAAGGGAGGCACCTTCTGGTCCTGTTGCAACAGCTCTGTGTAATCTCCAGGCTGCTGTGCACTCCTCAAAAAGGGGGCTGTTATAATGACACTTATGCAACAGATACTGCAGTTACAGAGATTTAACAGTGTCAGGAGAACAAATGCAAAAGAAAATGTTTCTTGTGGACTGTTCTCAGCAGTAGGGAAAGACATGATTATGAGGAAAAGAAGCTTTTCTATATATGTAGGTTGTAATTTAAACTATTTGATGTCTCCATTTCTTTCTATTACCACTGCTTTTCAGAGTCCTATTTTTGGTGGAGCTGGCAGATGATGTGATTCATATCTGCTGTTACAGTGAGTATACAGACCATTGGAGGGGAGGGGGATTTAAAAATTGAGTCTCACATAGGGAAAAGTTGTAATTGCATCTTTCCTTAGCCTCTCATTCAGAGCAAGGTTTTATTGTCTACTTCAATGAGAAGCAGGTGGATAGCAAGCTCATTAAAAGCAGGACTGCATACAGCTGCTTTGGAAAGGAAACAGAGGAAAAAAAAAAAACCAAAACCAGAATAGTGTTATAAACAACAAGCAGAAATATTGTTTGAGTGGGATCAATACACAAGGCTGCTGGATCCAGCAATGCTAAGGAGAAACACTGAGATTTCATTTCATAAATTTTAGTAGTTCATCATTCATTTTTACTTCCAAGTAGTAGTGATGGGCTGATCAATTGCACTTGGAAAGATGGACAGCAATGAGCTGGCTTGGCCCAACTACAGCTGTAGGTGGTTGCAGCGATGAGAATGGGTATCTACTCAAAGGTCTGATCTCTCTCACCATCTGGCCCTTTGGCTCCCTGATGTGCTGACACTACAGCATCTTTGTGAACCAGCTGGCAGACATCGCTTTGGCCTCCACCTTCCTCCTAGGAACAGAGCCTGTCAGTTTGCAGCAATGGTAGGAAAATACAGAGCTATGCTCTAAAGCCATTCAGATGCATTAGGACAGTTTGGTTCCTAACATATCTCCCAGAGTTCTTGAAAGGGGGTGTACTTGTACGGTTCTGCATGTGTTTTCAGCAAATATATTAAAACAATCCCGCAATGCAAAACTGAGGTATAAAGAAAGGGTAAGTTTTCAAATTAAAACACAGAGCTGAGGATGAACCTGGGGTGGGTGGGGTTTTTTTGATTGGTTGGTTGACTGTGGTATTTTTTTAATTTCTGCCAGTAACTCAGTGATAGACACAAAGGCCAAAATCCTCATAGCCACTTCAGGCATCAAAAGAAATTATCTTATTTTCAAGGTTAAGAGCATCTACAGCTCCAGTTAATGTTAAGATGAGCAGCACACTTCCAATTCCCCAGTAATAAATAAGAAATATCTCATGGGATATTATAAAGCTTGTAAGAGTAAAATTTCCTTCTGTGCTCCCTCTTCTTCAAAATAATTTTACAATCTGTCAAGAGACTCATAGAGGGGAAATACATATTACCAATAAAAATGTACTATCTGAGCCAAGAATCCTGATGACCTCGCTCAGACTAAATACTTTCTCCATCCTGTCTGTGAACAGGATCATTAGACAATGATCATGTTGTCTCTCACATGGGACTAGTCTTTGAGATGCAGACAGTGCAGACAGGCTTGCATATAGCACACACAGCACCATGCTCAAGCACTTCAAGCTCAGCGAGGACCTGTGCAACAGTCAAATATTGTTGTCCTCATTTTACCATTGGGAAACAAATTAACTGAATTGTCCAAATCAGAAAAGTATTTTATGTCAGACTAAAGGACAATTCTCTGCAGCCTCATCTATGGTCCGTATAGAAATCTTCCTATTCAAGACTAGTTCTGGTTTTACAGGTTTTTTTAGGCCAAGACCAGTGTTTAAGTCTCACAAAGTCTCTTCTGATTGTACTTTACTATGGTCAGTTTAACTGGCCATCAAGAACAACATGTTGTTTATATGCTTCAAAGATATAGTCTATCATTACAAAAGTTGTTTTTCTGCTTGACATTAACTAAGTACACAATGTAAGCAAAAAATTGTTTTAGCTGTTAAGCTAAATCATAAATCAAATTATTCTGAAGTCTTGGAACATGTTAAAGTGGTTGCTCAAAAGCAATAATCGCTTGAAGAGGCTGGCATCGTTCAGTGGATTTCAACTCATTAGCATGCAGAAACCAGCACAATATTAGAACCGATTAAAACTTGATAATGTCAAAATACGTATGCCTGTAATTCCCACATATTAGCAACTGAAGATTTCTGTTGACCTGAGTGAATAAACCCTCTACCCAGTCTTCATGACTGTGATAATAAGAAACCTTATAGCCCTCACAATTGACATGCTCTAGTGGCCAATACACACTCAATACTTTGTGCTGTGTTACACTGGGGAAACGCCTTCCTGAAAAAAATGTTCTGATGTTCTGTAGAATGAGTGAAAGGACAAATGCAATGCACTAGTATGCTGTGCTGGTCTTGGAAAAAGGTGCTGTCTTAATTGCTGTGTGTTATGTGAGGAGGATGTTAAGAAGAAAGTCCAAACAAGTAGCAGTTCTCCGTAATTCAGGTAATCTGGCAGGCACAGCAGAAATATGAATTCATTTTGTGGGAGATTGATGTAAATTTCTGCACACCTGTTTAAATAGGCCGTGGCATATTTATCAGAAGCCCATTCAAACAACTAAATGTGCTTGATATGATTACATTAGAATGGATTAAACGTATTTAAAGGAAGAGAAGAGAAATTTCCCTGTGTCTTTTGAATAGATAATCTATTTGTTATGTTGCAATGATTAAATACAGTGACATCAAAATAAGAAATATGCTAAATTTCATCTGCATCTGGACATGGATAGCTGCAAAGCAAGGCTCTGGAAGCACTGGAGAAAGCAATGCAGAAACACATGGGAAAAATAGCTGTCATTCATAATGTCTGCTCTCACTAATGACTAAGTATATTGTCACAGGGGCAAGTATTGTAGAGTGTATAAGATAGAGGCAATAATCCATAACCACAGCAGCACAGAGTTATTTTTTATTGACCAAAACCACCTCCAAATGAAGCACTTCGTTAAATAACTTTTCCTTTTAATTGATGAAGGCTGTTCTCAAGTCTACTATTCTCCACTTTTTTTTTTCATGGAGTTGCAGCTCTGACTCTAGAATATTCTTACCATAAAATCTTTAAAAAATTTCATCCACATTTTATAAAAATTAATGATTCTAATATCTTCAGTTCACTTTTTCTTTCTAGTTTCTGCAGTTATTCCAGAGATGAATGTTTCATGATAGCTTCTATGTCTTGAGTTCTGTTTTCTGTCCTTACATGATAATTGAGGCAGTTGTGATGCTGTTTCTATAGAAGACACTGTTGGGGTTATCTATCTATATCTACGTATTTATGCTTTTAATTGTTGCTGTTGAGTCTCTTAAACAGAGCTAAACTATCTAGTGGAAGTGTGCATATTATATGAGGAAATTCAGACATTTTCAGGAGTATATATTTTTAAATCTGTTTCAATCCACACTTCCCATATAACTTTCTGCAGCTTGTTTACACATTGTGCTCCCTAAACCCTAGAGATTCTCTCGATTTGCTAAGATTTGAAACAGTTTTGAAGTCCTAGAAAACAAGGAGGTTTTTTACAGATCTATACGTAGAATTTTATGCAGTATGCCCAGTGAGGAGATTACCTGGAGCTCATTTATTTCTGCTAAGGAAAAAACAGGAAAAAAAAAAAAGGAGGTGGGGGGAGGAAGTAAAATCCACAGTGGTTTCCCAAACTATTCATAAAAGAAAAATGCACGGCAGCACATCTCACCAGAATCAGGTCTATATCTCAGATTCTCCTATTGCTGGAGACTCCATGAGGAATGTACATGGCTTGAGGGGCTCATGCTGATAAATTATAGATGGTCTGAGAACAAAATAAGAGCAGCAGATGTTATGTTGAGAAACTGTTTTCTCTCACAGTGTTGAGAGGCTGGCAGAGGGGTGTTTTTCTTCAGCTTGCTTGGAAGGAACCATTTAGAATAGCCTGCACTTTCAATAAATTTCCTGTAATGCGTGACCCTTCTCACCTTTTCGTCAGATGTAATTAGCAGATAGAAGTATTAAAAGGTGAGCAGCATTGTGTAGTACAGGAAATTTTTAGAAAGGGTATGCCTACCTGGAGAGTGGAGGGTAGTTTTAGGGCAAATAGAACAAGCATATGTACAGAAACCATTTTAGAAGTGAAAGGATGTGAAGGAGGTATAATTGGCCCGCAGCCTCCAGCATGCTCTGCATCCTGCATGGGACATGCTGAGAAATTTAACTGGAGGGAGTCAAAAGAGGGATATTTGTGCAGACCAAGTCCTTGTGTTAAGACACGAGCCTCTGTAGGGTGCCTACATGGGGAGGGAGAGAAGCAGGGACAGAAAGAAAGAGAAAGCAAGCAATTCTCCTCAAAGCACCATTTGGAGCAGGAGGATAATATATTCCCTGCTTCTGTGTAGCTTGGGGTATAGAGTAATCGCAGAATAAATAATGTGTTCATTTTAATGTGATCTTTTTGAAATGAGAATTGATCTAAAAATTTTCAAGTGAGTTAAAACTAATGATTTTCCTCTTGGAAAATGTTTTCTTCCCTTCACCTATATACTTAATCACGCGTGTATAACATGATACATATGATTTGATTACCTATGTATTTACCATAATGTTTAGACAGTTTTAATATAAATAGATACAATTACAGCTAGTAAACATTTGTCTACTGACAAAATAATTTTATAGGAGTAAACATACTTATTATTGTATCCCTTCATTAAAGATAAAAATTAAGTACAATAAAAACAGTCACAAAGTATGTAGAAAAGAGAGAATTTGTCATGAATGAGCATGCATCTCTGGGGAAATGAGTTGTAATGCTTCATTTCTTAATGATTTCCATCAAACTCTAAGTACTTGTAGTTAAATGGCAGCAGATCACCCTGCATGTTTTCAGTATGGTTAGATATTTGCACCTCCCTGAAGCATCCAACCCTGCTCTCTGCTTGGTCACTATGAACTGATTTTTCCTGATTTCAACAGTAATTAACTTCACTGGAGAATATCTCAAACTTTTATACTTTTGAGAAAGTGAAGCAACTCCTATGTTTACTAAAAAACTTCCTATAACATCTTTTAATTTATACCCTCCTAAGTGTAAAACGTTTGGTGCTTACCAGATAAAGTAAGAGAGCAGCCCCGCCTTTCAGACCTCCTGACTTGCTTAATGAAAGATGGATGTCCCTTTTAACTTCTCTAGTAAGATATATTCTGAAAGTCAGTCCAGTTGTTCTGACAGCTTGCAGTTTTCATACAGCCAACAAATTTCAAATACCTTTTATTTACCTGAGATCACAAACTTGCTGAGCCCGCATAATGTAAAAAATGCAATAAAGATACCAAATGCTAAGATCTTTTCAAGCTTTCTAGAGAAAGAGAGTTGCATAATGTGTTTTTAATATGTTTTGTATTAAAACAGGGGAATTAGTAAGCACGTTGACATTAAGAAGATTAGCAATGAGCATGGAAGTAACGTACAATACCATTCCTCAATTTTTAGTTATTTTTTTTTGTCCCACACGCTGTCTGTGATTTGTATCAGCAAAGACTCTACTATTGGCTTGTAGCTTGTCAATGTCTCTCGGCATTCTTGGTACGCATCTTTCCCATAAATGGAAATATAGCCAAAGCTTTTTAAGAGTGTCTGAAGTTATAGTCCTAGAAAGAACATGTGCAACAAGCCACCGTCATCAAATTAAATGCTCTAGAAATTCTTCAAATGTACTGAGTTCTCCCTCTAGGTAGCAAAAATTTTAACAGAATCATACCAGATTTGTTCTGAAGTGGCATTTTACAATAGCGAAATTGTGTGTCTGTTCTCCTGGTAGTTATCCTCTGACTGATAGGAAGATTGACCAAACCTTGACAAAGGCAACTGAAAAAGTTTGTGGCGAGTCACGCGGCTGTCAATCCCTCACCAGGGAGGTGCATGCAGACACCCCTCTGATCCTAAACGGGATGCTGTAGTCTGCTTTCTTTTTACCTTTTAGAGAGGTACCACCATATTTTGTTGTAAAGAGAGAAGGTTCACCTTAGAAACGTTTACATGGTTTAATACTATTCCTCATTTCACATAAAAGGTCACCTTGAAATGATTTACAGATTCCTAAGGGTAAGCCATACGTCTGGCTGTCAGCAGCGTGCAGCTGCCCGGCAGCACTGCCCACCGGCGGTACGTTAATAGCCCTTTACGCCGACGTGCCCAGAGAAAAGGCACTTTGCAGCAGAGAGAGCAGAGAAAGGACATCCGAGAAACTCTTTTGTAAAGTTTGATTATCTGTCCTAACTACTGGTATTGTCTGTTCATGACCGTGAAATATTTTATATGCCTTTTGCTAGTTTTGCACTATAATTTCATGTGGCTTCTGCAGCGCAGTAACGGAGAGAGCTGGTACGAAACCCTCAGCGGGTTCTCTGACCTCTTCCTAGGTCATCCCTTCGCGATCTCCAGAAGGGCCCAACTCGCCTCTCGGATGAAGTTTGAGACTGAAGGGAAGTTCGGAACATCTGAATGTGGATCCTCACGCTCTTCCGCGTGCAGTAAGTTACCACTCGTGATGGCTGACAAATCACAGATATTTTATGCTGTCTGCGATGAGCTTATGGGATTATTAGAACAGTGAGTTAAATATGATCTTCAAACTGATTTTGGTATGTTTTCCACTCTGAACGTAAAAGAAAATGGGCTTATGTTCTCTTAAGTATCTGGGAGAGATAAACGCGTATGCTTAGTGTACCTGAAAAAGCCACGCTGCCACAGCTATTAAAAGCAAAATAGGAAAAAGATATCATGTGCACATTTCCCTTGTACAGTTACTGCCAAAGCTTATTTCTCTGTTCTTATTTAAGAGTCTCATTTAGCTGTGTAGTATACTCTTCTGTTCAAAATAAATGCTTCTTCTTTATAAAGTGATTTTCAGACTGCAATCTGAAGTACTGACTGAAAACCCAATAAAAATAATAGAAATATTTTGGCAATTACACACCATATTTTAATCTTCTTTTTAAAATTGCCATTTACCAAGTAACATCACAAGCTGTTAACAGAGGGAATTGAAGACATATGGTAGCCCTGTCATATTTAACACACTCATTTGTCATCACATTCTGCTATCATTTTATCCATTATATCATGTTTTTAAAGTCAGTACAAATTTTCTATAAATATATGTATATTTTTCTCTATTAATAATATTTTTTTCAAGCCTTTCAACCAGTCAGAATGCATTCCCCTTATATTATGTTTTTGTTTCCTAAGCGTTGCATATTCTGTTACCAATACAGAAGTCAGCATCTAGTTGTTGGAAGTTCATGGTGTATTTAATTTATGTTCCACCAGGACAACCAAAGCTTCAGAGGGAGAAATATGTGTTACACTTGTATGTTGTGACAAAAAGCAGTAACACTGAGTTTATTAACTGATTGTTAAAGGTAGTTATGTTAGCCTCATAAAATGTCTGTGAGACAGCCACATTTCTCAATACATAGTCCTTCTCCAACAGTGGAAAAACAAGTTATTTACATGAAAATTAAGGTAAATTTAAATCATATTTATGGACATAGTGACTAAAAGAATGAAATTAAGCAAATCAAGTATTTTATTCTACTCAGACCTGCATAAAAAGTGATTTCAATATTAAAGAACAATTAAAGATTTTAAAGTCTTATTTTCAAAAAATGTTTTTCCATTTACTTCTCTTCACACTTTGCTTGAGTCTAGCCATTAGAACATTTTAGTGCAGAAAACCTGAAAAACTGTCACAGAACCAGCAACAAAAAATGTTAGCCAAGTTACCAATACTGTCACTAAATTCCTCATTTACTTAGGTTTTGTACTTTATTTAGTGCCATTCCATATGGCTGTGTTTCTCAGGGTTCAAAAGTGCATTCTGGCAATAAACCACGTCATTCTAGCTAACACTGAAAACAGAATTTCTCTATTTATACTAAATTTCTCTATTTTTCTCTCTACATATTGTAGACAATATACAGGCAATACAAATTTCTTTCCCAGTCACAGTGGATAATTCAGTTCCAATGCTGACTCAGCTTGGGTTTTCAAGTGAGACTGCCAAACATGATACCTGTTGGCAGTGGAAGCAATTGTTTTCTAATCAGGAACGTTGCGTGAACGCAGCTGAGATCCAACTCACTTTACCAAAGTTATCACTTCAAAGCATTAGACAGGTGAAATATATAAGAAATATGAGCTTTGCGAGGACATTAGAAGACTCTAGAGATTCATAATATGTTTCACTAGGGTCCCGGGGAAATTTTATATTATATATGTTTTAAATGTTCTTCCTCATCTGTATGGTATTTAGTACCAACAGTTTAAAATAAGTTCAGAAAAAAAGAAAAGGACGTTGCAATCACAGGCAGTGATGCGAAGTACTTTCTCTCATGTTCTTGAACCGCTAAAGCTATAAGAGTATCACTTCTATGTTCCATTAGTTCTACATTATACTGAAGTACATTGTTAAAAAATCTTGGATAAGATTTGTCAAATACTTTTTTTCCTAGATAAACCTTCACTTTCCAACATTGCTGCTTATGCCCAAAAAAGTACAAAACTTATTTTTAACTTACGATGGTGTCCTGGTTTCAGCTAGAACAGAGTTAATTTTCTTCCTAGTAGCTGGTATAGTGCTCTGTTTTGGATTTAGGATGAGAATAACGTTGATAACACACTGACGTTTTCAGTTGTTGCTAGGCAATGGTTACACTAAGCCAAGGGCTTTTTCAGCTTCTCACACTGCCCCGCCAGCAAGGAGGCTGGGGTGCACATGTGAATGCTTGGCAGCTTGCAGATTTCTGGGCAGTGCAACGTTAATGGTTGGACTCGATGATCTTAGAGGTCTTTTCCAACCAAATTCTGTGATTCTATTCTGCAATTCTACCAACACAGCAAAGATAAAAATTCGAAAGTGCTGTATGTGTCTCATCAAACAAGGATGACCATGCTTTCGTAGTTGTTAGGGGTCAGGCGGTTACTTTCAGTCTGAGTCATATGTTTGCCCAATGCCAAACTCAGTTTGAAGCACCGCTGACACATGAATTAAATTGGCCACCATCTGTAGGTAAACAAAATCAAAAATTCTGCACTAAGTTTATTCTTCTGTACTCACTGTACAAGCTCCTTCAATACTAAATCTTCAGGTGTTTTTCTTGTACATAGTTTAGAAAACATAAGATTAATGCAACTTATTCCAATAGGAGTATCTCTGTTATCCAAACTTCCCCTATGAATTTGATGGTGGAATTCTCCCCTAAAATTCTACCATTCATTGCACATTATTCTAAGCAAGTGCCCAGCTAATTGTATATATTTAATGTATGCATATATGTACACACACCTATACATGTGTATATAAAATGTATTTAACTGTATATATAACTGATTTTAGAAACAAAAATATGACTCAATTCTGATTTTCTCCCTTTCTTATAATTTCATCTTTATCCATTTTTTTTATCACCAATCAGCAAGCTGCTCTGTTTCGTTGCTGCTCTTAGAGACAAATCTACAGCCATTTGATATGAAAAAGGAGGGTTACAGATCCCTTCCCTCAGTTCTGTCCCCTGGGCTATTTCTGCCAGACAACCGGACAGCAGCACAAAGATATCTGAAGCATCAGGCAAGGAAGAAAGAGTTCCTATGTGGTCATGGAGAGTCACACGAGGGAGTCTGACCCATATCATTTTATCTGTTTCAGCATAAATCATACGTTCTTTATTCAACAGCATTTAAATAATGTAGAATACATTCTCTCTTCCTGTACTTGTCAGGAGAGCCTCCATTTAAAATTTATTCCTTAACAAAGGGGGAAGGGCTTTTCCAGCTCCTCCTTCCACCTTCAAGAGAGAGAAGAAAAAGAACCTATCATCTCTTTTACTGACTGACTTTCTATTTTGAACACCACACCTTACAAGAATTTCTGTATGTCTTTTACTTTTTCCAACATAGTAAACTGACATTCGATATAAACGTGCTAATAGATGTGCATGTAAATGGTCTGAATCCTGCAAACACTGTGATCCATGTCTTTTTCAATCTCAGGCTTCCACTCTACTTGGGGACTAAAGTGTCTCAGCATCATAGATAATGTGTGTGGAAAAGTAATTTTAACAAGTTTCCTTAGTAATTGGGATCTCTGCAATTCCCACAGTAATTGGGATCTCTGGGCTGGTAATGCATTTACAGATAGAAAATAAGTAGGGCATAACTGAAAAAGACTGTGAAAATTAATACAGTACAGTAAAATTAAAATTTCTGCATACATCTCCTCCCCTCAACTCTGCTCGCTTTGAAGTTGTCAAAAGAATTTATTGCTCCTTCCTCTGATCTTGTCATTCCTTCCCTTTGAATTCCCTTTACTACACCAAATGCCATCTTTTCTCCTTGCCTTTCAATCTCAGTCCTCCAAATATTAACTAATTTTCTAGCTAACAATATAATTCTTATTTTACTTGCCCACTGGATACTTTTAATCTTTCTCCCATGCTGTCCTTTGTAGCTGGGAGACCATCTTGATAATAAAATATAATGCCACTTGCTTTCTTTCTGCAAAACTATTTTAAAACTCCTTTTCATTTTAATGCATCCAATAAGCAACTAATAAGCAGACAGGTGGTCAACAAAAACATTTACCTTTATGTATTTAATGAGGTAAAAGAAACTCTTACTACAGTTAAAACACTCCATGCACTTCCATGTGAAAATCTTTTCACATTTTGTTACTTCCATCATTAGAAGGTGATCGAGATAATGTTCACTTTGTTCATTGTTTCTTTCAAAGAGAAGAAACCCAGCAGTAAACCCTGCGCTTTAAATAGCCATATTTGCCATGCATATTTTGCAGAACGTACCATTCGCTGACATGCCTTGTGTGCATCTAACCCCGCGTGACCCTGCCCGCCACAGGTTATGGGATGACACATCTTTCTTCAGTTTCTGATAAGGTAAAAGCAGCCTGTGGAGCCGCTGCAGGGAATCACTGGCCGCTGGATGACTACCTACGTTATACACCAGACTTTCTCCTGACCTGCTGGTGAAACCCAACGGGCTGCTTTCTGACTGGAGATGAAAAAAAGGCATCCCTCTTTGCCCGATTTGCCCACGTGCTTTTCTTGCTCTTTCCACCATAGGCAGACTACTTGCTTTTCTTGAAACAGTCCGCTATTGAGGATGCAGAAAAATTATGAATATTCCTGAAAAAACATGAGTTCTTAGATTTGTAACCATACAAGTCTATGCTTGATCCACTGCAGTGAGGCCTCTCTGCTCTCTAGAAGGTTATTCTCTTTTCTTGTTAAAAATTATGGCCACGTACTAAAGTACAATAATAACAAACACTTCAGGCAAATCCATACATAAAACTCATTATTTCTAAGTCTTTATTTTAATATTTGTAAGTTTTCACTTGTCATCCCAAATTTTTTAACAGAAAAGAAATATCTGAGAATACTGTTCTTACTAAAAACAGATGAATATTTTCTTCATATTTACAAAGTGTTATTTAAGAAAGAAAAAAAAATACTTAGAGATCAATCCAATCGTGCCAATAAATGATTGTTAATGATAAATATACTCTGCTATACTCAACAAATAATGTTGACATTGCTGAAAAAGTTTTTTCACTTGAAAATTGTAACATTTTCATTTTAAAATTGTAACATCTGTCTTGCATAAAACAGACTGAATAATAGAGATAGTGGAGAATTACAAAGGAAAAATAGAGGTGGATATTAATAAGCTGGAAGAGTACTCNAAAAATACTTAGAGATCAATCCAAATAAGCTGGAAGAGTACTGTTATAGTGGCTCTTATTTTGATTTTTTTTCCCCATGAATCCCATGGTAGCATTTTAAGATATAATTCATTTCCCACAAATATCATTATAAATTTTTGTTTTTTATTTTAAATGGAAGCTAACCTGCCAGGTCCTTTTGTAAAAATAGTGGTTCGATGGCATTTTTGGTGTTTTTCTGGTAGATTAGGCATACCGCGGGTTAAGTGAGGGTACCCCAAAGAGGAATGCAGGGGCTGGTAGGTACCACACAGAGCGCTGGCAATAATGATCTGTCCTGCCTGTCCTGAAAAAGGGCACAGGATCTTTGTTACTGGTAAATGTCATCCTGGTGGGTTCTTGGGCAGATCTGGATGTTTGGTAGTTGTTCCTTATTAGAAATGCCACACCAGCATCTTACTGCTCCAGAAGTCAGGGAACTGATCTGCTGCAGTTCAGCCTGCCAGCCAAGAGGTGAGCTGAGCTGGCTTTTACTTTTTCCTTATTTACCTTATTCCGGACTCTTAGTTGGATAGAATAAGAAAGATTAGCTTCAGTTGCACACTTTCATATCATGATTCCTTACTAAGAATCTTAAATAAGATTTATCTGTTCTTGCCAGTCTCTTTGCTGGCAGAAACTATTTCTATGTTAAAGTGGACACCTGAGTAATAAGAAGCGTTTCCTGAAGTTTATGAAGTCATGCACCACGTGGAAAGACGGTGAATTGTACTTTGTGTTAGCTGAATGGAGAAACCGGTGGGAAGTCGGCAGGACTGAGATCTACACTGCTGCCCATGGGTAGGGCAAAGTAATCCCAAGGATTTGTTCCCTTGGCATTCCATGTCAGCTTCTCCTATGATGCCGTGGGGTGCGCTGGAAAGCTGTGGCAGAGTATGAATTTGGGCCCAATGGTGCTGAAGGCGGTGCTGTTGACCAAACGCTGGACGTGACACCAAGGCGCCCTGGCCCCTTTCTGTGTGAGGTGGCTCCCACAAGGATCTCAGGCAAGCTCCTCCTGGAGTTACGTGGCATTTGGATAAGGATCACAGAATTTTGTGTGAAATAGCCGTGGGCAAAGAGCTTGCATTTGTTTAGGCAAAAGGGCTACTTATTTCAACAGGCCATGACAAAATACAGATTTTTTTTTTTTTTCTCTTTAAATCGTATTTTCATGCATATATTGATCACAGGTATTATATAGTGTTCATCAAGTTTATTCTAGGAAATGAGAGCAAGTTTTTATGATATTCCTCACAGGAAATAGTCAAAATCACATCTCTAGAACAATTTTCTGGTAGTAAAATGATCTTTTCTCTGAATCTTTTTTTATTCCCTCTGTAGAATAATTTCAGTTTAAAAAAGCCTTATTTTCTGATGCAGTAGTCCAATTTCAGTCATAATCTGGAGTATTCCTTGGCAGAATATTTTCTGTTGTAGGAACAGAACTCAGGTGAGTAAAGCTTTCTAGAACAACTTGGCTGAGCTCAGGGGTGAAGGACACGCACACCCCCTCACCCCCAGGCTGGCGTGAACGGACTTTGCAGGTCGGCTGCCTCTAGGCTTGCAGAAGAAAGCCTCAGCTCTGCTGAAGAATGTGCGTGGGGTGAGGTCCTCTGATTTTTGTGTAGCTGATGAATGAAACTCTTTGTTTCTGCAGACATTTCCAAGCCTGGCTGTGGAGCTAGCGGGGAAGCAAGGAACCTGAGCATTCAGCTCATGGCAGCCTTACCAGAAGTGAAGACTGTTGTTGGTTCATCTTTTTTGCCAAAAAAGGAGGAAATAACAGGCTTATTTCAAAAATAGCCCGTGAGTCAATATGCTTCAGCTCAGTATCCCTGAGACAAAATTTTCTGGAGATAAGTGTTTGTTTTGCTATTGTACATTATTCTGTCAGAGGAAAAAGTATTTCAGCAAAGAACAGTTATTTTTTTATGATCCCAGCCTGATACTCAACAGTTATTTTACTCTGTTCTCCACTTTTAAAGAATTCTATAAGAGTTAATTATAAATATCTATATAAAAGTCCATATATTGTCATTTGAAAATGCAATCTTTTTTGTGGCACTCATTCCACTAGCAAGACATAAAATATTAACAGTCTGAGCAGTTTCCAATTGCTTTCTTGGCTTTAAAATCATGTTTTTAATTTCTAAGAAGAAGAAAATGAGTGTAAGGGAGTTAAAAAAAAAAAAAAGGAAAAAGAAAAAAAGGTCAAGGAAAGCCAAAGGAGGATCCTAATACTATTATTCTGACATTTTTTTGCCTCATAATCTATTTTTACCATCTACTGGATGTTCATTCACCTCTTGCAACTTGAAAGTGTCCTTGAGATCTGTAACTTTATGTAGATGCCAGTCTGCCAATTCTGTGCTCTTTAAAGTGAAAAGTCTTAAACACTGTTTTTCATTTATGCCAAGAGCTGAGCTGCATGGGGAGTAAAAGTCAGGAAAAAACAGAACTTTAAAGGATATGAAAGAATAGAATTGCCTTTGATTTAACACTAAAAATTAGGACTTGAGTTTCCTATGATCTGGGATCCATGGTAGGGGTATGGGCCATGGGGTTCAGGCCAGAAGAATAAAAGTAAGCTTTTTATTCCTAAGAAAAGTATGTAGTAGAAAAAGAAAATACACATTGGGATTGCTTTCAGCTTTCTGAGGCGCTCCATCCTGAATGAGCAGCAACGGGAACTAAAGGGCTGGGAGCAGAGAGACACACAGACCAGCAAGAGGTGCAGCTGTGGTCCCCTGCAGATCTCCTGCAGCCTGGGTGCGGGGAGGGGTTCTGAGAAACCGGGAAGGGACTACAAAGGCTTTATTTGTTCTTGTTCACTCCTTGTCAGTCTGACCTTTGGAACAACTGCTTTCCTCATGTAGCCTGACTCAACTGAAAGAGTGAATGGCCCCATATAGAGCCTCAGACTGCTTGCAGACAAATTATAAACTCAGATTTATCAACTCAAACACAACATGATTAATAAAATTATATTACTGTTACAGGTCCTGTTTCTGGAGCCTGAGCTGCATTAAAATTCAGAGGACATGACTTGGGACTGGAATCAAGGAAATAAGTTGGAATACTTCTATAGAAGCTGTTTGCAGACGGAAATTTACAATATCATTCTGATTTTCTAACCATCAGAAAGGTCAGTAATGACTTTGAAGTTACTGATACCAGCACTGAAATTCAGCTCTTAAACCACCCCCTTAAAAGCTTATTTTAGTCTTGACAAGGGTGTGTTTAAGTTGTTTTCATTCTTACAGGCTTATTGCAAAAGCCTGGTTATTGTCATCTGACGTATATAGAAAGGTCAGTCAATGTTTGTAATCAAGAAAGATAAGCATTTATCCAAGCAGATTACTTGTACCTTGTTTACAGCAGGAAGGTAAAAGCAGTTTCCAGAAGGACCAAAAAAACCCCCACCCTCAAAAAGCCCACCAAAACACCAGATTGTAAAATATTTCTCTCTCCTACAATTGCCATCTACCGGTTGTAAAGAAAATTGACCTGGTCATCTACTTACAGGGAAGCAGTGCCTGAAACCCAAGGCAGCTTTCTCTCAAACATTACTGCTCTTAAAGCAGCCTTGTACAGAGTTCAAGAAATGAAAAGGGTCAAACACTTCTGTAGGATATATTTCATTTAAATAACCTTCCAAAATGGCTTTCTTTACCGTAACTAAAGTGCTGACTCAATTTTCCTATTCAGCAGTAATAAATGAAAACTGTAATGTAAAGTTTTACACATTCAAACACCTGCGGGCACAGTGACCGCGCGACTGCGATGTCAGCTCTTCCCACCACTCAGTGCAGAGGAGAGTTTCGTTGAAACACAGCGTTACTTTGCACGTGTAAATGGAAGAATCCATTACAAATATCAGTAAAGACGACCTTAAAATAGCTCATATTGGGAATTCATGTATTCATATATTCATATACATGGACATATGAAAATATATGTGTATGTCACTGTCTTGCAGCATGAACACCTTATTTATGGAGTTCTGTATGTGTGACTCCTACATTCACCCAGCTGTGATCTCCTCCCTTTTGCTGTGCCCTCTGATCCATCTCTGCTTTACTTCAAACACTATACTGCTTGGATGAGCCTCAGAGAACTTCCTTGAAGAGTAAAATAACTCATAATAAACAATACAATACAATAACAACTACGTAGAAAACCAGAGTAGTTTTCCTTGTTCGTTCTCCACATGCAGTTTGTTCAAATCTAGAGTGTATCAAAAGAAATATAGGGTCTGTAACCTCAGTGTCCAGAAAGCTAAGAAATAAATAAAGCTTGATTGCAGACCAGGGCATAATCTTTCACTTGCATTCTGTTGCCAAAAAATGCCACAATATCATGTAGAAGATTAAAGATTGCTGAAATATTTTGCAATACCTAGTTGAACTACTGTGATTAAAAAAAAAAAAAAATCTAGTAAAAATTCAAGCCCTACATTTAATTTTCTTCATTGGAGATTTTACTTAATTTTAAATTTACTTAATTTTTCAGTTTTAAAAATTTAACAAATTAAAACAAACCTCAGAACTGATATGAAACATTTGATTTTTGGATTGGTGGAAACATTTGATGGATAGACTAATTTCTACTTTTCTTTCTGGTCTTTGTGATTTTTTTTTTTATCTTGGTTTAACTTCCAATTTCATGGATGATAAAAAGCTTTTTCTTGAGAAAGATATCTGAGTTGGACATAACATCATATATGAAAACTTGTAAACTGTATATGATGGCATACAAAAGAAGATAGCAGGGAAATAGCATTGGAATTAGATGCAATAAGTTTTGTAGTGCTTGGTCACATGAACTCTGCCAAATCAGTAATCTAGAGGGAAACAAAAACAAGGGAAAAGGGGAAAGGTGAGAAGAAAAGCAAAAAGAGACAGCAGTGCTCTAGCACTGTATTGACTGATGAAGAGGGTAAGCCAGCTTGTCTTTTTGTCACGTTCACAGGGAAGAGCTGCAAGCCAGAGCTGCTTGTACATCCAGGCCAGCACAGTGAACACAGATGTGAGTTGCAAGGCAGGACAGCGGCCAGGATCCTTATTCCTGTGTTTCTGTACACCATAATTTTTTTTATATCAGGAAACATGTGAATAACCTTGACTGGTGCTGTCATGTCCCAGTGACCTACATTTTTCCCGTAGCCTTTGATTCTTGCATCCTGCTGAGTTGTTTTACCCTTCCCAGAGCACAGCAAATCAATAAGTATTGGTTAAGCAGTTGATCATTTTGCAAATACCATTTGTGACAAGACAGAATCAGACCTTCAAATCTGCCAGGGTAACAGGGAGCAATTCACTCAGAGTACCCAAAGGACTGATGCTGTGGCTGTTTCTTCACACTTTCCTACTCTGGTTGCCAAAGTCTTTGTTTTCTGATTGACCTCACTGAACTGCCACAGTTATTTCCTGCTTTAATTAAAGCAGTTTTAAATGGCCCTCTGTGGCCCTCTGTAGACCAGATCTTTACTAGCTGCAACTTGATATAACAGACTTGTCTTTATCCAGATGGAGCTTTATCATCTACATCAACTGAGGATCTGGTGGCTTCGAGTCAGACACTGTCATACTGCCTGTGTAAGTGCTACTAAGACAAGAGGAAAATTTGCATAAATAAAGGATGCAAGATATGCATCTTCGATATAAGCCCTGTTGTAGAGGTAATCTCTGCGGTTTTGTTGATGTTATTTTGTCTGAAAAGTATTACATACCTGCTGCTGTGCAGATTAACCTCATACATGTAAGCACATAAAAGAATCTTAATTATTGCTAATAATTCTTCCTTTCTCCCTCAAGTAGAACTGCAGACTTGTATAATCACAGTGGCTAAAAACCAACCAACCAAACAAAAACAAAAAAAAACCCAAAACAAAACAAACACCAAAACCAAAAACAACAAAAAAGATTCAATTGCTGGAACTTTTCATTAGCCAAAAGCAAGGGACAGTTTACATTCCTATCTCTAAATCAGATAAGACTTAAGATAATTTATAGGAGCACAGAATAACTACAAGTTATTTTTAAGGTATGTCAGACTAAAGCATAAATATTTATACACACACAGTCTCTTATCTCCTGTAAGAGTTTCCAGGGGTTACTATTAAAAGCTAACAGGGAGGATGACTGCAGGAAGCTCTTTGACTTTACTTCTAGAAGGTCTGGTGTGGCCATCAGGGTATAAAAGAGGTGAAACCTGAGCTGAGCCAATTAGGAAGTTTCTGAGCTCTGTGCACAACTGCTCGGGCCAGCACACTGCAGGGTCCTGCCCCGTAAATTAATAAAGGCAGAGGCATCCTGATAGGAGTGGTAGAAAGTCTGATGGGAGTCGAAGAGAAAGGTATGACAGAATAGGGGCAACTTGCTGAGCAGGGGAATCGTGTGCTCACTGGAGAGAGGTGGGTCTCGACTCCTTGAGGTCTGGCTGTTGGAGGAGTGCGGTCAATGCCAGAGCTCCACCACCAAAAGAGCCAGGAGCCAGGGAGAGGAGAAGGTCCACACTGGTACATTTTGGCAAAAGCCAGCTGAGACTCCAGGGCTGTGTCAGACCAGGGAAATGGAAGATAAAGGCCAGAGAAGGTGTTGGTTTAAGGTAACAAACATCACAGACATCTCGGGGAATGCCATTTCATTTGCACTATCCATCAGTCTCCTAAGATAGGCTCTCCTGAAGTTAAGAGAAAAAGGATAGAAAAGCAATTTAATAATCAACACTTATTAGTAACTTTAAACTTGTCCTTACCCACATACTATGTCTTTGATCATATTTTTAATTTCATTCCTTTTCTTGAATTAGTTTTATTCACTTTTTATCTTTTATGTCAGTGATATGTCAAGGGCTAACCTCAATACAAGAAAGGAATGAGTCCTCACAGAACAGTTGATTAGATATGTCAAGAACCATAATAAAAATGTTTAAACAATGTAATAAAAAGATCACAGGTTGGAAATAACTCCAATATTTGGTGATGCTATAAGCAGGAGGCAGAGGCTTGAGCAATTTTTCAGTGGGCATGAGAATATGCTTCAGATTTGCATTACTTGTCTAGATGATTGTCCACTGACACAGCCCTACATTTATTTTTTAGATAATCTCTAAAAACAAACTTGTCAGAAACACAAATGTTTTATGGCAATGTAACATCTTTAATAATGAATGACAATTATTGAGGGTATTTTATTATTTACTTTGAAAGAGAAAAAAATGAACACTCATTCATTCTGGATCACAATTAGAGATGGGCTGAATAATTACATCTATTAACAGCAGCCAACCCATGGTTGTCAGGAGAAATTATTGTTAGCGCATTTTCTCTCTGCTTTGCCCCGTGTCTGTCAGTCTTTGATTTTCTTACCAGTTCTGTCCTCTAAACACTGTGAAGTAAAAGGTATCATTTTCTCACAACTCCACATCACTCTTCATTTCAAAATCTGACTTAAAACCTTAACTTCCCATGCCCAGTTTCAAACAGTTTGCATTATCAAAATCAGCATACTTGTGAAGAACTAGTTAAGGAGAGCTGATGAAAACAAAACAAACAAAAAGTAGTATTTCCAAGGGAGTGGGTTGGTATCGATTAATTTGTGCTACATATTTATGTTCAGTGTGGTCTCATTTCTCTATTTGCTTTTTTTCCCTGTACAAAAGTTTTGCATCTATGGTAAAACTAGTAAATTTGGAGCATAATGAGAGGCAAAGAAGTGATAACTGAGAGAGTAAGAAGGAAGGGGTTTGCAAAAAGCTCTGACTCAGCACATTCACACCCTCAGTTAAGATGTGAAAATTCACAGGAAAATTATTTTGACTCCTTCCACAAATCTTCAAGAGAACTTGGAATTTTTAAATGCATATATAATGCTTTGGCTATATTTATATATCAAAAGCAAAAAAAAAAAAAAGTTTTAATACAATTTGCAGATCAACATTTGGGAAAGCAAACATTATTTTCTATGCTCCTTTATATTCATCCCATAGTTTTGTCTGTTTTTATTTAAGATGCTAAAGACTTTAAGCACTAGAATTTAATATATGGGCACAATGGACAGTATAAGCATATTTGCATATTCAGAAATATGTGTATACTGTAAGTTAAAGCTATAATGATTGTGCAGCACAAGCCTGAGGCTAAATCTTCTTTTATTATACTTGGTGTTGAACAGACAACGCTGGTTACTTTGTAATAAGCAAGCCTCTCCAGCTATTACTGCATTTCAGTGGACAAACCCATTGACTGTGTAAAGAAGTTGGGTCACAAGTAGGATTATTTTGAAAATTATCTATGTGGCAGATTGCAATATTTCTACATTATTTAACGGACTAAATTTTCCCAAGTGTTTCTGGAATTATAAATCAGGGATATTTAATTCTTCTTTAATGTAGAAATAGTTATTTAACATAGTTCCCATTCTAATGCGATCTTTATTGTTACCAGTGAAATCATATCCTTCCTACTATGCTGTCTTATTTCTGTACATTTATCTATCTGTTATGTAGTCTTATACAGGGCAAGAGAATTGACCTTGAGGATTAAGGGGTTAAACTCAGAGAAGCCTCACAAAAGCCAATCTTTCATCTCACAAAGTTATAGAAAATGAAGTCGAATGTGTCACAAACATGGATCTTTTTAGCACAAAAGAGAGAGAGAGAAAAATCTCAAATCTGCATTTTCGAGCATTGCATTCTGAGAAGCAAGAGTGCTGGAGAAAACTCTGGAAGGAGACTTGAGGACAGGAAGAGGGCAGTGAAAATAAAAAATGCATCAGCCATGGCAGTGGCAAGGAATGTGTTTTCATGAATAATCCTAGGTTTTAATCACCTTTTTGCTGCCCATCTCAGTTCAAGACAGTCTTGTAAAAAATCTGAGAAAATATCTCCTCAATCAGACCTCACAAAACAGAGGAATAAAGATGGCATTTTCAGAGAATTCATCTGGACTATGAGAGAACAACGCACATCCTACTCTTCTAGCACAAGAAACCTGAACCTTTACTAACTTCATCCCATGGGAGTGCCTGTACCCCTTAATTCAGGTATTCTTGAGATGTGAATCTTAATTTTTTTATACTTACATTTAATAAGTGCATATTCACTAAGTCAGAACGACAGTTTGTTTGTCCCTCCCTAAAAGAGAGGATTTGCGTATTTGTTGTTCTCCTGTACATTTCAGTGTGCTACGCACAGCATGCAGATGCTTCAGGGTAATTGAACCAGAGAGACTGGTTCAAGCCCCAGAAATAGCAAGAATTATGTCTTAAATCTCACATCTCTGTTGAATTTCCCAACCATTTTGCTATTGAGTGGACAAGCGCAATTAATTTTTTTAATTTTTATTTTTTTTTTTTAGCGGCAAGTATTCTTAGTTGAGGTGCACAACTTTGGAAAATAGTAGATTATGAGCTGTGGTTGTGGTTATGAATCAGAAGCAGAGCTGAACATATTATTTCTCAGATAGCTCTTACAAATGACGCATAGGAAACACTGACATCCTTAGCATTTCTAAAACATCCCATTTAGGCTGTTCTATATCTTTGTGGTCTCCATACTCCAGTGCCTGTATTTCCCTGTGCAGAGAAGTGGCTGATTCATTTATGCATCGTATCTCGTGCCTGGAGGTAGTTTCTTGTCCACTGAATAGGTTTAGAATGAAAAATAAATATTTGGTAATAAAAGAAGAAATCAGAGAAGAAAAAAACGTGCTTTGTAGATTTTTCTTTTCCTGTGCTTTGTTTAAAAGTGGATTTTGGTCTTATATTAACCTCCATTATGACAGAAAAAATATTGGATCTGATAAATTGAACTAGAAAGGTGAGTGTTAATCTGTTTGATAGTGGGTAACTCTGAGCCCTACAGAAAAGACACTCCCTTTAAGAGAGAATATAGTTTGTTACAGAGAAGCAAAGTCACATAGAGGTTTCTTTTGGAAATCCCTGCTTTTGTAAAGCAAGGCAAATAAGCTACAGAGACACTATCTGTTGGCAGAGGTGTCTTCTAAACATCCAAGAAAGACAAGTCGAATTGGATTTTTCTGAAATGACTATGGTAGTTGTGATTAAATGGAACACTTAAAAAAAGTAAGAAAGTTTGATTTTTTGGTAGAAAAACATTAAAAATATTACACCAGCAATGCTATGGATGTCTTAAACCACCCTGAGTCAGGGGATTTTAAACTTATCTTCATTTCAGTTCCTTTCTGTGGCTACGACTTTGCTGCTGGGGATACTAATAGGGTGAAAAAGACTTTAACTGTCTTTAAAAGATTCATCTGGACAAATCTTATCCTGTCCAAAATCAATTACTACATTCCCTATTGTCTACTGAATAATGCATAAGTGTACCAAATGGAATTCCATTGATGTCTGGTGATTTCTTTATTCCCATGAAGGAGATTTTATTTTTTACTTCTTTAACAGCTCATGATTTATATTAACAAATAGATTGTTTCTTAGTCCCCAACGAGTCTTTATAAACAACTCTGGCCTCTCTGGCCACACACTTCTCTCCTTATCTATTGCTACAGCAGCACATTAACATGCTCAAACAATGGATCATAGACACAGTGTCGCAGCAGAAGTGCTTTTATGCGGTTTGGTTGAAAGCTTTTCTCTGAGGGATAATCATATTCCTAGCCATTAAGAAGAAAGAAAAAGAAATTAAATTCATTGCAGCTGTGTTGAGATACAAATGAAAAAATTGAAGAGGGCGGCTGTTCAATTTCAGTAGGTGTTTGTCTCCAATAATATGTAAATTCTGCTTCAGTAAAGCCCACATTTTCCATAAATTACTACCCCGTCCTATGGCAGAAGTAGATTCTTCAGACTTTTCCTGATACCTGGTTAACCCATTCTGTCTCATGGGAATTTCTAAGGATATCACTGAGGTTTTTGGTTTTGTTTTGTCTTTTTTTTTTTTTTTTTTTTTTTTTTTTTTTTTTTTTTTTTTTTTTTTTTTTTTAAGGAGAAGAGAAACCCTGAATAACCACAATCTATGTACCTATGCACCCAACACTGAAGAAAAGGTTAATGTTTAGTTGGTTTTTAGACTAATCTGTAAATGGGAATCAGCTGTCACACTGCTGGTGACGTGGTATTTGAACCAGGTCCCAGAAGATCTCACAACATCCAAGTTAGACACCTCACTAACTACACAGTAATACCAATGGACATCAAAATGGTGCTGAAAATATCACACCAGTCAGGAAGGTAAGCTAGCTAAAGAAAAACAGTGAAGACAGAGGAGTGCCTCAAATCCCAGCTTGTCCCAGAATTTCAACACCTACCTCTAGCCTGTGGGAGAGCTATATTCACTTTCCTCCTCTGTCTAAGACGATGTGAATACACACCCTCTTGCCCAGGGGTTCACGTCTCTTAGGGGCACAGAGGTGTGCCACCCGCGCATCTCCCTTTCTTCAGCACAGGCTGCCTCGCCCGAGCCCCAGGCATTCCAGGCGTTCTTTCTAAGTGAGCAGTTGTTCAGGTTTGAGTACGGTAGGCGTTTATATATTCCAATCCGCACCTTTTCTTTGAAAACTCAGTTAAAAATTTTGGAGCGCTCTCTGCTATAAAAGAAGAAAAAAATTATAAAACTGTCATTCTAACAATAAAAGTGATAATACATCTATAGACAATCTTAAGAAAGTGTATGTACTGGAATTTCAGCAAGACTAAGTTAAAACATTAGAAGAGACTATGCACGAGTAATTCTGATGGTGTGATTCAACTGAAAAAATTAAAAAAAAATAAAAAAATGGTCGATTTGGTCCTATAGCTGGTCCACATTGGGTAGTTAAATTATTTTTGACCAATCATTTACAAAAGTTCTCCTGTGTACATTCTGTTTACGGCCCAATACCAAGCTTTCATTGGGAATGATTTTACACCTATGTAGAATGGGAGTTCTAAAAACCTTCTGTTTCTCTAGTGTCTTACATCTACTCAGTAAAGGTGTAAATAACATAGAGAGTCAGGGAATGTAATTTTAGTTATGTATGCTTTATAAAAGGGAGAAGAGGAGTTCATTTGTATATCGCATGTTTCCCTTTCTAGCATAAATATTTACAAATATTTCAACTTTTATAAATCAGTGTTTTACAACTGGAATTAAAACTACAGTGGAAGACTTTTTCTTTAATTTTTATTTATTTATTTATTTATTTATTTATTTATTTATTTTATTATTTCAGTCTCTCTCTATATATGGCAAAATGTTTGGAAAACTGTTCTGAGTCCAGTGTAACATAGTTATATCCTGTAGATGACCTTGTCAAATCCAGGTAAGATTTACATTTTGAATTATAACTCACTTATAACTTTTGACTCATAGCTCCCTTAGGTTAGATCTTAAGGGGTTTTTGTGAACATCATACCTGAATAATTTGACACATGTCTGGTTAACACATAAAAAAATTATAGAAGCATGCATATGGACAATGAATACTTTCCATATTTTCTTCCTTTTGTTATGTAAAAATTTAATCCAAACCTAGATGTTTAAATGGAGGTTTTCGGAGTCTGAAAAGCATAGTTAGGACTGTCATTTTTAGATCATATTTCAATACACTTTTATTGTACTACATTGAGGATAAAAATGAACAAATAATGAGAAGTTAATCACCTCTTTTAAGAAAACATTATTTGGTCTCCTTTTCCCCTATTAATAAGCTTCCAGGCAAAATTGCTAAACATGATTTGGCTATTGTTTCAGTGACGTGATGGTATTTGTTCAATAAAATTTATTTTGTAGTAAGATTTGAATTGGAACATAAAATAAACATAAATGCAGATTGAAGGAGAACAGTTAGATGTCAATAGAAGCAGTAAGAGATTTTTTTTTAATAAGATTTTTAAAGTTTTACTAGAATTTAATGTTCTTTTAATTCATGGCCATCAGTACTTTTTCTTGCAACTGGTTGTATTTTAGTGCAAATTTTATAGATGCAATAAACATAGATCAGGATTCTTAAAAAAGTGTAAAAAGTCAGGCATCTGAAGAAGTCAGAGTTGTTCTTTGTTTTAGAAAAGCAAGCAATTTGAAGGCAACCACTGCTTATTTTTGAAAGCACTGCATCATCAACAGGATCATATCTTATCTTTGAAAGCATCATCCAATTCTGTCAAATAGCCAAAGCAACGTTAATTCAAAGGTCTACGTCATCCAAAAACGTGGCTCACAGATGGATCTCAGTTCTGGTTTGACAAGTGCTACTTTGTCCTTGGGCTCCCTTTTGGACTTCAGGGAAAAATCCAGGCGTTGGTCTAGTGACAGTTCACTAGAGATCTTTCCTAATATGAGAGATAGATATGACAGCCTGTGGCAGGAGCTCTCCCCTCTGACCTTCACAGGTCTCCAAAGACAGTCCAACAGGCCTATGACTCATACCTGTGTCCATAGAAGTAGCATGAAGTGGAGTAAACCCTTGATTTCATGCTATATAGAACTACACCACTTCCTGCTTGTTGATTTAAATGCTTTATATAATTCAAATGGGCAGAAGATTAGATGAAGCTCTCATCCCATGCATTCACTTAATAATTGTGGTCTATCATACAGGCAGTAAACACTCGCTTAAACAAGTAGAAGAGTGGGAAGCCCAGTGAGGAAATAGACTGACATCTAACGGTGCCTGGATTGCAAACCAGCCACAGGAACTGCAACAGCTAGCGCTCTAAATCCGACATCTTCTGTTTCCACATGTGTTGCCAATGTAATCCACTTGTGGCTGCAGCAAGGCCCATGGGGCTAGCCTCGCTTTGCATAATTTTTCTGTATTAAGACTTACGATACTTATCAGATGTATTGAATTTATAACTATTAAGAGCTTGTTAATAGCTCACTAGAGTGATGTTCTGTAAGAATTTAGCAGAATTATTATTTATTACAGTGATGAAAAATCCTTGATAACGCAATTTATAAAATAGTCAAAGCATTGTATCTGAGTGGTGTGTAAAAAAAAAAGTGCCAATAATTAAATCCGAAAGATGGCTATCGGAAAACTTAACAAGTTGGATAATTTGCATCTCTGTGTTAAGTGAAACCCTTGATTAACATTTCCCAGTTAGCTGCCAAGTACATTTATAAGGTTCATTAAGAGAGGCCATTCAGAATAAGAATACACTGATCAGCAAGTTGGAGAGAGAAGCATAGAATATATTGTTTTAAATTATTTATTTACCTCACAACCAGATGCTAGCAACAATGCAGTATGTTTCAGAAAAGTTACAGCAGATATGGAACAGCTCCTCCCATCAATACATATGTGTGGATATAATACATAAGAGATTATCTAGCTGCTAGGTCTTTGTTAAGCATCAGCAAGATGTTGCTATAAAATATGCAAGTTTCAATAATGGTTCACTGGAAAAAGATAATACCAATGCAGTTATGACCCCAGCAACACAAGAAAAGAAGTCTAACTTGTTGGATTAGATTTAGAAAACTGGCATCCAACTTGATATGCAATCTATATATATTATGTGCCTAATTTATCTGTCAATGAATAAGAGAACTGGTCTGTTTTTAAAATAAACATTCATAAAACAACTAAGGCTAAATTTCCATTACTTCAACTCTCCCATTACTGCTGTTAGTAATTTCACCTCGAACCAGATTTGTATTGATTTCAGGATGAAAATAAACATTATATCCTTCCTCTATATTTAGTTAAAAGGATACAAGTTCTTTTTCCTTGTATTCAAACTGCAGAAAGCAACTTTAATATACTTATCTGTAGATACACTAAAGCCCATTTCTAAATGTCCTCTTTTCAGTACACTTTGTCTCATTCACCTGTGCTAGAGATTTAATTTTAATGAAACTGTCTTCATCGATTACAACAAGCATGCTAATAGTTTTAGTATTTTTCATTGAAAACTAAAAGTCATAACATTTGTGCACTGTAAATGAATGCACAAGTCATACAGTGAATTGCTTATGTGATAAGGAAATGGTTTTAGTCCAGAGCTTCTCTCAAATGGGATTCAAGAAAACAGGTTTTTCTTCCAAAGCAAAATTAATGAAAACCTTTAAAGTGAAGAGCTGCTTTAATGTAGTTCTATTTTGTTTCTTTAATGCATGGAAATAATTACTCTAGAAAATATTAATACTATAAAACAGCCTTTTGAGAGGCTGTTTTAACATTCACCACTGTGCCTATTGAAGGAGTTGAACACAAACACAAATTTTCACCACACGCAACTGTTTTATCTATGGATTTTCTGAATGAGTGCAGGGGTTCTTACGAAACATCTATTGAGGCTCGGCTTAATTGATCAGAATGACAGTGAAGCTGTCATGCTACAAATTTTATTTAACTGGCCCAAGTATGGGACAGAGCTAAATATGAAACCTGCACATTTTCATGTGATGTTTTCAAGTCAAACTATATGAAAGGAAACTTACAATTGAATTCAAGAGCTAAGCAAGAATTAAGGAAATTAATAAATTATTTAATAATATTAAGAGAAAATTATGTTTTTTTCTGAAAGGACATAATTGTTTACAACCTACAACAACATTTCAACACAGCACACATCTGCAAGGAAAACATTCTTGCAGTTTTAGGCTGAGTTAAGCCCCACAGGACAGTGTGCGGCTGATGGGGATGGGGGATTTGTACTGTAACTGACCACATGCTTCATGTGCTCAACTGAAATGTGTGTCTGACTTTGTAAAGTTTTTTCTGTATTTCAGGGTCAGCGTTGAACTGAACAGCTGAACTGAAGGTGGTACGGCCTGCCGGGATGAAATGGACTAGCAGTAATCATGGTTGAGAGGTGGTTTAAGAAGATTCATCCCATGGAAAATTCTGGGAGCTACAACAAACTCTCCCAGCCACCGAGCCAAGCTTTCAGGTTCTGCTAAGAAAGCCTTAGCAAGACAAAATTTGCCCCCCCCCAGCATTGACTGCTATGAAAAGACACAGTTTTCACAACAGTTATACACGAAGAGGTCAGTGGTGGAAATGGAAAAAATAGAGAGTTATAAAATCCAGATGTAAAAATCTGCATTTGAGAGCATAGGAGCGACGTGTCGCATGAAAAATTTGGTTTTGAGCAGGACAGGGAAACTGAAGACAATATGGCTGTTGTGTAATGCACACTCCCTGTCTCTGAGGACATAATTAAGAAGTTGTATAACAAAACTGAAAGTCTTGTAAAACACAGCCGGAGATCCAATTTGTGGATAATTGCCATCACTGTGGAGGACCTATGAGGCAGCATGATTCGCTTCATAACAGAGCTTTTACAAGGCTTGTTTGGAGCAGAAATTTCTCCCAACCCTATTGGAACAAGGAACAAACACATGTCTTTCCTATACTTGAAGCCATAAAGTGCTGGTAAACAGCTCTGCAATTATTTATACTAGGGCTGAACCTTGACTGAAGAGCCTGTGCACCATGGGGGAGAGGGGGAAAATATTCCCAGGTTCAAGCCTGTAAATCTTTCACGCTTCTAAATGTGATGTTTTGTGAGGCAGTCTGAAAGAGGCACTGTCTTGAAGCTGATGAAGTGCTCTGATAAAGGATTCACTTCTTATGTATCTAGGAGCTAAATCTGAACAATAATTATTTCAAAGGCTTGAAAGTATCTGGTGTATAATTCTGCCAAGAAGAATATGATGAAATTCAAAAAGTTGAAAAATTCTTTTTTTCATTTCACTGTAAGGGAGGAATCACTGACATATCAAATACAGCAAAACTCAAGAAATACATATGGGAACTGACTAAAATCTGGGAAGAGTATTATGAGAAAATAACAAATGTGCAAGGATTAGAATCGTATAGCTGGGTGCTGGTAAAAAATTATCCTGTCGACTCAGTTATTACATACTACTTTTGCATACTTTCATTTGTGGAGCTGAAATTATATTTTTAAATATTTATATAAANTTTTAATGTAAAACTAAGTTCCAATATAAAAATATTTCCCAAAGAAATTTTATTTTTATTTTATTTAAAGCAACTTCATTAAAAGCTAAGACCTTCAATAAAGAATGGATGTATTAATTGAACAATGCATTATAGTTAGCTAAGTATGCTGAATCATATCCTAACACCACTGTATTTAGATAGGTTGATTCTACTACTGAGATTTTATGGGTTTTCTAAGTTTATTTTTGGTGTGAAAACATACAGGCAAATTCCTACTTAGCTTTCCAGTTTCGTGTTCATTGGAACGGAGTTTGTAAAAATTACTTACAGAATAGTGTATCTTTTCCCAGGGTTTAAAAAAAAAAAAAGGAAAAAAAAAAAAAAAAGAGGAACTTAATGCTAATCTGGGTTGTTATATTGTCCCATATATATCTCTGTATTTTCTCTCAGTACAGTTTTGGGTTTTTTAAAGGTTTCCAAAATCTTGCTTTCTATCAGTTTTGATGGATTATTGCATTTCCCATAAGCTTTTTCCAATTCTTGGCAATACAGACTGAAAGACTTGTATTTATATATTTGTATTTTATCTATTTGTAAAAGAAGTGTTTCAAATCGAAAACACCAAGGCTGTTGAGATTATAAAAACCGATCTACTTTTTGCTTTCAATTAATAGTAGCTATTTTGAAGTAGTTGATATAACTTTCAGTGTATGGGGTAAACAGATGATTCTCTGTTTATGAACCCTTATGTAGAGCTTATGTAGAGTAAATTTTATCTTTAGATGTGAACATGAAGATAGGAATACTGTTCAGTGAGAATACTTGCAGGATGAAGAACTGCTTAGTGCTAGCGAGGACAGCAAAATTAAGCCATGGAACTGAACTGAAAATCTTACACTGAGAACCACTTTTATTCATCAAGTAATCAAATTGTGCTTGATATCAACTCATTGACTAGTAAGGAGAACTAGTAAGAAGAACTCATTAAATAGTTGCTTATTTGTGACAGCTACACCATGGATCTTCTAAGGGTTTTTTTTGTTACGTGAGTCTAACTTGAAACCTGGCACAAAGGAATAAGTATTTAAAAGAAAGTCATATATTATTTATCATGAACTGATATTAACTATGAAATCAAGCTGACTTCATGGGAATAAATGAAAATCTTTATATTAATGCATCACTACGTTAGAAAATGAAGGATTTGATCTTCAGTATATATTAGAAGAGACCTAAAAGTACTGAGATACTATAGCAGGAGTTAAGTGGAATTTTGTCTGAGTGGTGTCTGAGTTTCAATATCCTGTTGGAGATCAGCGTTTGAATCTCTTTTTCAAGAGATGGATAATATGGCTTTGAACTTCACTATCCGGAAAACAGAACTAAATGCCAGTCTTCCACATGCTGTATGAAAACTCTAACAGGCGGAGAAAAGCTAGGCAAGAAGCGTTCATCTGAGGCTTCGGACTTTTGTGCATAAACTAGGTACTTTGCTGCTCCGCACTTGAGACTGGGGCCCAGACCTAAGTGTCTTGGTATGCGACGCTCTGAAGTGGCAAAGCCTGCTTTACCAGAGAGAGTTTAATGCCTGAAGGTTTTTAGAATCAGTTTTGAATTTAGGGGGCCGAGGTCTGGGTTAAATGGGACTTGAAAATTATTTAAGAGGATAGAAATGGGGAAATTCCCCCCCAAACTCTCCAGAATTACAGATTCTGGAAGTACTGAAGTGCATGAGTAATTGTACTCATTGTTTTTAGAGAACAACAGAATTACGCTTGTGCACAGATGCTTTATGGCTAAGACTTCTTGTATCCTCATGATTTTAAGTGGTCTTTAGATGAAGCACTGACTTGGAAAAAGGAAAAATAATACACATTTTCACCCAAGAGCTAACACATTCCTGGCTCTGAAATTCTGTGTCAGGTCAGATTCCACACTTCGGATAGTTCACATGTGACAGTTGCTTTTATCTTAAAATCTGATTTTTTTCCTTAAAATGCTATGTTCTATTACCTTCCAGACTAGAAAAGCTTTAAAATTAACTGTGTAGCATCCTCCTCCTTTCTTTGTTCAGTTATGTCATCATTGCATTTTGGCACTCAAGAAGAAAAAGATTGGCATCTGTTATGTAATACTTGCTCTTTTATTCTGCCAAGTGCTATAAAATCAAATTGCTAGTAGCTCTGGGTTTAGCAGTTCATTCTTTGGTAATAACATTGCTATCCCTGCAACAATGTTATAATACGGCCTGTGATAAACTTTTAAAGTAAAGGAACAAATATTTCATCATTTTTGATATAGATAAGAATATTCATGTACTTCTGTTCTGACAGATTACTGTAGTTGATGAGCTTCTCAAATTTCCATCTTTCTGTCCAATTTCATTTTTATTCCAATTCCACCAGAATGTTCATGTTTTAACAAAATCTGAAAAAAAAATAAATTCTTTATTACATGTGTTTGTCATAAATCTGTTTGTCAGATTAGGCATCTTTATATGTACATCCTATTTTTCAAGAAGATATTTTCACTTGAATTAACTCACCTACTTAAACAGCAATTCTGTATCTTATTTATTTATGTCATGTGTGTGATGACATTTACCATCTAGAATTATGTCCTTTAAATGGACTGTGTACAGTGGCATACTTTGAATTACACATAGCAGAAATACAGTTTCTTCATCTTTTCTGGCAGGGAAGTTTTTGCACACTTTTTTTTTTCCACTTTGCTGGTATACCTCTCTCTGGTCAGATGTTCTGTGGGAAGGTAGTTTTGGTTGTTACACCAGATGTGATGTCAGTAAATTATGAAATTGCAATGGTTTTTACATATGGAGAGGAAGGACACCAGCATGTCTTCTTCCTGACAAATTTTCTCCTGCAGAACAAGGCGGCACATATTCAAATCTGAAAGTTGTGCCCTGCTAATGCAGGAAAGCTTTGTGGAAAAGGGAGAATGCAATGTTTCTTTTAAACAGCAAAAATGCAGCGTTTCAATTTGTGTTTAGAAAAAGAATAATATGATTTTGTAACAAAAACATTATGCTGCCCTTCAATTAAGTATGGTTTTTCCTGTCAGAAAAAAAAAATGAAGAAAATAATTGTGAATGAAAAGATCCTTCAGTACAGATACATAAAACTTGTTTTTATCTATATCCATTGTTAGCTTTTCAATCACCAGTCTCTAAATATTACATCCTCCTTTTCTTAATGTAAATCCTTATCTTGGGTTTATCGCATTCCCAGTAGTTGACATTTTACAAAGGCATCCCCTGGAGCTAAACATATCTCTGAAAATCATGAAACGTTTGCCAGATTTTTTTCCCCAGACAGTTCTGAAGGCAAAACTGCAAAATGAAGGCTCTCTACATAGTTTAGCTAATTTTAAATTAGGAACGTGATTTTTTTCTTAAACTCATATGAACTAAAATGGCCGTGTGCATTATGGATGCTGATTGTTAAATGGAAACACATGTTCCAATGTCAAACAAACTTCCTGTAATAAGTCACATTCAGACTTCCTGCGACTCAATTATGTTTTCATTTAACTTTCATTATAACCAATTTTTATTATCTGTCTCTTTATGTGTACAGTTTTTATTTTTGTTATTACTTTACTGTGTTATACTACTTTCCATTATGTTAATTTCCTTTCTTATTGCTATGCTTAGGAAATAATTGTAATTTTAATCAAATAATTGTAGCCTTATTTCTAACTAAAAGATCATGAATTAATTTCCCTGTTTTTACAGGCGATGCGGTAAAAGGGAAGCCTTAGCTTGAATCCCATACAGCTCTGACTTTAACTCAGCACATCAACACTATCCCACCGTGACCCCATCTTGTTGTTGGGTGGTTCTTGGGTTGTGCCTGTGACAGTCTAGGGGGAAGATGGAGAACCTGCCAGTGCTACTGAACCCAGAAGCAGTATGCCTGATGCATCTCATGTCATTTACTCCAGAAGAGCTGGGAAAACAAGCTGAACACCACAGGCAGTGGCCATTTGCAAGGTAATTGCGACATTGGGTTTTTCTGACAGTGGACAGCAACACAACATTTTGGTTATGCCAGAGCACGCCAAAGAATAAGAGTTTATTAAGGTGAGGACACCTTTATCTTGTCAGGAGGGATGTGGCCATCTGACTCTCAGCATTAACAGAATTATGTTTGACTGGAAGATTATAATAGAGAGAGTCAATATTGTTTCTAGTTAAGAAAGGTACAGTGACTGCAACGAAATCATGCTGTTTTCTCTGGGGTTTAGCTTAAAAAATACGTTTTCTGTGTCAGAAACCTTGTGCTTCATTAACACTTAGAATACTGACTTCTTAAAGCTAGCCAGCTGAATGAGTATTGAAGAAAATGTAGGGTTTTTTTCTAAAGGTTTATGCAGCTATGCTCTGTCTCCACATCCATGGTATATTTTGGTGATGCCTCCTGCCAGCCACAACTAGAAGTGACTGGCAGTCACACTGGCATGGTCTGCTGTTCATGGAGGCTGAAGAATAGACCAAAGAGACTTTCTGCCCTCCTCCACGTCAGGAAAAATGCCCTTGCAAAACTGCTAAAGGAACAGACCCCTTTACTTATTCCTCCCCATCTCCACCCCCCCGCAATGCCTTTCCATTCATGGAGTTTTAAGCTAGTAGGCAAGCAATTCCCACACCTTTCACTTCTGGGCTGGAAGCCTATCTAAATCCGCCAGCTGTGAATCAAACCTCTGATCTCAACCTCTAAACCTCCTTGTCTTACCAGAACAGATCCAGCTGCTTCATTTTCCTCTGTAAGAATCTATAAAGTCTATTGCATAGATACATTAAAAGCTGCAAGACTTTTAGTGTGGTTGACAATTTAGTTTTACCTCTTAAAATACAACTGAAATACCAAAAGGCACCAAGCCTCAAGAAAAGGTTTTAACAGCCGCATAGAATAAGAGAGGGCACCTGTGAAAAGATATAAAACATATAAGATTTGTTTGATTAACATCAGCACCATGAATTGGTGATAGGACCTTTTCAAGAAAAGAAGTAACATTACCTGTTTTCATACCTAACATCTTGGGCCTTTTCAAAATTGCACCACTTGGACCAGAGCAAACCTGAATTGAAATTAAAGTGCTCTTTGTAGAAGTGGCTTTTGGGGGATAGTTTGACATATGCTGCTTTACAAAATATACTAAATATTTCAAGATCATCACTAAGATTAAGCAACACCATTCTCATCGCAGAAAAAATATTCTTCTTTTATATCTCCTTGTGTTGTCTTTTTTCAGCCTTAAATATCAGGAAGAGTGTTTGTGGCACTGGAGTGTAGTTGTAATGACCACGTGAGATTCTTAAAGGCTTCAGCTGTGTGCTAACATTTAATCACCTACAAAAGCCATTTATTGTTCCTCATAGTCCTGCAATAAAGCCATAAAGATGAGTAGCAACTCTTAGTTCTATTATTTTCATGCACTAACATTGATTGCTCTCTTGATATTCATACAAGTGAGAGTTAAATCATGTAAAAATCTGTGTCTGGTGAAAGCTCAAGGTGGGTTTTGTGCTTTGGGTTTTTTGGGGTTTGTTTGTTTGTTTCCATTTACTTTATACCTCTCATATCTGTGGTTTCAAGAGACAATTAGATGTTTTCTGGGCAGACTGGCCTTGCTCTGAAAATCTAACTACATATTCTCACTTGGGAAATTCAACACTAATGAAGTTAGCATTTTGCTGTTGCTTTTAACGAAGCCAGGAATTTGTAAGCACATGCAAATTTGTAGTAGTAGCTGCTATTGCTGTTTGCTTTCCATGCCTCTGCCACTCCCATGCTTTTAGAGATAGATTATTTTTATTTTTCTACATGTAATTAAAATGAAATCTCCAAAAATTTAAGCATTTTAGTAATAATATTGCTATTACTAATATTAAGACGGTAGCAGACTTTTAATAAACAAATTAAGCTGCCTTCTCTAATAAGAGATCTCTCTTTTTAATCTGAAGTCTGCACGTGAGGGAGGAGAAAAGAGTTACTCCTGCTACCTCCACCCTCACCAGTATGATATTTGAATACATGGAGGTCTTTAGGATTTGCCTTCTCTAACAGAAGTCTCTTCTGTTTCCTGATAGCTTTAATTTTGTCTCTCCGGGTTTATGGCTATTCCTCAGTAAAACTCCAGTCCTTTTATCTTCCCACTTTATTGGCAAGCACATTCCCTTTTCTCTTTGTCAGCCCAGCTCCTGCATCTTTTCCGTCATGCTCTCCCATGAGCTTCACCTAAATCCCTTTTATGACACCAAACACTTTTTTTCCCTTGTAATTGTGTTTCTTCCTTGTGTGCCTATTGATGGCATTGACTACTACTTTATCTGACAGCATTTGAAAAGCTGTCATCATCACATGCTCTGAGAAATGCATTATGATGGCTATCGTGTAGCTGCTTCTTCCTCTAGTCTTCTCCAAAATCCTGAGAGGGCTTTGGCCCTCAGGAACACATTCATAATTTTATACATTTTCCCTGTAGAAAGCAAGCTCAATTCAGTACACCTGGGACAGCGTGCTTAAAAAGCACTCTGTCACTCCACGTAGAAAAATATGGGGAACAGTGCAACTATGTTTGCGTGGGCTAGTAGGGCCACCCTGGAAAGCAGTCCTGGACCTGTTTCTGGCATAAGATAAGGCATAAGTGGCACTGAATAATGTCATGTAAAATGTTAGAGTAATAGCTATTCAGATTTGTGACTACTTTTCTACCTTGTCTCATGACCAAAGCGACAGGACTTTTTCCCATCCAGCATGATCCCGCTCCAGCTGAAATTAATAATAAAACTCAGAGTGCAGAGAGGGAACAATTCATGCTTTTTGGGGTTTTGCTTTTTTTTTTTTTTTTTTTTCCCAATTGTCATGGCTTTTTGAACGGTCATGCTTAATATTTCAGCTGATTTCAAAGACTAGAGGCCACATAAGTTCTTCAGAACAATATTCATTTTAAAAGACTGCACTTGACTGGAGATTTGTAAACCAAATAATGACTTGTACAACAACAGTGTTTTAAGAGCGATTAAAGCATCACCTTCATTTTGCTGCTTCTAGTTTTTTTACTGATGTTTATAATCTTATTAGCTATCAAGAACAATGTGTATGAGCAATTTTAAGAAGGTTTTAGGAAGGTTTTTAGGAAGCAGGTTTTTCTTTAAAGCATCTGGCACAGAGCTAAAAGTTGAGACTTCAGTCTTGTAATTTGAAATATATAGTTTTTTGTGATTTCATTTTGTTACTGTTCTTTTCAAAGAGATACAAAAGAATCTCAGCCACAGAGCACTTATTCCCCTGACTCTCAGACCGAAAACTGCCACATGCACTCAGAAGCATTCAATTTGTAAGCATGGGAAAAAAAAAAACATTGGCTACACATTCAGGCCAACAGTAGACATCTCAAGTGGCCAGCCAGCCTGCCAGAGTGGATCATCCTGCAATGGATGAACCTTAAGCTGAAGCATGTTTACAGACTGAAGTCACTCAAGGAGAGCTGCAAGGGGTACCTCCCAGTGCTACCAACAAACACCATACATGCTGAAATGAAAGATGAAGCAGTCTAACAGTGAGAGTGGGCTGGTTTATATCACTCAGACAAAGCCTTGTATGTTTTTTGTTGTTGTTTGCCTAGTGCTTTGCTAGATTTTTCTGGTTGCAGTTTGTAATACTTCTCATTGTAAAGCCTGTCAGATTCTGGCAATGTCACTGTCAAGCTCAGCGTAGTTCATGTGACAGTAAACAGAATTCCTGACTTCGATCATAGACTGGTGGGATCTGATAACCAACAGCCTAAATGAAGGGAAAGGCCTGCCTTGAGGGTGAAAAAAAAACAACCCCTCTTTAAAAAAATTTCATTTTGGTATCTTGTCCTGAGAATGGATGGAACTTCACTTTTCCTGTAGTAAAGTAAATTGCCTGTAGGGATGGCAGTGCTTGGCTGTTTGTAGAGTCTGCATTTTGTGACAGGACTTGTTGCTGAGGGAAATCTCTGATCATAGTTGATGGACAGTTAATTGGTCCTGTTGCTCAAAGAGGACAAAAGACTGACCTGATCAGAAAGTTTCACAGCCATGTTATCCAGCACAAGGAGTGTGTTAATAGAGTTTTCAGGATTTTCTTTTTTTCTTTTCGGCTAGGTACATAAAATGAAGGACAGTGTCAACTACTGAGGCAGCAACAACATATAAAACAACAACATATAAAAAGGAGCAGAAAGATCAGAAAATGCTGCCATGTACAATCTGTTGAAGGTGTGCTATCCTTCGGTGACATCTAACAGAAGTTACTCATGCATTAAGTGTCCCTTGATAGATGTCATGGACGAATGGGTCTGAAGATTACAGATACTGATTGTGGGGGTGTGATCAACTATAGGAATAAAAACATGTTCAAGTAATTCAGGACTGGCAAATATTTTTGGAACAAGTGGGGTAGATCTTAACATGACAGAAAGGAATCTGTGTCCTCAGAACCAAGGCAAAAAGTCTCCTAGTGAAAAATAGAGATAGTAGAGAAATGAGCTTACTATACTGAAGGAGGTGGAGGGAAAGTACAGAAATAGAATATGGACTCACAAGGAAGCAGAGAAGGGCATATGATCCCATGGGAAAGAGAAAAAAAGCAAAAAGACAAAAATCTGGAGAGAAATAAAGCTAATAAATGCAAATGGTTACTCATTCAGTCCATGTGGGCTTAGACTGTGTGAATGCCTGGCTGATGCTGTTTGTAGTATCTTTCTGTAGCTGTCCTCTTGAATAGTAGTAGCTGCTAACAGGGTTTGGATAGAATTTCTCCCATTTTCTTATCTTTTCTTTTATAGAAGTCTAGACTTCATTAGAGATCATGAGAAAGAAGTGTGCTAGAGATGCACAGGAATGCCATCTAGATTTAGGCCTATGCAACAGGCAAGTGTTAAGAAAAATGACGGAATTGCCAGTAAAAGAGAGTGTCCTGGCTCTGGCTAGGATAGAGGTAATTTCCCAAGGAGCCAGGCCAGGTGAGCCAGGCTGGCTGGGGCTATTGCATACCAAGTGACGCCATGCTCACCATAAAAGGGGGCTAGTCAGGGAGGGGCGGGTTTGGCATGGCTCTGGGGCAGGCTGAGCGTCCAGTCGGTCCTTGGATCGGTAAATTGCTTTCTGTTATCACCCATTGTGAATATCTGTTATCAGTACTGTTGTTGATTGTTTCCCTCTCCCTTGCTGTCCCAGTAAGGGCAACCCATGAGGCTTTTGCCTTTGTCCGTTCTCCTCCCCACCCCAC
>VXBL01002470.1:607556-665771 GCA_013400195.1 Aramus guarauna | reverse complement strand
GGCAGCTGCCCAGATCGAGTGAAAGGCCTGTTCACATGTATGATCCTCTTGAAGGGACTTCTAAGTCCTTCTTGCAAGAGGTGAGCAGCAAATACGATGAGCAGGATTAGAGGGGCCCTGCCTTCAGTCAGGTGGAGGAAAGTGACAATAGGGTATATTGGACTGTGTGGAGAGAATGGCCTGGCACATCAGACCCACAGGAGTACAAGGCTCTAGTGGACACTGGTGCACAGTGTACTCTAATGCCATTGAGTTATGAAGGGGTGGAACCCATCTCTATTTCCGGTGTGACAGGGGGATCCCAACAGTTAACCCTGTTGGAAGCTGAAGTAAGTCTAACTGGGAATGAGTGGCACAAGCACCCCATTGTGACTGGCCCAGAGGCTCCATGCATCCTGGGCATAGACTACCTCCAGAGAGGGTATTTCAAAGACCCAAAAGGCTACCGGTGGGCTTTTGGAATAGCTGCCTTGGAAGCGGAGGAAATTGAACTATTGTCTAGTCTGACCGGTCTCTTGGAGGACCCTTCTGTTGTAGGGTTGCTGAAGGTTGAAGAGCAACAGGTGCCAGTCGCTACCACAACTGTACACCGGCGGCAATACCGCACCAATACCGCAATACCGCAACTCCCTGATTCCCATCCACAAGCTAATTCGTCAACTGGAGGGTCAGGGAGTGATCAGCAGAACCCGCTCACCCTTTAACAGTCCCATATGGCCAGTGCAGAAGTCCAATGGAGAGTGGAGGCTGATGGCCTGAATGAAGTCACACCACCGATGAGTGCTGCCATGCACTGTTGTTGATTGTTTCCCTCTCCCTTGCCAAAACCAGCAAACTGTACTTACACCAGCCCACGAGGCTTTGCCTTTGTCTTTCCGTGCTCCTCCCCATCCCGCTAGGGGAGGGGTAAGCGAACAGTGCGTGGTGCTCAGCTGGGGCTAAACTACATCAGAGATTCAGGAAATTAAGTGCCAGAAACAGGTAGAACTGGGGAACAGGGGACTGAAAGTCATATTGATAGAAGATGGAATATAACGTGTATATGATATTTCAGGTGCTATAAGAACAGACAGCAAAATCAGGCTAAGGAAAATGCTGGTAACCATGGAAAGTAGAAATACATTTTTTAAAAAAGAAGGGAAGGAATTAAAATACACAAGACAAGTTGAGGTGCTTTGTGGAATATGTGACTACTGGGATAAACACATGGAATATTAGATTTAGACTTCATGTGGATGGTGAGTTCAGTTATGGAAATACCTCTTCTGAGCCAAGATAGGCACAAATGGTGGGAATAATTTTAAGAAATGAGGGAATAAAGTAAAAAAAAAATAATCATAATGTCCAGAAATGATATAATTAATTGTAATATAAAATAATTAACCTTTTCCCCATTTGCAAAAAAAACAAGTGGTGAGATATGATTTTACTGACTCCATTATTTTATTAATATAGAGTAATATTTGAGTAATTTTACTATATGGTATTATAAATAATATAAATTGATATGTGTGTTGCAGTGGAGAAAGCAGACAATATTTTAAGCTGTATTTTCAGAATTTTCTTAGCATTATATTAAAATAAACCACTGTCAATAGTTGCATAGGTGAATGTTGAAAATGTTCATCATTCCAGCATAGTTCAGGACTTAGAATAGATCCAAAGAGGGACTTTGTCACACTCAGATGCTGGAACACAAAGGTGATTAATTCAAAAACTCTATTGTAGATGCCACTCAGTCCACAGGGAAAGTCAGGTGCTTTAGATTGAGTGAGTGGCTACCTAAAGTTAGCATGCTTTGGAGTTTTTTAGAGCTTTTTGGCTTGTCATTAAGAACTGCTAATGACAAGAGTCTGACTTTAAATTGCTGCTTTCTAGGGTGGAGGCATGATTTAAAGACTGAATTGAGGTTTTCCCAAAACTCCACTAATTCAGGGAGGCAGGAGTGACCTTTCCTTTTGAAACTGAAATGGAAGAGAAATAGGCAAACTCCTTGGTCTCCATAGTGAAGTATTTATTGATGTGAGCTGCCCTGTTTCAGTAGCCCTTTTATAAAAATTTTAACCCCATTGCTCTTCTCCTAAGAGTTCTACTGGTTATTCTGAAGCTGGTCCTGAAAGAGGAGTTGGTAGTGTCCCTATTCCTATGAAGTTGTGTCATTGCAAAGAAATAAATGACAAGATTTACTCGGGCAGAAATAGAGTAACAATCAGCTTGATTCTATAGCCAAGTACGTAGATGTGGGAACCACATTCCAATCTAGGACAACTTTCAGACATTGTCCAATGTTTCTTAATTACACCTGAATTTATGTTTCCCACACTGAAAAAACTATTTTAGTGTGTTTATATTTAAGAAAGTTGCAATTTTAAACTCGTGAATACTGTTATAATTCTGTGTTTCCTCACAGTTGTAGCCCTTGGTGTAAATCTGTGCTACAAACTTGGTCAATCTGTTGTACATAAGACAGATGGACTTTGCTGGCTTTGGACTCAGCTGTGGCTTTGCCCCAAGCAAAGAACTGCTGCTTTGCTGCCCCAGACATAGATTGCAGGATGAAAGATTAAGATTTCACAATCTGCCTTCCTTGCTGTGTCTCACTCTACAGAAAGTACTCATCATCAGGCCAATATCTCTCTGGCTAATTTCACCCTTTACATATGGGCCAGAGCTAAGGACTCACTCCTGTCACTCTGCTTTTGTTATTGTACTGCTTTTTTGGTAGTTAGATGGAAGGCAGAAAAGATGAGTGACAATATTGTTGTTCTCCATATAATCTGACTCATGGCCAGATTAAACAACATTTTAAACAATTTCTTGATGATGTTTGAAAAATTCAGTATGACGTGCATTTCATTTACCACAGATAAAATAGCAACATTTTTAAGGTTTCAGAAGATATCAGTTTAAAAACTCTCAACTAATACTTTAGTCACATGGAATATGACATGGAGGACTGTCTGCTATTAAAGCCCAGAATCTTGACATAAAATCTTGACTACTTTTCTGGTGTTGCCACAGATTCCTTATTTGTCCTTGGGCAAGCTATGTGTTCTTGGTGTCCAGGAAGAATATTAGCAGAATTTTTCCTCTCTAAAATGCAAAGCTTTCTTTTTCTGCTCTTAATCACCTGATCGGATAGCTGAACTTCACTCATACAGCCTGGAGGTCTTTGGCTTTATGTCCTTATATTTCAGAGAGAATCTATTTTATTTTTTCCTCTCAAGATTTCTGTAGAGACAGGAGTTTCTCTTTAAATCAAACAGAAAAGTGCATCTTGGCATTTTACAGCCAAGCTACCGTCACTCTGTTCGCAGTCCAAGCCAGCAGGGACCCATGCAAATGCAGCTATTTTAGCATTGATCCTGTGCCAATATACCCTCCTTCTCAGCAGGTTTTTGGTCTTCTCTTAGTACACCAAAGAAAGCCTGCATCTGTTCAGATCATGAGTAGATCAAGTTCCTGTCTACTTGCAAAATACAGATGCCCCACAGCCTTGGTGGAATTAAAGTAGGGGCATCTTTTTTGGGAGCAGTAAGCACGCCTGTGGGAGGTGTGCCCAGGAAGAGGAAATCCTCTGCTTAGTGACAGAGCTCCAGGAGCAGGTGAGTAGGTTGAGGAGTATCAGGGAGTGCAAGAGCGAGATATGGGTAAGAATCAGGGGGAGCACCAATAAGGCAGATATCATGGTGGGATGCTCTTATAGACCACCCAACCAGGATGAAGAGGTAGACAAAATATTATATTAGCAGCTGGGAGAAATCTCACAATTGCTAGCCCTTCTTCTCATGGGGAACTTCAATTTACCAGATGTCTGCTGGAAATACAAGACAGCAGAGAGGAAACAGTCCAGGAGGTTCCTGGACTGTGTGGAAGACAACTTCCTGACACAGCTGGTGAATGAGCCAGCTAGGGAAGGCACCCTGCTGGACCTGTTGTTTGCGCACAGAGAAGGACTTGTGTGTGATGTGATTGTTGGAGGCCGTCTTGTGCATAGTGATAGAGTTTTTGATTCTCGGAGAAGTAAGGAGAGGGGTCAGCAGAACTGCTACCTTAGAATTCCAGAGGGCAGACTTTGGCCTGTTTAGGAGCCTGGTTGACAGACTCCCTTGGGAGGCAGTCCTGAAGGGCAAAGGAGTCCAGGAAGGCTGGACATTCTTCAAGAAGGAAATCTTAAAAGGTGCAGGAGCAGGCTGTCCCCATGTGCCAAAAGGTGAGCGGTTGGGGAAGAATACTGGCCTGGCTGAACAGAGAGCTCTGGCTGGAACTCAGGAAAAAAAAGGGAGAAATTATGACCTGTGGAAGAAGGGGCAGGCAATTCAGGAGGACTACAAGGATGTTGTGACGTTATGCAGGGAGAAAATTAGAATGGGCAACTAGAACAAGTAATAGGACAAGAGGAAGTGGCCTCAAGTTGTGCTGGGGGAGGTTTAGGTTGGATATTAGGAAAAATTACTTCACTGAAAGGGTTATCAAGCATTGGAAGATGCTGCCAAGGAAGTGGTTGAGTCACCATCCCTGGACGTATTTAAAAGACATGTAGACGTGGTGCTTAGGAACATGGTTTAGTGATGAATTTGGCAGCATTAGTTTTACGGTTGGACTCAGTGATCTTAGGTCTTTTCCAACCTAAAGGATTCTATGATTCTGTGATAGTCAAGCCACTATGAACTGGCAAGGTGTCATATGGAAGATTCATGAATGCATACTATTTCTTACCCTGCTTTTCTGAACATCTGTTACAGCCACTGCTGAAGACATCTTTCATTAGACAGATCTTTGGTCTGACCTAGCATGTTAACTATCTTAGAGTTGTAACTAACTCAGACAAATTGTATACCTTTTGATATACTCTTAACCCCCCAGGTTCCTTGCTAATGCTGGTATTTTCAGTTTGAATGACTTTACATGATGAAGTCATAAAATTGTCCAGAAACATTTTTAGTCTAAAAGCTGTTTTCAGAATGTTTAAGAAAGGACCTTCAAAGCATTGGGCCTTGCAATTTCAAAATATCACTGTGAAAAGGAAAAAGAGGAGTAGTGTTATTTCTCCCTTGATGTGGACAATTAAATCTGGAAGTCTGGGGAGTAGGAGGAAAAAGAGAGCGGGAATTTTTACAGATTGTCAATGGAAGACAGAGCATACTTAGATTTGTACTTCAGAATGTATATGAGGGAAATGTATCTAATATAGAATTAGTATTTATCTTTCCAATCAAGTAAATAATTTTCACCCATAGAGTATGAAAGTGATTGCAGGATATCCCTAGATGAAATGTAGCATTGGATCCCACAGCAAACAACATAATTCATTAGTACTGTCTATGTAATTGCATAACCCTTTCAAATCTAGATGCATTACTACACCAGAGTATCATTCAAAGTAATCCTATAGCTACGTGTGCAGTATTAATTACTCAAGAAATAGAAATAAATCTCTTTTATACTAGTAAAGCTATCTCAAGCAAATAAGTTTTGTATTTTTATTCAACAATAAAACAAAATAAAATATACCTAATTAGTTTACGCTTGATGCTTTCAACTGAAAGTAGTTTTTTTATACCTGAGAAGAGCTATAATAAGCCTGTTGCCTGAAAAAGAAATAGAGCTATTATCCCAAAGAAGAGACAAGCTTTAAAATGTATTTGAAGTTACACATGGCACATTTATGAATAAACTATTTGCTTAAGTTCTACAGCTCTTCAAGGATTTCTCTGTAATTTTATATTTCTCTTTGGTATCATTTCAGAAAGTAATTAAATATATCTCTAATCAGGCAAGCTATATAAGCCCATGCTTGATATAAGGAGACTTTTTTGCAATAGAAGATCAAGACTGAGCAGTATGTTCCTATACTTTATACATGGCAGCTGTATTTTCAGTGTTTGAATTTTCAGACATAGGCCCATAATTTAGTAATCCCTGGGTTGTTGGTCTTTGTGGGCATGTGTCAGTTCACAACTGGTAACTTATTTTCTTAGCACTATATCCTGCTTCCTTTACAGCCATTTTAAAGACTGTTATACCCCATTGGCAAGTATATATAGCCCTAGGATGTAGATTGTTACAACTCATGCAATATCATATCCAGTGGCACGTTGTCATAATTACTAGTTTAAAATGGAGCTTATTTCTTCATTCAGTACATTACCATACTCGGAAACATAAAGATCGGGGAAAAAAATAAATGCCAAGTTAATACAGTTTGCTTTAGATTTGTTCATTTAAACTGAATTGCAAAAACTGCTCAGTGTGAAAGTATTTTTCTTAAGAGTTCATTACTTCCAGCAGCAGTTTTTGATTTTCCTATGAATACAGTAAAGCAATTCTGAAATATGCATGTATATCTATATCTACACCTGCTAGCAAATAGTTGGAAATATGGTGTGAGGAGGCTTTTCTTTCATTGAATTTCTATTCTTTTTTTCTTTTTAAAACTCCTTTGTAATTCTAATGTGCATGGTACTTTGCAGATAAAATCAATTTTCTTCTGCTTTCTGAACTCTTATATTTATGTAAATAATAGTTCCATTCTCTGTCAAGGGATCAAAGGTTTCAACTGTATCAGAAACTATATTTTATATATCCATGGGAAGTAGTGAGATGTAATAGCTGGTATGCTAATGGTAGCAGCTAAGTAAATAATAGGGTTTTTTTTTAGTTCACCTCCAATTCAGTTTAAAATGTTGAAGATTTATCAGAATATGCTAAAAATAATTTGCATTACTGAAAGGGAAAAAATATTCCTTAGGAATTTTAAGAAGTGAATTATTTTCATATATTTGCAAATTTCAATATCATAAAGTTAAAAATTAAAGGAAATTTTAAAACAGTAAATTAAAAATATGGACTGAAAAATGTCATATAACACCATTATTGCTGAATCTCTGATGTTACATCCCTAAAACAAATGAGCTCTGAGTTGAACTATTTTTTTCCTTATGAGTCTTACGTCTACTTCCTTTAACAGTACTGGTCAGAGCAAACATAGTTATTGCATGTAACAGTGTCCTACAACATCTGGTCCTGATGAAATTGTCCCTGGTGACCTCAGAGAGAGTGAGCAGCTCCTGGCTTTCCCAGGAGTTCTTTAGATCACAATGCCGAGGATACTGCTGGAATGTTGACCTGTCGTTCAGGAGCACAAAATGCCATCCCATAGCCAGTCACAGCAATAAATTTCTGTACTTAGAGTGAGTTCACAGTCTGACTGAAGCGACCATGCAGCCGTCCATCGCAAAAGACCTGTGACCGGACCACAAGTCTGTTATCTGAGCCTGCAATATGAGAGCAAAAAAACCATTCCTATGTACAACCAGGGGCTTATATGGTGGATATTGGATAGATATGAGAATCTGATACCTGAATACCTGTGGGATCTGGAATACATGCCCGATGCCTTCCAGTTACATGGATGTCTATCTCATGGCTCTTACTTCAACCCTCATGCTTCAAATCACCTGAGTACTGGAATAGATTGAAGGATGTAGGATGCCACTACACATACAGGCAAAATAACACCTGTCTCAGGGCACTATAGATGGGTTGCTTACCCTGAAGGGTTTTGTCAGGAAACAGGGCGGGCTGCTCTGTACGGGAGGGCAAGCAGGAGCCAAGGGCAATGGCCAAGATGGCAGGGCAGTGCCCTCACCCTCGGGGTGCAGTCCCACAGTACCCAAAAAGAAGGACGAGAGGAAAGGTTCAGTAGCAGGTTCAGCTAACAGCCCAGTGATGATCAGACAAGTCTGTAGCAATGAGGCAGGCCTGAGGTGAGGCCAGGAAGCCAAGTCAGGGAGCCAAGGAAAAATGCAATGCCAGGCACAGCACACCCACGCCATGGCTCAGGCTAGAGCAAGGGCCTGAGTGTAATTGCAGCTCCTGACCTGGTGCTTGGTGGCTTCCTGGGTGGAACTCCCAGACAAGGCCTCCCACAGCTATTTTTCACAACTTCACTGTTTTCATGGCACTCAGGCCTAAGCTTACACAGCTGTGTCATATCAAAGCAGACCATGAAAACAGGTAGCTAAACACCTAGGAGAAGGGAGAAGAGATAAAAGGGAAGGATTATAGTCAAAGGAGGTTATTAACTGGTCAGGGCAATTAGATCTTGCGGTACATTTAAGGCATGGGTAGCTTTGCAATTGCCATTGTCTGAAAGGATGAATAATATGGAGCTTGTAGGAGCCCATAGGTTTCTATCTCCATTCAAGGGAGGGAGATCATGCTGTGAAAAGGACAGACAATGCCACTTGAGAGAACTATAGCTTTACTTGACTTCTTGCTTCTTGATTGTAGGTGGTAGTATGGGGGTACTTCTCTTACCTTACCAGAATCAACAGGCAATGCAGCTGTCAGTAGAGTTGGAGGGGTCACCAAAGGACTGCAGTAAAACCTTTAAAAGAAGTGTACAAGGTAAGTCACAGGGGGAAGGTTCATGGGGCAGGAACTTTAGGAGTTTACGTACAAATGAGTTTGCAATACCCAGGGTGAGAGTACACTTCTCTATGTGTGGCTAAGGGTGCAGTCTGTGAACTCCCGATGGACCTGGAGTCTTCTCCAATTTGATCACATGTACTGGATGGCTTTGAGCCTCAAGGGCATGCCCAGGCACAGCTACTGAAGGCAACACAAACATCGCCTGTCTCGTTAAGTGTTGTATCTTGGATTCTGCTTGTTGATGTAGAGTTGACCTGCTGACTGAACTAAGCATCCAAATAGAAGTGTGTCACTTGCCTCTTAGCCAGGAGCAGAGAGTCCATCATTCCCGCATGATGGCATACAGCTTCAAGGAGGAACAAGAAGCCCTTTGGGGAAAATCTGTAGATTTATAGCTCAGGAGGCTGTTTTGGGATAATATGACACCAAACTGGTGTAAGTACAGACACGCCTCAGGGTTTTGTTGTCTTAGATTAAATCAGAGAGGCAGATGAACACAAACAGGTCCCAAAGAGGAGGGTGACAAGTTAGCTGTGGCGGGCAGAGCTGTTGGAGAAGATTGTGTCTTGTTTTATGCTGCTTTTTGCTATAAGGGGACAGAGCTGGTGTTTTTTGGGCTCTGGAGAATGATTGGGAGTGGGGAGCGGGGGAGTTTGCAGTTTAGAAGTAAATAACATGCATAGTCATTGCTACATTCCAAAAACAGCTAAAACAGGGATAGTACGAAACAAAGAATGTAAGGAAAGAAAACACTGAATGGGAGAAGGAGCAGATAAAAATAATGGATAATGGGGAGGCTGAGAGAGGAATGGAAGATACAAAGGTGGAAAATAAAATAAGCATAGATATAAAATAAGCATAGATACAAAAAGATAAACTGAAAATCAAAGATGTTTAAATTGAAAATCAAAGATGTTTAAGGGCCGTCTTTCTAGTCACCATTTAAAAGGGTTTTGAATTAATTCACATCTGAAATGATTTGCTGCAGAGAGCTATCTAGAGGAATATGGTTGGTAGAACATTTACTAAGGTTTATTGTTTGGTACAACAGGCACATGAGTTCTTTCATAACTGATTAATTAAACTACTGCACACTTTAGTGGCACTGTACTTTGTGAAATTGGGAACATCTCCTGGTCCTGGCCTGGCACCTTGACACAGCACTTTGGAAAGCAGTATTAAACACCTATTGAAATGTTCTGTGAGGAGATCATAGGAAGAAATCATGAAATATCATAACTTTTAGTAACTTCAGTATTTTTCAATACCTTTCCTAAAAGCACATATTAAGAGATTGGTGTGCTTCTCCATATTCTTTACAGAGCTAAGAAATTTGGAGCTCACATATTGTGTTGGAGACTTAACTGCCACATTTTTAATCTGTTTAAAAGAATATTATTTTTAACATTTTAAGTACCATTACAGAATACGCTTTTTAATAACTGAGAACTACTTTTCACCATACATGGCATAATTGCATTAGGGCTCTAGATGCTAAAAGTGCTATTTTTAAAATGTCAGGTAAATTAGAAGCACAGTTTTGAAACTGCAGTGTGAAGCTCCCACTTTTGCTTCATACATGAAACTGTTCTCTTGCCCACTAAAACAGCAGGGTCACCTGGGTCAAACAAATATGTGAGCTTCAGATTGTTTCCAAAATAAAGATGTATCCATAAGTTATTGGACAGATACTTTTACATATTTTCAATTAAGTAAGCTGGATAGCCAAAGCTTTTTTAGTCCATTTGTGAGTCAAGCAGAAGCAGATACACAGAAGCAATTAATATTGACAACAAACTCTAAGCTTTTTATCTCGGTGTTCTATAATGCTTTCAAAGTACTAAACAGCTCAAATACAAAAATGTCAAGTAGTAAATCTAGTTTGAAATACAAATATTAAGTCTGACTTGCCTTAAGCAGTTTGGCACTGCGTAACACCATGTTTCTCAGTAAGAAATGCATTCAAATACAGGTCTTCATGATATGCATGATATATTTTGAAGGTATGCTCTGATTCTGCATGCCGTGTGACTGACACATGGGCACCTTCTTCCATTAGAAGCATTGAATGTTTGTAGATCTTAAACTTTTGTTCCCATAATGTCAGATGTCTTTATAGACATTCTTAAAGAAAAAGTAGTTCAAATTTGTGGTTAAAATACGCACTGCTTTCCTGCTCCTCCCCTCATCCTCCTTTTAAGCAAGGATTGCTGTCAGCAGTTCTCTAGTTCCCATTCCAAATGAAGAAACCTTTGGGTTTTTTTCATCATTTATACTTTTTTTGACATTTTCCCTTTGTAGGCAACCACAGAATTTTTTGGTGGGCTTGACTGTGGTACATTCAAAGCAATAACATTGGCATTGTTTCCGTTGTGTGAAGTCTGTATGCTTCCTGGCTACATACTTTCTCTTGAACTTAGTGTGATCTTTAAAGCATAGCTGTGGATCATCAGTTAACAATGACTCGAGAGTACTCCATGGTGTAAATTCAGTCTTAAAGAGAGAAAATGTTTGTCTGCAGCAAACAATTTTTTAATAGACTGGTTCTTAACACAAAGCAAGCTTCTTTCTTGTGTAGATGTGGCACCATCTCTACAAAGTAACCTGTTAAAGCAGCAGAGATCCATAACAAAGGCTAATTAGACACAAACATTGAGCCCACTTGAAAATCTAATCCTATCTCTGTTTAATTTTTTTGCCTGTAATTGATACAAGAATCACATAACATGATTATAAATGGGTTTGTGTCTCTGTTGGCCTTTCACAGCTTTTCAATGAATGGGAGTCCTTTATTTTAATCAGTTAAGTTTCTTCCTTATAGTTACTTTAAAACTTTCACACTGGTGTAACTTTTCTTCTTCACTGATAAATTCATTCGTGCTTTATGAGATGAAGGATGTGTTTCCACAGAAAGTTCTTCCAAAACAGAGTGATAGACCACTCCTCTGGGTAAAGAAAAACTAGCAAAGAGGTGCCAATTCAACCTCATCAAGTCTCCAATAGCGGTCCAGGAGTTTTATGAATCTTTACTTTTGTTTTGGTTTGTTGTTGTTGTTGTTGTTGTTGTTTTTTTTTCCCTGCTGCACAGATACAGAATTTACAAAATCGCCATTTTTGGCAAAAGAAGCATTTTCTTCCAAAGCTCTGGTGTTGCTGAAGAATCCCCAAGCTGCCACTGTTTCTCCAGAGATCTACTTTGGAAGTTGCCTGGAAGTTGCATGTTCAGGGACACAAAAACTTGGTGTTATCTTTCTCATTTTAAAAATATCTGTCAATATCCATGAGGAATATTTCACTCTCCATCAGAAAGCACTGCCAGGTAGGAAAGTGCCTTTCAGCATGAAAAGTGTGGTACACATCTCTAGGAACAGTTCAGCAGTGAAGTATACTGAACTCTTCAGATCTATTCAGCAAACAACCAAGTTTACATCTTCGTACAGGCTGTTGGCTTTCTTGATTGTCCTATTTCTTGATTGCTTCATATTGAAGACGAGTCATGACCTTGCTAGTCATTTACATCCTTGATATTTTCTCATGATTTACTGACTTCAAATTAGAGCTGAAGGCTTTCAATGTACATGACAAAGCTGTAGCCTTCAGCAAAAAGTTTCAACTCTGAATTTGTCAAATAAGAGAAAACAACTTTGACACATTTAGACCTCCTGACCTTTTATGGATGAAAATGAGCAAACGTTCAAAAGTCTGATGTGAAAGACTACAGAGGGGAGCACTTGATAGGTCTCAGTTGTCAGTTTAGCCAATACACCTCTGAAATGAACAAGGGGGATGAGAAAGCCATTTGCAGACATCTGCCATTCCAGTTTCCAGTTTAAGGACACATAGCAATTCTTACAGATCACCTTGTGTGGGTGGAAGGAGACAGGAACTCATGCAGGCATCTACTGAACAGGAAAAGAGCAAGCAGTCTGGCCAGGCACACAGGGCTGTAACAATCCATTCAGGATTATGTTTACTACAAAATAAAAATGATTTATCCACATAAATGAAAGTAATACTTACTCTATGAAGCCTTTACCTGCTTGATATGGAAAAGTAGTTTTCACAACTTCATTAGAACTATAGGACAAAAATTGTAAATAGGCAAAATTTTAGCTGCTTTTTTTTTTTTTTTTTCTTAGGTACAAATCTAATATTCAAGTTAGGCTTAAATTCACTACATGGTAATATAAATATGAAATTTATGACAGAAATTGCATCTAGCACAAGTGAATTTTAAGGAGACCACAACTCAGAAAGCCTTTAGTCCTGCAAATGGAGATTGCCAGGGCATTTTACTCTCAGGCCACAGGTCTGGGGACCAATAACCTGGGATATGCTCTGGCATATATCCACCCCCGTTCAGACATATCTAAACCACACCAAATAAATACATAATAACATGTGACTGTGCTAACTGTTTAAAAATAGCTTAAATAATAGGACTGAAGAAAAAGTTTGCCATAGTTACCATGTGCAAATAGGGAACACAGTATGCAAAATGGTCACTTCATTTGACAGTGGTTTCACAGCAGAGAAAGACATTACTGTTTACAACAAAGCTGCCTCCCAGGCAAAGGCTATGGCATTAGGATTCAATAAAGAAACAAAAGGAAGTACCAGTTGATTCATTTAGGCAGAGTGTAAGAGGTGGAGATGGGCATAAATCAAAAGAGAAAAGTGGTAGAGATGTGTGGTATATTGAAGGTGAGGACTTATTGTAGGTTTGCAGCTCCTATTGTGCCAAGTGCTCCTATTATTTTTACTGAATATAGTGCAGTGATGAGGAGGAAATCTATGCAAATGTGTGAGAAGGGCATCTGTTCAGAATTTTGGCTCCTAAAATGACAGTCTCGGAGAGTCTCAGAGACCTCCCAGGAGCATTTGGGCCACACAAAGCTGATGTTTCGTATTTCCATCACAGGCTGTTTTGCCCTGAGAGTTTTCTATGTTGTTGTTAATGAAGAGAACAGACAAAGGCAGCACTGTAAGTCAAATTCCCCTGAAGACAATGTAACTAGGCCAGCTGACAGGCTGAGGACTTGCTGAATAGAGACAAGTGCTGCTCATTCCCCTTGCCTCACTAAAAGCTGTGTCAAACACCTAAAAGCTTTGTAATGCCCATGCAGCCTTAATGTAGCTCACATCTGTGTATGTGTATTTGTGTTTGAAAAGACAGACACTTCAGAAGTTCCAGCTGCTGGAAAACGTCATCTACTTCATCTGCAAACTGTGGTTAGTTTTCCCCAAAAGCTCCAAACTTTGTGAAATTTGGTGTAATTTCAAAGAAATAATTAGAACCACCTTATACAAACTTCTCCTCCTGATCCTGCCTGCAAAATATCCAGTCCATGGTCCTAGCCCTGAAGCTGCTAGACATCTCCCAAAGAAAATGAGAGAAAATGGGGAGAAATGTTTGAGAACTTGAAGACCAGACAGGCTGCTAAGGCTCTCCTGTGTGTATGGATGTATGTGGATGTGCATATGTGCATTTCTATCATCTCAGCTGTCCAGAACTGATGAATGAAATTTTTTTCCAGTTACCAAACAGAATTATTATTCCAGGGCTAAAGTTGCTGGTCCAGTTCTGTAGGGAACAGAATGTGTTGCTGAGACTTACCGTGAATGCAGCAGACTATAGCAGGGAGTGCACCCCACTGAGTGCATTTGCTAAAAAGCATGTATTGTACAGATAGAAATGTACTTTCGGGATTTTGGGGTTCTGGTTGAATTCCTGAAGGGCAGAATTGAATTCCCATTGTGTTTTCCATCAACCTCTTTCAAGAACATGCAGTTGATTCAAAGGAGTAATTCTGAAGCTGAGTCCTCAATTCAAAGCCTGTAACTCTTAGAGGGCTCGTGGCAACGCCTTGCATACCCTTAGTTGTTCAATAGGTATGAATGTGAGCAAGATGCTGATTTACAATTGCGTTATATTTGGTATGAAGTATATTGTAATTGTGAATGCTGACCTCAAGTTTTCATGGTCTGGCTTGTGCCAAGCCACATGATCAGAAGTCCCTAGCTGACTCTAGCTCTACATGCAGACAGTTTGCTGACAGCTGCAGAACCTGGTGTAAATGCCCTGGTTAGAGCATAAGCAATGAAAGGCAGTGAGTATAACCAATGCAACTGGAAAAAGTGGTTTGATTCTGTGGCAGTGAACTAACAGTGAGGTATGGAAATAAATCAATACTAAAATTCCATGTATCTGTTTATGTAAACACTATTGCATAGAGGACATGCTTTACTAACATTCCTGGAAGCACTGAGCAAGGGATTTAGGCTGAAAAAGGGAACTATATATTCAAAATGGATATAAAAATATGGGAAACTTTCTTCTAAAGATCTTGTGACAGAGCTATAAATATAAATAGCAGCAGCAGGTTAGACACATTTTAAAATTTAGAGTCTTACTCTGACATGCCTTAATCAAGCAACTTTAAACACTGTTCTTTTTTCTTTGTACATAAGTCTAGAGTTCTAACTGTTATTACATTTTGTATTTTTTAGATAATGTAGATTTTTTTTTTAATATATAAATGGTACATAAATGACCTATCAACTTTACTGGGTTTCACAGCATACCCTAACACTCCACCTTTTTGTGCAAGCTACTAGTTATTTCCCTTTTCATCAAGGTCTATTTTACACTCTCTGATACCAGTCTTATAATTTTCTTCACTACCAGACTCTATTTGATATCATGGGACTTGTGTTTGAGTAAAGCAATCTAGCAGAAAAAAACCCCAGCATTATTAACCTCTGATCATTGTGTAATAAAGATATTTGTAGTTGTATTAATCTAATGTATTTTTACAGTAATGGAATTCTTAAATTTTCTCACTGACAAAAGGTAAGACCTATGTCAACATTTAGCCTGAGATTTAAAAAAAAAAAACAGAGGATAAATATGGGCTCTGATGTGTCTTAGGACATTCCAATCCATACCAAATATTCTCAACAGTCAAAAATAGCTCCCCGGGAGTACAATAAGAGGAGCTCCACAGTAGTTGTCAGTATTACACAGGTTACATGGGCCTGGACAAGGTGACTGTTCGTCACCTCCAGCTCTGTGTATTAAGACTCCTGCCATTGAGAGACTTTTGATTTCAGTAGGTGACAGCACACCTCTGGTATGTTGACAGAAAAACATAAACATTGTGTAGAGACCTTTCTGGGACTGGCATGGATTAGATTTTGCACTAATAGGTATCTATTATTTTTAAAGAGATAAATTGCTGGGAATGACTCCTAGTAAACAAGCTCAGACTAGAAAAAGAATTAAAGGACAATAATTTGATCAGAACAAGAAAATGACTGAGAATTGGATGTTTCCCTTTGACAGAATAATCACTGGGGATGTGGGGATTAGAATAATGAGGCACAGCAGTGTGACTACCCTGATTCCAACAAGGTTGTGATACTTTCCCCTATGACGGCAGAAAGCACTGGCATAAAATCACTACACTGTTGAGCAGCAATACTGAAAGATCAGTTATCAAGAGTACAGTGACAAAACTGGGTGATACCTCAAGGGCAATGCCCCAGGGGTACATAGATGCCCAGATTCTATCCAGAGTAGTGGTAAACAGCTCAATTTAAAATAGAATATACAGCTATTTTAGCAATTAAGATGCTTTTTGTGAAAACTTTGGCCTGGACCTCAGAACAAAATGAAATTCAGGAAGACTTGCAAAATTAAATGCTTAGATTAGGTAACTTACCCTCAGTGACAAGCTAGTGAAGCAGTAGTACCACAGGAGAAATTAATGGTGATATTTGCAGATAAATAATTAACATCATCTAACAATGTGATACTATTGCACAGAAAGCAGATTGTACTCTAAGGTGCACTAATTGAGCTGTCATATTGAAGATATCTCTGAAAATGTCAGAGATTAGGAAAAATTCACCTTTTATAACAACTCTGGCTTTGTTCAATATTCCAGTTGAAGAAGGGAGCCTTCTGACCTGTCAAAACATTTTTCCCTGCTGTGCAAGGGAAAGAACACTACACAATATATTGAAAATTTATGGAAAAATGTCCAGTCAAAGTAATCTGAAGTTTTCCTAATGGGGAAGTGCCTACTTTGGTAGGATATGACCACAGGAGGTCCACCTTATTTGCAAGGACTGGACGATATTTGTTATTCAAACAACTGCACTATTTTCGTGGGAGAAGCTACTCTGTGTAACAAGGACTGTACTGTAGTTCACAACAGTCACTTTCCCAGAGGGGTACACAGCAGTGTTGTTTTTAATACCATATAGATCATCACTACAATGCATTAAATAGCTAGTGACAGACTGTTTTGTCAATAGAGAGATTGTTTATAAATAGGACAGCTGGAAGCTGACTGTTATTGAGTCAGAAGTCACAGAAAACTTCATAGTGAAAGGAAGAATTAGAGTCCTTGGCTCTTAAGTTAGCCCTTATGCATGAATTTCATCCTAAATGGCCTTAAAAATGGAATTTAAAAATCAAATGTAGTTGCTAATAGGCATCTCATTTCAAGCTGCAAATAAACTACATCGGACTAAAACAACAAGGTTGCAGTTTAGACGCAGTGTGAAAAATAGGCCATGATACAGAAAGCCTGAAGTTATCTTTAAATACTTTCAGATGACACAGAATGTTAATTGAATGAGCGTTTTGCTGCACATAATTGACGGGGCTCTTTCAGCATAATAAAAATAAAGCACTGGAGAGCCTCATGGAATGACCCCCTCTGGAGAACTGACCCAGCTTTTAAGAAATCTCTTTGAGGGTTCTTGGTAATCAGTGGAAAGGGGCCTCTAGGGAATAATTTGTCTCCGTTTAGCCACTGACAGCGTAAATGTCATGGATGCTTCAGCAAAGTGTAGAGAGTTATGCTAGGATCTACCAGGCTTTCCTAGTAAGAGCTAAGCACCTGGATGAGGATTGTTTCACTTTATCAGTCCTAGGGAGAGTTATATTGCTTGCTTGCTCGTCAGAACATAATCTTAAATCTTGCCTCCTGCAAGTAATGACAACACAGCCATTATAACTAGTATTGCCATAAATCACAGTCAGACAAGCCTACTTTTGTATCAGGTCAAGATACCTGACATGTCAGTATGTACCCAAATGTGCATGAGCATTATTAAGTACACAGCTAAACTGAAGATGCCAGCTAAAGTAAGGGGCAGTGATAAATGAATTGAGCCTGAGGGCTGGCTCCCCTTACCAGTTGCACAACAGGCAATGAAATCTAAAAAATTCTTCTTCTTCATCAGAAGTAGGAAACAAAGTTTTCACTGTTTTGCTCATTTTGCATGCTGTTAGAAAGGAGAGGTGACTTCCTAAACAAAAGATTAGATGGAAATGAAGTTTCTGACATGCTGTTTGCCCTCTGTGTTTAACAGGATTAGGAATCCCAGTGCCTCAGTGGACCTCCTCCATTTTGTGTGTGATTGCAATAAATGGTGATGTGAGAAAAGCCTCAGGAATCCTTGTGGACCTAAGGTATGTGTCAAAAAACAGTTTAGGATTCCAGTCTGATATCCTCATAGCCATATCTACAAAACACAGGTACCATTTTAGAAGTTGTGCTTATTTCCTATACCCAGATGTAATTCTGCTTCTCCTGTAGTGTAAGTACTTTGCCTCATCTGAAGGGATAGCCCACGAGTTTTAAGGGCAGTTAGTCCCTTGGAAGTATTAACTTCATAATCTCTACAGAGAGCATGCCAGAGCTGTGTGTATTCCTTTTATTAAACTAATGGTTTCTTTAGTCATTGTAAGCGCCTAATACATCTGGAACAACGAGTACTTAATAGAAAAAAATCACTTGCTGATTAGAGGTGCTCATTAGTACACAGGAATCTCAAGTGTAGTGCATGTTGAAGCCAAGTAAGTTTGGGGGGGGGGGGGGGGGGNTTTTGTTTTTTTTTGTTTTTTGTTTTTTTTTTTTTTTTTAATATGTCTTTTACGTATCTCAGCTGCCACAGGGTCTAGTTTCTCTAAGAATTATGAATTACATTCCTACAGCTCGTTTGTCACAATACTGCTTATGCTCATGCCAAACAGATCCTAAGTAATCTACGCTGTATGTATCAGACTGCACAGCTGAGGTTATTCCCGCAGCAGCATACAGGTATCACAAATTGTTTTGCACTTCCTTCACAGTGATCTGTCAAAACACTTGTGGTACTGGATATTCTTTTTAATGCCCCACTTAATGAAGTGGTTAAGAATCTTGTAAAAATAAAACTGGTATCTCCATAGCTGTAAAGACTGCAAATGCAGTACTACTCAATAACTGCCACAGGAACTAGGAGAAAGAACCCCAAAATATAATGCAATATATTTATTATTCAGTTTCATGATTTTTGACAGATGTGTACTGATAAGACCTTTCAATGGAACATTCACACTCTCTAAAACCAAGTGCACTATTTGCATATATTACTAATTCCCAATAGATATTTGCAAGTCTGATAGAATGAAAGAATAAACTGTATATTTAGTTTGGAGTAAATTTAAAATGCTTGCAAATTCACTTATACTTCAAAGAGAACGGTGAGGCTCTTTTGCTATTTGAAAACAACCAGTTATTAATGTTTGTAGATTTTCCAATGCCTTATTCAGTTGTGTCATGAAAGAGGCCATCTGCTTTTGCAAATGATATTTAGCTCTGTGCCTGAGCATGTGAAAAGCAGAATGAAAGAGGGAGAGAAAAGTCTCTTTCTTTCCTCCTCTCTCCCTTCCTCCCTCTTGTCCTCTCTCTCTCTTTTGTGCTGCTTCCCAACACATCAGGATTAGCAGTGGTACGATGGCAGTGCATACTGGTTACCAAAGGGAGTGTAATAGAAAGGTTGTGGCAGCACAGGCCCACAGGGATACAAAACTTACTGTGTTTACAATAGACTGATAACTTTGAGAAAGCTGAAATGGCAAGTGGAGAAGGAAGCAGCACTAAATGTCATGGTTTGTCAACAACTTATTCATAAACTACCAGTTGGTATGACCCATCTAATAAGATACTTAGCATACACTCTCTTCCTCACACACTTATATTAAGCATATACAATCAGGTGTTCAAAATTCACATTTTTGTCCTTAGTAAAAGGCATTACATGGCTATACTGCTCAAGAAGGGGGCCTGGGAAGCTGCTTTCTCTCCTCTAGCTCTTCATTGATACAGTCCTAAGTAATGTGTCATGGGGAAAAGGGAGGCTGCCGTCTCCTCGTGAGGTCTGCCTGCAGAGGTGGACATTCTCATTAAGCTCCTGCACATCCCTTTCCCTAGCCAGACCGTGGCTCTGTTCAGCCTTGCAACTCTTTCACACTCCAAGGAATGGGACATCAAGCCCATGGCATCAGTATAAAGGATGTATGTCTTCCAGGAAAAAAAAGATTTAACATCTGAGAGTGATGGCTGGTCTACCGTGTATGTTGTTCCATTGATTAACTGCCTTTGCTGTTGACTGTTTAACTGCTCGTATTTTATTTCTAACCTAAATTTGCCAGCTTCAGCTTTCTTCTCTTTGATCGCTTTACACCTTTATTACTATTCTGTGTCTTTATTTAAGTACACTAAACTTCCATCAGCTATCTTCCTTTGTATGCACTGGTTCACTGTGACCAAGTTATCGCCTAAATATCTTATGGTAAATTAAATAAATGAAACTCAATTAGTAGTTGTTGGACATGTCACCCAGCAGACCTCAACTTACTCTTCTGAATCCTTTAAAATTTACCAACATTCTTTTGAAACTGGAGGCGCCAGACATGGACACACTAATTTTTTCAATGGCTTCTGAAACCTTTCAAAAGTGTGATGTCATGGCTTCCTGATTAGGCATCTAATTATCAAGGTTGTCCCCGTAGCTTGTATGCATGTAGTTTCTTAGTTTATAATCTAAGTCATACTTTGTTGTAAAGATGTACACACAGTACACATAGGAATAACCAAGCCAGCCTTAGTCTAGGCTGGGTAACAATGAAATTGTATTTTAACCGTATTTATTTGGCTTCTGAAACCGGCAACTTCACAGTTTTTGCTAACTGAGCTGGGTAGATCCTATATGGCACCGGAAATCTTACTTTATTTTGTACTTTACATATAGCTGTACCAGCTGTAGAAATAATATTGCCATCATCTAGCCTTTATGCACAACCAGTGAGGTGCAGTAATACAGTGTCTCTAATCACTGTGGATCTGTAATTTTAGGCCAGGCACCTGAAGTATTGTAGAAATATTTTACCTACTCCTTAAAATGAGGCAAAAGTGACCATAAAGCCCTAACACTAACTGTAAAAATCTCATTTCACAATCACAAAATTTTAGTATGCACGAAGGACCTCCCTGAGCAGAATTGATTCTTTCACCAAAGCTTTGATGAAATCAGTCATTAAAATCAATCAAATAATTCAATTACTATGTGAATTGTGTGATTACAATAGAAGGTCGTTGCAGAAACTTGAGGAACTACAAATAAAGATTTTTCAGCTCTTTGTTTTTGTTTTTGTTTTGTTGTTGTTGTTGTTGTTTTTTTTGTTGTTGTTTTTTTGTTTGTTTGGTTTGGTTTGGTTTTTTGTTTTAAGTTCATTCCTTTCACCTTGTCCCCAATGGATTCTTTGTTGTTGTATCTCTTTGTAATGAACAATTCTGTTGTGTTTATTATGAGACGCTTATAGCTGCTATATATGAGAGCAAAACAAAAGCCGCGCAATAAAGTACATTATAATGAAGAAATTTGGATTTAGATTTCAAAGCTAAATCATTAGTGCAGAGATAGCCATTTAGGTCAATTATCTGATTCTATGTTGATTTGTTATTAAATAGTCAGCTGTGGCCAAATCACTTCTCAGACTCCTTCATCACAAATTCTAATCAGTGAGAAATTTAATGACCTAATGAGATAGAGAATAAGATTTGGGGATGAAGATATCAAGGGACATATGCAAGACTTATCTAACACAATTCATAATTTCCATGTTCCAATGTTCTCTCCTCCCTCAATTTCTGCTTCTTGGAAAGCTGAGGAAGTTCCCCATCCTCGACTGAGCTGAATAACTTAGTGACTATTTCTGGATTAAATTCTTCCGGGTTCTGCAAAGTTATCCTTATGTTTTTATTATCATTTATGGTAAATATTTTACTCTAAAACACCAAAACTGGTCCTTTGAGTTGGTGTGTGGGATACACCTGTGACATATGGACTTAAGCTGGAGCAAGAATTGTGTACAAGTTTTATACATCTCAGTGAAATTCAAATCTCAGTTTCAGCTGTTGATGGGATTAGATGCTCCTGTTTGAAAGAACTGAAAATACCTCGGTTGTCTGGGTTTTTTTTTAAATAACTGAGGTCTCCAACATTTGGATCTGGGATATCAGACATGGAGAGATATGCCTCCCACACACCCCAGGGTAAGGCTTTATGGCAAACCTCTATGTTTATAATTTCCTAATTGCTTCTGTCCAGTTATAAATCCCTTCCATTAAGACCCCATTTTGAGCCATACAGGAATCTAGGGAATATAATTTAGTTTGAGAAACTGGACTGTGACTGACAGGCACATCAAAAGCCAAAGTATGTAATGATGTGAACTTTGAGCACTGAGCACCTTGCTTGACTTCAAGTTTCATTTCTCCTTCTTTGAATGTCCATTTAATTATTCATATACCTCTCAGCAGAGTACCATAGGATAGCTTTTGTCCTCCGTGGACCCACAGAAATTTAGTGTTTTTCTGTTCTATAAAATATTGGTTTCTGGAGCAGGAGAATTTTGATCCTATTGCTCCTGTAAGTCTTCTTGTAAACTGACGATTCTGAAATAATGGTGTTACTGAAAAATAGTCTAGGAAGTATTTTCACTGTATTCAAAGCTGACACAGAATGAAATTAAAATCTTGTGTTCACTTTTGTGATAAAGGTAATTACATAAACTATTATTAATTTTATAGCAATAAATACACATGATTTTCCTCAAAAGAAAAAAAAAAGCAGCTAATTAACTTCTTGGACACTTGGAATAATTCTCATAAATTTTACAATTTTTGTCTCTACTTTCTATGTTTCTAAAAAGAAGCTGAAACTTTGACTTTGAAAAAAGTAAGAAAGTTTCTTGAAATGTTCTCCCTTTCTAATATACAGTGACCCTCAATGACTTCATGCATGCAATATCACTACTTAATGCTGCTAATTATGTTTTTAATGTTATACCTTAAAAAATGGAACTGCAGAATTAGTGCCACATACTTCAGCTGAAATCACTTCAAATTATACTGACATTTAATTAATTATAAGTTATTCTTAGAATATGAAATAATTATATAGTTCAAAATACTTAATTTATATAGTACTTGAATAAAACAACTCCTTCCCCATCCTTTTCAAATGAAGAGTGCTGCAAATAACAAGCATCTGTAAGAAAGATTCAGATATTAAAAAATGCTGTATTTTGAGATCAGAAGTTTAAAAAAAAAATCAAAAGGAATTAGTTTGTTATCAGGGAACTATAGACCACTTTGCACATTTGTCTTACTGTACCTATTGGTAGGAATATAGAAAATTAGAGTGTTATACATCAAGAAATGTTAGTGTGTCAGTTCTTGGAGATTAAAATGGTCTTATCATGATCCATCTAACTGATAGTACAAGCTTTTGGAATTAAATGACCAAAAGTTGGACTTTTTTACAAAGGAAAAATTTCAAACTTCATATAAGTAAGCCTCAGCAAATAAAAGTGTTAATTTCTGATCTTCTGATTTCCGTCCGTGCTTTTGTATATGGTATATCTAAGATGAAGAACACTTAGCAAGACTGTCCCTTGTTATGGGATTGCAGCAGACAGGTAAGATCAAAGACGAAAAGATTTGTCCAGCATCACTGTCCATAGTTTACCAGGTCACCCTAGGGCAGTCACAAACTTCAGATGTTTAGATTGCACTATGTTCAGAAGATAAAGGAATAGTGATTTTTAAAAGATAGCTTAGGGCTAAAGTATCAACTATGTTCGTCAACTGGTGCATCAGCTTTGCAGATCTGTACACTTGACTCAGCCTTCCCCCTGTTTTGTCTTATGTTGCTCACAGTTAGCAACTGGCGAGTAGTTCAGTGCAGATGATACAGGCTGTGCTGCCCTGACAAGAATGATGGAAATGTTCCTCAGTAAGGAAAAAGAGTCGAATAGCCCTCACCTGTACTCAGTATGGTGCAAGTACTGGACCCCATTGCTCACATCAAACAAACATGCAGATACTATCTTTAAAATCCAGCTGTTGAGCACAGTAGACTTAGTGTGTATTCTTTGAATGTCCTTCAGTATCTGTATTAGACACCCACCAGTGAATAAACTATGGGACTTGGAAGACCTGAAAGTCTGTAAAGGACTTTTATATAGAGGTCAAAGAAACTATTGAGCATGTCATGGTAATTGTAATGGGTTTCCTTCATAGGAAAATGCAAATATTTGCAATCTTTGCTAAGGACATTTTACATACTGATATATGCTTGTTTGTGATAGCTTACTTGCTTCAGAAGATGTTGAAAGGAAACAAGCTGATCTGAGTAAGTATCATCTCAACAAATAGCCAAACAGACAGAGCAGCCACACTTTTAACCATGTTTTTTCTGATTGAATAGAGAGAGTTTGCATGTGAAGGCACTGCTGTGCTGCTGTCCCACAGGACAGAAGGAAACCATGGGGAGAGATAGTCAGTGACATGGAGTCGGCTACCCAGGATCCTAGGGCTGGTGACCAGCAGAAGAGAAGGCATTAAATGAAGTCTGATGAGCATCTCAAGAGACCTGGCAAGCACAGGTAAGAGCATTGGCATGTCCATATCTGTTCCTTTGAATCAACATATCAAAGAATTAAGTATGCTTTGGCCAAATAAATGAGACTTTTCATTTGGCTTACTGTAGACTGGTTTTGCCAGCCAATATTTAAAAGGAAGTACTAGCAGTTGGCTAGCTCTGGAGACCTGCTGGTGTCATATCTGTAACTCAAGAGGAAATCAGCCGAAAACATAACTGGGGATCAGTCTGATCACTCAACTGCATCTCCAAAACAAATGGATTTTCAGTATGTATGTTCCAAATGAAGCTTGAAAAAGGCTCAGTGTACAACTTACTGAATGTTACACCAGCAAATCCTGTAAACCTGCTGTGCACACAGAACCAGCTGTAACCACCTCTCCACAGGTTGTGTGGGGTTAGGATTTGGGCACTCATTTCTACCTGTAGCTCAGGAACTTGCATGTGATTGCACTGCATTGTTTATTGGCATTTGAAACATCCGTAAAGAGTGGAGTTTGCAGTTCTCAAAACAGCCTTGAAAGTAGTTAAGAGTAACTGTGAATATGGCCTGTAAAAACACTCCAAAAAGACTAATCCCTTTTTATGAACCCCAGTAAATGCTACAGATTAAAGGTAGACCTGGGAGAAAAAAGAGCACAAAGGAGTATATATACACTGTGTAACCCTATGCTCTAAAGATGTGTAGATTTTTCTTTAGATTTGTGGTAACAATAGTGAGATAACCCAGTAATCCCAAACATTGCAAAACACCTGGAAAATTAATGGATTCAGGATTGAGTATCAGAAATACACAGCAAAATTGTTTCTTCCTTTTTTTCTGTAGGAACAAAGGCATTTTTGAAAAATTCAATTTTCACTTTTCAAAATTATGATGAGCCATTTTGCAAGTATAGAGTAATATAAGAACTAAAGACAATGGAAGTAATTCTTATATGCCACTTTTTCTTTCCTTTAATGAAAGCCTACTTAACTTAGTTCATACTTCTTTCTTTTTTTAGCAGCAAACATCAAAAGAAATACTGATTATTTTTAAGTAAGGTGAAACATTAGGCCTCTTCTGCTACAAATTAAAATAATTCCATATTTAGTGTTTAATTATTGTCTGCTAATAAAAATAAAACACATATCACATTTTCATGAAACTGCTGTCAATTTATTAGCAAAATTTCTGGATGCAATTAGTAATGCTGTAGCTAGTTGGCCACTATAATATATAGGAATTAAATTATATTTTATTCTATTATAGTCAAGTTGTATTTCTCTTCCAGAGGATAAAATATACAGTCAGTTCGATTTTATGACCCAGTCATCATCTTATGTTTATGTCAGTTAGTATTTATTTGACATGTTAACCTTCTTACTATCAAAGGTTAAAGTTGTTCAGCTAGCCTTTCTGTGGGTATTTCAAATTGCAGAATTCAGAAACACTTCATCCAAATAAAGAGCTCATAGTCCTGTATAAGGTCAACAGAGGAATTAGAAACACTACAAAAGCAATTCCCTCAGAAAGCCTGAACTTAGCTTACAAAAAAGCGCTTCTACCCACTTTATGTATTACGCTTGGAATAAGCCTTATTGTTTGGAGCAGCGTACAGTCTGAATCTAAGAGAAAGTCAGAGTATTCCGAGCTGGCTTGTTTTAACAGCACAGCAATTAACACCTTAGCCATGCAAACATAAAATGGAGAATTTATTAATTTTAACAGTTGATGATTGAAATACAAAAATTGATTTAAAGTTAAAACACTAAAAAACTCCCACAATTCTCTTATTGTATGGATTTGCCAGGGAAAATCTGTAGCAGTAGGTTTAATGAAATTATATGGCTTGCCCTTTGGCCTGAAAGAAACAATGCAGCGTTAGTTTTCATAATGACGGTTCTCTTCTGAATTCACCTGTGTTTAAACGTGCCTCTGAGGCTTCTGAGAATGACACAATACCCTATTTGATGAAGTAACTGGTGTCTGCACCTAGGATGAAATTTACCTCTAGGCAGAGTCAGCCAAAGGTCTCTCTATTGTTTAAATGGAATTAAGAGTTTATTCTGACCCTCTGCACTGTATTAATCTTACCTTGGAGAAAAACCTCTATATTGTCTTCACATTTCAGAAGTGGAATATTTATTTTACTGAAAAAGTTTCAGGTGAACTCTTTTAAGATTATATTTCAGGATTTTGATTTCCTTTTCAGATTAAAATAATTAGTCAAACTAAATGAAATGAAAGCAATCAGAAAACTCTTTTCTGTTTTGCAAAATATGCATTCAATTAAATTAAAACAGATCAAAATGGTCATGTGAGTCATGTTCATTAATATACAGTAATAGCTGCTCCATTGAATGAGTGTCCAGTGCTAACCATAAAAAAGAACAAATAAATTAACTTTGGGTAGCAGCTTATTTTCTCTGTTGAATGCCCCTGTATTCCTATGTTATACTTAGAAGAAACTTCCTTCATGGATACATTTATGTCTATCAAACATCCTTTAAACTACATAGAAAAGAACACCACCACCACCCCAAAAAAAGTCACTTTTCCAGTCTGTAATAGAGGATTTGAAGTGATGGCTCCCTTCCATGGTGCCAAAGACCTGCCAAAGTGACAACTGATAAAGAATGGCAATGGATATTAATTGCATTTGCATTTGTTTGCTTTGTCTCCGCTTTCTAATACGTGAGGGCCTTTGCTGATTGTGTTTAGTAATCCACTAAAAACTGTGCCATGGTACAGTTATTTCAAAGTGCTGCTCTATGCAGCAGAGCTTTTCTTCTGTGGCCAAACGAACGGGTTGTCTTGGCTGTGGCCAACACCATGTTTGGCTTCTTGCTTGGCCCCTGGCTGAGGCACACATTTTCCATTAAATTCCACTGACACAACAGAAGGTGTAAAACCCTCTCTTTCCCCTTCATCCACAGCAACCTAGCTGAGGGCATGCTAATACTCACTCAGCCATATACACTCCAGCCTAGCATGGAATTGTCTCAGCTTGATGCCATTTCTTTGCCCTGGTAAATAAAAAGCCACATTGAGTCTGTAGCTTGAAAAACATAGTTACATAACTAGAAACCTTTCAAATTCAATATAAACTATATATTTTATTTAAACAGGCTTATCAAATGTTTCAATAGCTGACAGAAGAGATAATCAGTACAGGAAAAATATTGCATATTTGCCTAAATAAAATTTTAATGACTTTCAACAATATTTACAGTGCCACAGAGTAAAACTAGGAGTTGGTTTAGTGACTTGGTCCGACACCAGCCTCTGAATAATGGACTGCGAAAGCCATGAGCCATTATATTATGTTTCATGTAGCCATAAGGAAACAGGGAGAAAAAATTGGAGGTTAGGGGATGGGAAGAAAAGAGAACCTGGAAGAAAATAATTTCACTATGAACTAGAGTAAAAGATCCCTCTGCAAAGCAAATAGTGTTGCTGCTGAGGTAATCAGCCCACTTACATTCAGTATTTATATTTAAGCAAGCTCCTTGGAATAGGCATCCTAAGAGGTGAAGAAATATATAGAAAAGTGAATAAAATGAATAGGTTTTCTTTGTGTCACAAGTGTACAACATTAAGGACATTGCAACTTTTTAGCCATCAGAGTAACTGTCTTTAGCAAAACGGAGAGCAAGCAAAAGTGACCATTGAAAAAAACTTGGCTTAAAGATTTGTTACTCTTAGAGATGTTGTAACTTTGAAATGTACATACATGAGCATGAGAAGAAAGATGATAAGGGGAACTTTAAAGTGAACTGCAGTGGGTGTAATCAAGCAGCCATCATGAAAAGTTCTTTGGTGATTTCAGATATAAGTATGAGAAAAATCACGCACCTTGTCTTTTATGTACTGAAACATTTCAGTGTGTAACAGATATAATGGGCATCTGGTGTGACAAAGTGTTTGATAGCAGCTGAAAACAAGCTGACACTTGAATTAAAAGGCAAAATAATCAGCTTATCCTCCTGCTTGAGCTTGTACAAGCATTTTTATTATGTTATGGACTGCAAATTCTTGTTTGCTTGTTTGTTTGTTTTCTCAATGAGAAATAGAGTGTGAAAAAATAGGGGAGAAGCAATGCCAAGAGAACAGGCTGTTCAGTCCTTGTAGCCACATTGCATGTGGTTTTTAGGATTAGCTATACTTGCAGAATATGAAAGGCTACTAAGTGTCACTAGATCATGGCACAGCTCAGGCTTCCTGCTGCCACCATACTGTACAATAAAATAGTACTACTTGTCACACTGGTTTTGAAATTATTTCTTTGGATTCAGTAGAAAAATAGTGCCTTTAATGGCAGCAGGATCAAATCTTACTGCAGTAGTTTTCATGACTAGCCTCGTGCATTTTGCATTTGAGAAGATGGGTGACATTGAGAAGCTTGTGAAATGCTGAGATGGTTTGGGTAGACAAGTATCATGTCTCAGACCGGTCTAGTAAGTCATTTCCAGGAAACACTCCCCCATTGAAATTTTCTAAGAATGAAACCCAGAGTAACCATTTTAGCCCATTTTTCTGTTTAGCTTGGTGTCAGAGCCAGTATCATTAAGACAGAGTATAAACTGAGTTTCTCCACATCGAATTAGGGATACAAAACAAGCCTGATTTTCATTTTTAACATGCACATAAATTGAAAAACTACACAGAAATAAAAGGAATCATGGAAATGTAAAATGTGTGAAAGGAAGAGGAGAATTAAAACATTTAACCTTGACAAGGCACAGTTGCTTCTGTATCTCCCTAGTCTACAAATAGCTGTATAGCCAATTAAAAACACACACTGTGCTCTTTCTTTCTTTCTTTTTTTTTTTTTTTTCTTGCTAGATGCCTCCTGGATATTCTTCTTCCTGAAGTTTTGCCATGCCACCTGTTATCCGAATGTTCAAGTGCATCATCTTTCTTGTCCATGACAGTAGTTTGCGTTCTGCTAAGAAGGAGTAAGGAGTCTGAGTTTTCAAGATGGTACGAGTATTTTACTTGGTACAGTCTCTAGTGAAGGTATGGCAAAAATATCTTTGTGCCTCTCCTCTTTCCCCATTCAAGAAATGGGAATCATCAAACCACTAGGAATTTTCTCTCTGTTCTATAATATTCCAAATGTTTTCTTCTGGTACATCTTGCTATCTAATAAAAAGAAATTTGGGGTTTGTACGTATATAATATAGATATATATTCTGGATATGTTTTTTCTTGGGTTGGAAAAACCTTGTTTATTTATTCTTCATTTCTATTTTAATATCAAGCAAATTACTTAATTGCCTGATTTCAAATTGTGTTTTCTTTTGCAAAATACTGTGTTCATGACCTAGTGCAGGCTTACTGCACAACCTGTCCTGTAGAAAGCCCTATATAGATAGCAGCTGTAATGTTAATTTATTTCTGTTCTTCTGTGAGATTTTCATTTTGTTTTTATAAGTGTGAGACTTTATTTAAAAAAACCAACTTCCTGCATATATTTTGTTCTTTATGGACAACACTGGGTAAGAATAATAAAAATCCACAGGGAATTTTCTCCCCCTGAGAACTGCCAAAATCAAACAGATTTTGTTTATAAAGAATGACATTTTCATCTTTGTTAGACTGGTAGAACCCCATATATTTTTGGAAGACTTGTCAGTGTAACAAACTGGAGGATTGGTGGGCTATTTTTCTGTGTTATTCCAACAAAGACTTCCCTTGTCTTTTTGTTTTCTAGATAACTCTGCTGTTGTATAGATGAACTGTATTGTACAATATGTATTCAGAGACTTAGGCTGGCTGAGTCTGTGAATCAGTTTTTTAAAAATCATTCCTCTGCTACTGCAGAGAAAAACACCAAGGCTGGCCAATATGAAAAATACTTATTCACATCTTAAATTGAACAACACATACACATAGGTATATCTTAAAAATTGTTCCATGCAAAGCATTAGAAAAACTGTCTGATGGAAACTGCTTTCTTTTATAGAAAAACAGGAAGACACACTATTTTAATACAGAAAAAACAACAACAACAACAAAAAAATGTGGCTGTGTTTCTTAATCTGTGTAGTTCTGTATACTTAGGCTACATACAAACTCTTTATAATAATAGTATGCTAGATTAAATAGGTATCCTTTAGAACCGTGATAAGGAATGCACATGTGAAAAGAGATTAAAACTTTCTACTAGTTACATTATTATTAACTGGTTACATTATTATTTACTCACGCTTCTTTCTCACAACACTTTCTGGCTTTCAGTCATCTAAAGATGTGATATATCTATACTCTTCAGCGTGAGAATAATACATCAACGACATTTGTGTTCTGAATGAACTGTTCTAGTTATCCAAATCTTCTATCAAAATGTATAGAGAACCAACATATTTCATTTTCCTGCAGAAACATTCCCTTCATCTGAAGACTGTTTGTTTGGTACCGACTAAAAATTTGCGTGTTCATTTTTGTACTGCATCTCTTCATCTCAAAACCAAAAAAAGCTCAGGCAGTGCTTCACTCAGTTGCATTTTCTAAACTGATGCCAGTCATCTTCAATGTGTTTTCTTTCCCAAAAGAAAAAACACAGTCCAGACGTCCCAGTTTTTGGGGGGTGAGGGTGGGGGTTGACTGCCTTTGTCTAAATGTGCATCTGCCTCCCAGGAGCAGTGTCTGAGGGAAAGTCTATTCAGTGGTACATCAAGCTGCATTGCGTCCTTTCACAATGAACAAGCACATTTTCTGGATGCGTTCTGCTTGGTCGTTTAGCAGCTATGGACTTGACTGTGCTGGTATTTAAACTGGGAATCATCAAATGAACCTCAACCTTATTAAGAAAAAAATGCATTTGTTAGACAGCATCTCACTCAATTAAATGCCAAACTGCAAAAGAACAGTGTTCCCTTTTCAGTCACATAATTTCTCTCTAGCAGGAGTGCATAACATCCATGCAAAATACTTGCCCCATCATGTAGCTTTTGAAAAATATTTGATGTATTTCCTTCTACTTTTTAATCTGATTTAATATCAGTAAGAATAGGGGAATGGTAGTATAGTTTAAGCAGCTAGATATCTATGTTACATGATTGGCAAAGAGGCCACAAACTGATAAGCACTGCCCTCAGTTACTGTAATTCATTTTCAAGGTGAATTGCAATATGCTGTGATTATCCTTTGATAATGCATTTGAGAGAGAATCGTAGTCCTTGGGCCAGCTGGCCTGTGCTCACACTTGTCAGGGAGAGCATCCTGGAGCCAGCTAGATATCATAATTGTTGGGCTAGGACTTCTGTGGAGCCTTTATGGCTCTTGGATGCTGCATTTTCTCTGAGTGGAAGGTTGTGGGGTTTTTTCAGTTCAAAGTTGACCAGATGATGAGAAGGCAGTGTCACAGCTCTAACCATGGTGCTTTTATAGCCTGAGCATGCAAGTTTGTGCTTCACTTTTGCATGTAGTAGTTGGGGAGGCTGTGAGGACGTGTTAATGTGGAGGTTTGTTGAACTTACTGCTGGAAGGGTAACCCAAACAGAAGGAGCCTGAACAATTTTATGCTGTGCTTATCCACACTGTTTCTCTGTAGCAGATCCTAGTGAGAAATCTTGGAGAAGGCAGAAGGAAGCCATTCACATAGATCAGGAGACTGGGGCCCTGTTACAAAATAGGAAGGAAGCCAAACTGTTACTATAAACGCATTAGGGTAGGTAAGTAAAAAAAGTCTTAATGTTTTTCTTGGTTTCTGTTCTGTAAAAATCTATGGTATGCATTTCTTTCTGGATAGCTCTCTTTAAACTAAAAATGCATTATATTTTATTTAATGTAAGACAGGATAAAGTTCTTGGGAGTACGTTTCAATCTGTAAAGTGACCCAGAACATATGCCCCATGATTTAACTAACTCTTACTAGTATAGATCTATCATTTCTGAGAGGTCTTTATGCACACCTCTAAGATCTAAGATTCATCTTCTTTCAGGGGAGAGTCATAGCAATTCTCTAGGAAAAATTCTCTAGGAAAAGATGAAATGAAAAGTTTACCAAATGTAGGTAGTTTTGATACTGCTTGAGGTGAAATTCTCAGCCAGAATCACAAGGGTGTGTTCAGAACTGTTGTCATTCTCTGGGATTTCTCTCCAAAAAACAACCAAGCACCCAAAAATAGTTACAGAAAGAATACTTGNGCCCTCGTCTGGACTCTTTCCAACAGCTCCATGTCTCTCTTGTGCTGGGTCCCCCAGAGCTGGACGCAGTACTCCAGGTGGGGTCTCACAAGAGTGGAGTAGAGGGGTGAAAAAAATCATAGAATACTCTATGAAATTTGCTTATGGAGACGAGAAAGGTTTTTCCAGAGTATCTGCTTCACTCCTAAATAATAACTAAAAATAGAAAACTTCAATTGTTTAAGTAAAACTGAAGTAAAAATTATGGGGAATTACTGCAGCCCTGTTTGCTTTGATAATTAACTGTGTAATGAGGACATCTTCTTGAAATACATTCAGCAAATCCAGACAAAGCTTTATTTGTCATGGCAACGATTTAGATCTTAAAAACACAAGCACCCAGATCCCTTTGGTTAGTAGCAGTAAAAACTATGCATATGCATGACTACTGCATGCAAATATTTACTGCATATTCCTTTCTCAAGTACCCTTGCGTTTCATCTCCCATGGATGACTCAAATTCCCCAAAATTTTCTCATAGATTATCTTCATTTCTTAATGCAATTCTTGCACCACTTCTCTGAAGTTATTTGCAATCATGATTTTACTTTTAAAAATTAATAAATGCATGACAGGTCAATGCAGGCAAAAAATAAATATTAAGTAAAGAAATGTAGTTTTTAACATTAATTTTCACTGACTAATGAATTTTACCTCTTTGCAGTTACCTACAATACATGTATAAGAATCACATTCAATAGCCATTCTAGGTAACTCTGGGCCTTAAGTGGAGCAGATAGCAATGACAATTTCCTAGAAGAGCTTCAAAAGTTTCTGAGAAGTCATCATAAATATCTTCTGCCAGTAATTTAATCTTGCAAATATATGAGGCAAGGCCTACAAACACCAATCCATGTCACGTTTCATTTTAAGATATATACCAAATCTGTTAAAATCCATAAACTAAGGAAGTCTGAAATTAGATTAGATCAAAAGCACAGCCTTATGAAATTCTGGTTCCAGATACATTAAAAATGATGCAAAGTTAACGTTCTTCATTGTACCTCTGCTCACTCACAGGCACAAACAGATACTAAAACTTCTTAAGATTTCTTTTAAAAATCTACAAATAGTAAAATACAAAGCTAGGACACTAAGTTACTATTTTTATCTTGTATCAGTCACTTTACCCATTTCTGACATGACATTTTTGGTGAAATTTCTAAGAGGTTCTTAAATGGTAGCTTCAGTGACATTATTAAATGTGTAGATGGACTTACCCTATCTCTGAAGAACAGGAAATCATCAAGAAATAACAGGAACTATAAGAAATAGAATTTTCCTGAGCAAAACATAATTTTTCATGGTAAAAGACAAGTTATTTGAATTATGACATCACTAGTCCATACTAACAATGAAAAAAATTACAGAATGAATGTTAATAACTATGCTTTGTTTCTCTTTATCAAAGAAGATGATAAAACACATTAGTGACATATTAGTTCCACGGTTCAGGTACAAAATGTTAAGGAATTTATGGGGTAGAAAATTATGCAGTGAAATATTCTTAGAATTGTTGCTTTCTGCCTCCTGTGCTCAAATCTGGTGCCAAGTTTCAGCTTTTAAAAATCAATTAGGCTTGCAAACAGGCGTTATTCATATTGGTCCCATTGCCAGGTAGTTGATTTCTACAAATTTCTTTTCAAATTAGTAGTGTTGTTCTTACATCTATTCTGTTTAATGTTTTTGTTGTGCTGTATTGTCATGGTTCCAAGGGTACCTGGCACCTGTATCATACTTCCAGACTCTTTTCTGAGTTTTCTTTCCAGGCTGTAAGCCCAAAGTGACATCCTCCACAAGCAGAAATAATTTTTCATTCTGCATTTACTCCAGGTTGCCAGAAACACAATTTCTATCAATTATTTTCCTTCCAGTGCTTCCATTTGGGTTTGCCCCCTTGTCTGCCATGGATCTTCTGAGAGAGAGGAGGAGGAGATTTCAGAAATGGGACTTAGTTATATAAGCATGCCCTTTTTTTCACCAGGGTGACAATTTTGGGCCAGCTGTAGATAACAGTTTCAGGTATGGATAGTTAATGAAAACAGCATTTGCCTCATGATGTCTTTAAGAAGCAGAAAAACTGTGCCAAATAAGCCTAGAAGGCAAGTTGTAGACCCAACTCTTCTTCATGCTCATATTAAAGAGTGCTTGGCAGAGAGCCAACAATATGATAGGACAAACTGGTAATATCAGAGCAATGTTTATATTTTTTTGCCAGGGTTTAGGTTAAAGATTCTCTTTACAGTGTACAAAAAATAGGTCTTCACTGAATTTATAAGATTCAAGATAAAAGTTGAGCTGGTTTCCTTATGGTCTGGTGTCGCTGCTCACAAAGACCAGGAGTCACTAGGAGCTGGGTTAGATGGCAGAGCAGAAGAGCTAGAACAACATTATGGCAGCATTAAGAACATTTTTTCCTACCTATGGGACTCACTGGTTGCTGGAGCCACCATGAAATGTACTGAGGAGAAGGCTATAATTCACTGATGATGATGCAATTCAACACAATATGGCAAGGAAAGTTCCCATCTCCAAAGAACTGCTATGCTTACCCCTTGGAATAGGCAGCAAGGGTTGCAGTGCTGTTTGCGGGGAGAAACAGCAATTCTGTGTGGAAGTTAAGTCTTTGGCTTTCAAGCCCATAAGTAACTCTGTGCAGCTGAAGAAGCAGCTGCAGTCCCCAAACAATACTATTCCCCCCAATGTTTGGGAGAACGCTGGAGGCCCAAAGGGGACCAGAAGTTTTTTTATACATGTTAAGCTATTCTGTCCCCAACTTTATTATGCTTCAAATAAGACAGAGCTGTAATTGTAGCAGTGTCATATCAGAAATACCTTATTGGTCACTCGTGAACACAGGAATCCAATCTGTCCATGCAGATTGCACTCCCCACTTATTGCAAGTAAATGATTGCTTCCTCGTCTGCACTCCGATTCTGTAGCATCTGCTGAGACTCAGGCCGTTCTTGTAATTCTTCATTTCCTTTGCTAAATGACATTCAAATGTAGTGCAGTACAGCATGCGTATATGTGGAAGTTGTTGTCAAATTGCTATACTCACCAAGGGAAAATGTCCACCATAAAATTGCTCTGCGGGTTACTTTATTTGCAATATTTCTCCCTGAGAACATAGTGCCCCAAGACACTGAGGCAGCAGGAAGTAATGCAATGTATTTTTCATACTCTCACTTTTCATTTCAATGTATCAAGCAGCTCTTTAAACTGCTAGTCTAAACTATTATGTCTTATTTTAGAAAGCCTTTATAATAATTGTGAATAATTAGAACCCAAAGTACTTGCTACTTGTAAATGAAAATAAATGCTTTGCCCTTCTTGCAGAAGCCATTTAAAACATTCTTTTTAAAAAGCCATCAATTTTGTTTCATACTACTGGTTTCTTTTATTTTGCTAGAAATACATATATTCCCATAATTCCAAATGGTTAAATGATTGAAACCATTACTGTCGCAGAGGTGGTGTTATGAAAAAAAGGTTGTATCCCTGAAAGAATGGGACTATAATTTTTCAACTTCACATTGTATTCTTTCTTTTTAATGGCTGAGCAGAAAAATTAAGGCCCTGGTATGATATTTCCATTCAACCCTTAGCCCCCACTATCCATATGCTTACAGGCATTTGTAAGGTCTTGGAATGTGAGAAATGCCAAAGCTCATAGCCAAAAGTATTTTAAAAAAAAAAAAAAAAAAAAAAAAGGGAGAAGAAGAAGAAAGGCAATAAAATGCTGAAGTGAAAATAGTCTTTAACAGGGAGATCATCAGGAGACAAATTGTCCATTGCTAATTAAATAAATGTATGGAGATGTTCAAGAATAGGTTTAAATGTGCTGTAGGCATAGCTCACCAAATAAGCACAGACACAGTTGTGCCTAGTGGAAAGAGACCTGACTGTGATCTACCACACTCAGGAGCACCCAGCAGGCCACGTCATAACGCTCCCCGCAACGTCCACCGGACACTGCTAAAGTCCTAGCACGTGCTCTCTGCCCTTGGGCTCAGTGCTGTGAGTTCTGGAAGAAGGTTGTCCCACACAGAGAACCTGGAGGGTTTTTCTAATTTTTAAGTTCCCATTTATTGTGGGGCAGCTAAACTAGCATCATGACCAAACACATTGCTTTTATGAAGTAAAATTTTGAACATTTAGATTTGTTCGGACGATTCTAGTGGCCCGTACTAGCACGGCACTAACAATTCAGAGCTTCTAGCAAAAAGAAAAGCATCACATCACAGTAGCGAGAGACCAACCTACACCAAACAGTGTGTCTGAGTGAGCCCCTTGCGTACAGGTGTGCTGCTGAAGGAGGAATTGCTGAATGCCTTTTTAATTTCTGAGATCCAGTCTCAGTTAAAGTCTCCATGTTGCTGCATGAGGTATCTGCCATTCGGATCGGGCTACATCCACCACCCGCTCCTAGAAACGGCTGCCAGGGTACAAGGTTACCTTTACCAGCATATTAAAAAAAAAAAAGAAGTACTACCTGCACTCCACTGTACAATTTGCTTCTCACCACTCATACCACCTGAATCAGTGCACAAAAACGAGACAGGTCTCATTTCTGCTTTTTTCAATGTCTGACTGTAAACAATGTGGGGATATTTTGCTCATCTTTTTTAAGGTGTGCTTTTTATCATCATCTCTGTAATTGTCGTCTCTGCAAGAAAAAACAGACCATATGTATAGTAATAGGAAGCAATGTCTAAGTGCTTGGTGTTACCAGGACACTTCAAGTATAGAACATGAAAAGAATGCTGTGCAACAACTTATGCATCTGAACAGTGAAAATATATCCTAGGACATATAGATAAAATCCATTTCCACTCACTATTTTGGAATGTTTTTAATTGTTTTCTAATAGGCTTTTTTTTCTCAGGTATTTTTGTACTACTCCCAGTGCTAACATTCCATTTGAAAGCGGACACATGATATTTTAGACTGACAGGTGAGGATTTTACTTCATTAATTTTTTTTAATTAAGGAGCTTAAAAGCACAGATGTTTTAGCAGCTTCAAATTTATCTGCTCTGGACATAACAATTAAAAAATAATTGCAACACCTTATGTCATTTAATATTACTTTTATGCTTTTAAAAACCCCTTAAAAACATCTTTCCTTAGATTGATGTCTCTATTATTAGGAAAAGCACATAAATCTCTTTTTATATTGATATAAATATATTTAGTTTGAAAGGAATGTTTTTTGAGGCATAAAGAAATACAATATAAGGTTATGGAAATGTTTGTAAGCTTTAATTCTAAAGTCATCTTATTACGGTAAGACTAATGTTGCTCATTATATTCCCAAATTCAAGACATATTGTAGGAAGGTTCTGGTTTTCACGTATCCAACCGTTAGTTACATCTCAGTTTAGCCAATTTTACAGGGCCAGGGTAATGGACGCAGACAGCCAGATACTACTGAAACAGAGTGAATATTTGCCAAAATCTCAGGGACCTTTAGGCCTTTTAGTCTTGAATTCATTAATCAAATAACAATTGCTCATTTTTTTATCATAATGATTGTGGCTTAAATATCTTCAAAGCTTTAAATGATCAATTATCAAAATGTCTTTTTAGTAAAAAAATTCTCCAGTATCTCTTGCAAGTTTTATGAAAATAGGGTGCTTGGGTGCTGAACTAGTACTTTTTTGTAGCTGCTCAGCATTACTGATGAGTAGCGTAACTGGGACCTCTCTTTACTGCGCACCTTTTAATGCCAAACGTTCTACATAGAAATGTGAAACCTTTATATATCCAGATATCAGCACAGTCCTTCAAGCTGCATGGGAACTAAATTAAATCATAGGTTATTCATTGGTAAGGAAACCCCCCAAAATTCCCTAAAATAAAATGGTATTTAATTAAGTATAAAACACCACAAAATAGAGTGATAATCAGAGAGAACTAGCGATGTAATGTTTAAAGAAATATACAACAATTTTTTTTTAACCTAAAACCAGTTAATATTCTGAAGCCTAGACTCAAAAACACGTGAAAGCTAAAAACCTGCATTTGAGCTCACTTTTGTACAGAATTGCTATCTTGGTGCCATGCAACAAGTTATAAAGATTCTGAAAATAAAAGTAAGATTTGGGTTCACAAAGAACATAATTTTAAGATATCCAGTGGAAAATCCTGCTGTGCAATAACAGCGTATAAATTTTATATGATACCTACAGAGAAAATTTAACATTACTGTTCTGCATTTTTGAAGTTTCTTTTCTTTAGGAAGTTTGTAGTTGACATATGATCAGATCATTTCTGAAGCAGAAGTTTTATTCCAGGAAATAGTGTAAGAAATGTTATACTACAGGAAAGAGTTATGAAGTAGGGTAGAAATGGTACACTGGTAGAAATAAAGTTGTCACTGTAAGACTTACGGTTCTAATTTTAGGAGAAGTTAAGACTTGTAAAACCCAAATTGAAATAAACTTCTATGTCCAGTGCAGCGTTAGACATCTAAGTCCTCCAGACATAAACAGGTAAACCAGAATCCCTCTTCATCAGCTCTTCCTTCAGGGTATCTTTCCCTTCAGCACATTGGCTCCAGTGAATCCCTTCGCTCTTCTGCTTTATTAGGAGGTCAAATGCCAAAAACCTGTTTGTGAATTACTGTGGGCATTTCTATGTCCGTGATTCAATGTGACAGTGTGCAATATTGCCATGCCAAAGTTCCACTGGTGACTCTAACACCTGCTCCTCACTTTTGTTGGCTTATTTGTGTGTTCACATAGCTGCATCAAATAATCCTAAATAAAATATATAGGCATGCATATATATATATATGTAGGTCTTCAGAAATCTTAAAGTAGTTGCATATAAAGATTCTTAGCTATACTATTTTCTTTCTTAAAAGGAATTCTCTGGATAGGTAGGTAGGTTTCAAAGGAGGAAAAAAGAAATCTGAAAACCATGGTAATTTGTAGTTCAATTCAGTACTCTTAAGATGGCAATCTTTTGCTAAAGCAGAATAAGGGTGGTGGTGGGGGGGGTTCTCCATATGTACCTTACTAAGTGGAACTCTGAGGTAAAGAGATTTACTTTTATGGGGTCATAAAGATGCACTCTAACTTCACTAATGGTCTGACAGTACTTTAACTAGACATGAAAAGCATAGTTATAGTAAGAAACTGCTTTGGCTTTTATCATCCTAGTTATTTTATTTTTAAGGAACACAATAGTTTAGTTCTGCTAGTCTCTGTAAAGAAAAGGAAAGAATATTAAAAAAAAAAAAATACATACACATCTCTCTGAAAATACACAACAAAGGCAAAAATCAGCAATGCTAAAAATGAAAGTACACCTGCAGAAATTTCCAACAGTCAAGTCTACAAAAATGAGAGTGTGGAGTCATTTCTCAGAACTCTAATGGCTTCATATTAAAAAAGAAATTGTTAGTACCATACAACATTTATGCATTATGCTGTTTCACTGGGCCGTTATCATGTGTAAATGCTATTTTGAAAGTATATTTTGATAATGGACATTTTTAAGAATTTGGAAGTCATTAAAGATTATGGGTTATAATCACAGTTAGAATTACTTGTGCATTTGGAAGTAATTTGTCTACATCTTAAAGTAGTTTCAGAATAAGAATTGTTTTTTATTTAACCAATTTTACACATTCATAGTATGAAATGTAAAGTGAAAATTAAAAACAATGGATAGCTCGTTCTCCCCTGCCCATAAATTATTTTCTACATTTTCCATTCATGAAATTTATTATATGCAAAACATTCTGTAATGTTAAATTGAGCAATTCTAATCTTTGAAAGTTAGAAGACAGTATAGAATTACAAGAGCGAGTACTATATAAATTGCATATAAGTTTGCTTTCAGTTAGGTATTGAACTGATATAAATTAAATATTTTAGCATTGATTAAGATAAGCTGATTTGAAATTTTGTGTATACATACTTAAATGTATTTAAACATGATTTATATTTATTTAACATGCTAGTATTTATTTTTACAAATTTTAAGAAAACAATTAGAAACTTCACCTTTTTTGTTAAACCAGTGTAAGACTATCACAGTGAGAATGCCTAGCTGAAATACGCAGGATGAGGAAGTGTAAGTTCTTACTTTGTCTCTGCTATTAGGAAGCTTTCTATAAAGCAGCAAACTTGAGGTTACATGGTAGTGAATATATGCACGTACACAAAAAGCAAGACAAACAATGTCCCATGACTGCTTATAAAACTTCAGAGCTGGTAAGGTTTGGGAAAGTTCTGTACAAGTCTGAAATGAATTCCTTCTAAAATTTTCTTAAACTAAGACTAATTTCTATCCACCTTATGGAATGATTTTTCTGTATTCTTGTACATAAGTTTTAATTGGGCTCTTATTCATAGTTGATAGGTAAGGGGAAATGGCAGCTAAGTTGTTTCACTGCTTTCAGCCAGTGACAGTGTTACACTTTAAAACTCCATAGAGAGTTGTTGTTGAGTTACGTGTTGTACTACTCACATTATTAGTACTGATACTATTAGCAGTATCCATTTTAACTCCCAAGATAGATGACATTGTCATTTATTCCTCCATCTCAGAAACAAAAGCTAGGTCTGACTGACAAATCAATTGGACTGTGATTTAATAAGGACTTCAGCACCTGAACCCATTAAGATTGTTAAAAATGGAAATGTCTCATAATCTTGCTGTGATATTATCATGACTGAGGCAACTACACATCACTGTAATCAAACTTCTTAGGTCCCTTTTTCTTCTGTCATTGAATTTTCAACTGTCTCATTTCAGTGATGGGACCTACTGTAACTATGTCAAGGGATTTTCAGTAATGTCCAAATGGTATAATTTGAATGTCAAGAAGTACGAAATTCAGAACTAATGGTACTATTCCCCCAGACTTTTGCTAGCAAATGTCTCATGATAAATGCATGACATTCTTCAGAAATCATTGATGTAAAGAATAGGATCATCTGGTTTCCACGCTTCTAAGATTTGGGCATACATGTTAGGTAGAAAACTTAATTAATTTGAAAACTTTTTAAATGTATGTGTTAAAAAAGTGTTTTAATACTTTTTCTTCCTTCTAATTTAAAAGAAATACTGTCTCCTTAATTTACAGGTTTGGGCAACAGATTACCTATTGGTTCAGAGAATGAAATGGTACTTAAAAAGAATAAAAATATTATAAAAATCATATCTATGAGAAATATAGGAAGAGTGACAGATCACCTGCTTCACCTCTGCAAGAAAAAAAGACTTTGTACTTATGGCAACCTCTCCAAACATGTAAGCACTTTATTTTTATGAAAGACATTGCTTTTTGAAAGGTGCTAACAATGGCAGGATAATCACCATAACAACATTCCATTTTAATATTGGGGGTACACAAAAAAATCCAATATTCTTTTTTTTTTTTTTTAACTTCATTCATGACTACAGCTAGGAGATCTATTTTCAGACAACAAATTTGACAGAGATTTCCCTTGTTGCTGTCTACAGTTTTGTGCATTCACTTTGATTTATGGTTACTATTCGTAGTTTCTGGAAGAACATTGCACATGAACTCATTACTGGAAACACACTGCTTTCACATTGCTTTTATCAAATGAACTAAATAATTTGTTAGTATTATTCTATGTAGAACAATAGCAAGAACTAAACCTGAAAGTTATAAATTTCATTCATGGAAACCAAAGTGAGAATGGCAGAATTTTGGCAGAGGGTTAAGACAAGAGAAATGACACAAAAGAATCAAGACCAAATTCTTCCAAGTCTCCCCCATTTATTTCTTCTAATTAGCCACTAGTGAACACTGAAGTAAATTCCCTACCACTGGTGACTTTTCATTCATTTCAGGCAAGATGTCTCAACAAGGAACAACAAATACTGCAGCAGCTGAAGCACAGATAATGTGATGGTAAAAATACAGGCAGAGTGTTAGAACAAATTAGCTAGTCAACCGGCTGTCTTCAGTACTGAGTAGTCAACAGGGTTATCCCACTACGGCTGCTGTACTGCAACACCTTCTTGGTCATGCCTCTATTTTGGGCTGGCATTGAAGATACACTCTTACTCTACAGCCTTTGCACTACTGGGCATCCCAAGAGAACAGCTAAATCATTCAGTTCTTAAAGAGGGCCAAAATGGAACAGATTTACATGCACAAGTATCCACCTATGATATCATTTAAAATTACATTTAAAAAAAATCTTATAACTCCTTATAAGGCAGGACTAGGGCTACCATGAAATGAGAGGCCAAGGACAGGTATGTCACATTTCAGTGGCTGATGTAACAGGAGGCAGGCACTACAGTCTGGCCAGGCAATCACTTTCCACTTTGAGGGCTCTCAGGCATTTTTGGAAAGGTAAAAGATCAGGCTTTCCCAGTCTATAGGAAAAAAACATTCAAAACTTATGAAGTAGTGACAAAGAGAGAGAGAAAGAGAGTTCCATCCACCCACATTTTCCTGTCAATATGTTCACAGAAGAAACTGAGCATATAGCTACAGGATCTAAATTAGTATGTTTTGACTAATTTTATTATTATTATGTTTTTATTTTTAACAGGGATCATTTGAATTACATTTTATAGCACAATCTCCTAAACAGTTGTATTAGTACAACATACACAACAACATAAATGAAAAACAGTAGTTGAGAGAAGCAATGATGAAGAAAAGCAAAATTGGAAGAGTAGGAAGTTTCTAAGCTGTCTTCATTGCTGAAGGTCAAAATGCTACATTTTTAGTACTTGCTATGCTATCTGGCAGCTGGCACTGAAGAGGGAATTTTTAAATAGCATCCAACATTGAACACATGCAGATGACTCTCAAATACCCATGAACACCTGTGTATCAAATCTTGAGCAAATTGACCCAAATGAAGTAATCCACAAGAGAGCGAAGTCAGTGCTGAAATGCATTTTTTTATTATTTTTGTACCAAATGGAGTACATTTTAAGAGATTCCTTTTTCTTAATACATGATAATGTACTTAATATCCCATATTTTAGAGCAGGTTTCCAAAGTTAATCTCTTTATTAGGATAAATTATTAACAAAAATATTACATACTCCAAATAATAATTTTAACGTGCCTCCAATTAGTTTTTCTCTGGAACAATTTGTCATCATGTGAAGTAATTCCAGTATGTTGGCATATAACTATGTTTTTAACTGATAATTTTATAATATGATTCATATTTATCCAGTATCAAATTGGACAAATTATCTTTCTGTGAAAGACAATCTTTACATTAATCTAACAGAACATAGTTGAATAGTTTTGTCTTTAGAGAACTTAATAGTACAATTGATCTTAGGAAATTAAAAATATATATTTAAAATAGATGCCATCACTATTTGCATGGTTTTATAATACAAAATTGGACAGATAGATTTGTCCTTATTATGCATATTTAAAGCTTGGTAACAAATTTGAGGGTTTTTTTCTTGATAAACTGCTGTGTTCATAGACTGATTTCATAATATTAATTCCCAATTGCCTATGTTCATGTCCAAGTGGAGACCAGCAATGAGTGATGTTCCTCATGAGTCGGTATTTGGACTGGCACTGTTTAATATCTTTCTCAGCAACATGGACAGTGGGATCGAGCGCACCCTCAGCAAGTTTGCCGATGACACCAAGCTGTGTGGTGCAGTTGACAAGCTGGAGGGAAGGGATGCCATCCAGAGGGACCTTGACAGGCTTGAGAGGTGGGCCCACGTGAACTGCATGAAGTTCCTGCACGTGGGTTGGGGCAATCCCAAGCACAACTACAGGCTGGGCAGAGAATGGATTGAGAGCAGCCCTGAGGAGAAGAACAGGATGAGGAAGGTGATTCTGCACCTTTACTCTTCTCTCATGAGACCCCACCTGGAGTACTGCGTCCAGCTCTGGGGGCCTCACTACAAGAAAGACATGGAGCTGTTGGAGAGAGTCCAGAGGAGGGCCACAAAGTTGATCAGAGGGCTGGAGCACCCCTCCTATGAGGACAAACTGAGAGAGTTGGGATTGTTCAGCCTGGAGAAGAGAAGGCTACAAACTGAGAGAGTTGGGATTGTTCAGCCTGGAGAAGAGAAGGCTCTGGGGAGATCTAATTACGGCCTTCCAGTACCTGAAGGGGCCCACAGGAAAGCTGGAGAGGGACTGTTTACAAAGGCATGGAGTGACAGGACAAGTGCTAATGGCTTTAAGCTGAAGGAGGGTAGATTTAGATTAGATGTTAGAAAGAAATTCCTTAATGTGAGGGTGGTGAGGCACTGGAACAGGTTGCCCAGAGAGGTTGTGGAGGCCCCTTCCTTGGAAGGCCAGGTTGGATGGGGCTTTGGGCACCCTGGTCTAGTGGAGGGTGTCCCTGCCCATGGCAGGGGGGTTGGAACTAGATGAACTTTAAGGTCCCTTCCAACCTAAACTGTTCTATGATTCTATGTTACCTGCCTGGGCAAATAATACTGAAATACCTGAATAAATCAACATTATCAATCAGCCTGATTAACATGATTTAAAATAAAAAGGATTTTAAAAAAAATAAAATTCACACTGAGATATATGCTGTTGATGCAAAAAAATTGCAGGAAATACTCCTTATATGTAATGGTAGTTATATGCAAGACATTAGAGCAGAAGTCTACTACAAGTAAATATCACTACATTTTTCCTGTCTAAATCCTGGTCTTTCTCGCATTAGCACTTTGATAATTTTTGCTATGCAGCATGAGCAATAAAAGTGTGTATGAGCAACACAGTGTGTGGTGAGAAGTAATGCCATGGGCACCAATCTGCCCATAACTTCTCTCTGATGCTTCACTACAGAGAGTAAATGATATGGAAGACCACGAGCTAACATCCCACTTCTATCTACTTCTAGATATGGTTCACACACTGTAACCCAAAAAGGAATCCTTTTCATACACTCTGTGTATGTGGGTTTTGTCCCTGACAGGTGCAAAAGAAATGCAAATTCAGTGTTCTATTTGTCCAGATTATTTGTTTCAGGAATTACTGCCTTTGAAAAATGACATTGATAAAACTTATAATCTTTAGAAAAAACAAGCATTTGCCATGGCCCAAATAATTTTGCTTTCTATCATCACTTGGTAACTCCTCTAGGAACCCAGGCACTTAGTGAGATTTTCCTGTAACGTACTTGCTTTGATTAAGTATCATTCTAAGAAAGAAAAAATTAAAAAGGATGGACTCACATCTATTGTATGCAAATAGTCTAACAGTTTCTAAAATCTGCTGAAGTGATGAAATGTTCTTATCGTGACTGGCTGGTCCTTTTTATTCTGAAACAAATGAAAGAACACATAGTTGGATTGTCCCGCTATGTATTTAAGACTGAAAGCACAGAAAGCAATAATGGATGTGCTTTTTGACTGATGATTTCAATGCCCCGCAGGCTACCTTTACTTTATGATTCTTCTAAGCACTGTAGGTCCTTTGCAAGATTGTTGAGTCACTCTACTATTCCAAAGTGTGCTTCCAAGGGAAATATGTGCATGCTCCTCCATGTGTGAGCCTCAGTTTGCAGACTCCACATGAGACTGATAGGAAGGGCTGTTAACACTGGATCTATTCTTTGTATTTACATTATTCAGAACTGCATAGATGATTTAGCAGAACGTCTGTAGTTTTACCAATCAATTAGATGGCAACATCTTCAGTTATTTATCACAGTCATAATGTTGGGTTCATCATTTGCACCCTGTGTATTGTTGCAGTTTCAAGTAAAACTAAGCACCTTACAATTTCAGTCCAAATCAGTAGCAGATGTAGCAAGATTTTATTTATTTATCTCAATCTACATGTTGTGCTGTGAATATTACCGCAAGAAGCATTTCAGTGATTTTTTTTTTCTTTTTTTTTTTTTTTTAAAAGGATGAAATCTAGTAATTACAGCTAGAAAAAAAAAACTCTGGAAAAAAACAAGGACCGTATGTGGCACTGCAGAGTGGGAGATGAAGACAGAGAGAGAGGGAAAAGAAATAAAATACACTCTTCCAAAACCCTCCACCCTGTGAAATTACATTAGCCTAATCCATAGCTCACACCCTGAAACCTTTGCTGAGTGCTGCACAGCCAATCCAACCAACTCCTTTCATCAGTTTGAGGAACTAATTGAACTCAAATTTTCTGCCTATGAAGCAAGTACCCTAAGTGGCATATAAGAGCAGGTGGGTTTACATTTCCTTTCTCCAGCAGAAATAAAAAAACCTAGAGTGATCACAATTACAATAAATGCCTGTGGCCTGAGAATTATCAAAGGAGTAAGCTCACTCAGAGAACATGATGCCTGAGTCCTTGTCAGTCTCAGCTGGAAAAACAGCAAGGAGCTGAGGCAGCACATTGGGTCAGTCCTGGATACATGGAAAATTATAGCTATAGTAGAAATAGGAGTTTTGTACGTTGATTTTAAAAAACCAAACAAATTAGTTCTCATTACATTCAAATGGAGCCTATTAATCCCAACTTCCACAGCTGTTCATGGAGAACATCTGACTGCCTCATCTTTCTAAAGCACTAGAACATCATAGCCAAATATGCACTTCAAAGTCCAAATTGAAAGCAGCAGCTTTTTTACACTAAATTATGTGCTAATTCACTGTACTTACTATAGTTCATAAATTTCTAAACAAAGTAATGTAGGGGTAAAGGAAGATTCTTGTGTATGGGGAGACCTGTACTGAGGGCACCAGCATGCAATATGGGATGAAAAAGAAGGCAAGGGAAAGGACAATATTTAAAGTATCTACAACTGTTGAAAAAGGTCATGTGTCATCAAGACAAAATTAGGAACTAAAAATGCAGGGAGTTTTAAAATAAATTGAATATTTAATAATATTGTATAACACTGTAAATGAATATTATATAGACATAGAGTGAACTAAATGAACAAAGGAAAGACCATTGTTTCTGGGCAGAGAAAATATAGACAAAAAAGGAGAAAAGGATCCTAAAAGCTCACTGGCTGTGAGGAAAACTTTTACCAAAGCAGTTCTCAGCAGACACATATATGTTATTCCTTGAGCTCATACATAACCTAACAGTTGACTGAAAATTAATTCAAAATTATTTGAATTTATTTAGATGATGAAGTTTCAGCATATGTCTATAGTATTGTTCAATAGCAAGAACTAGCATCCACTGTACAAATAACACTCATTCCCTTCTTTAAATGAAATATTGAGACATTTCAGCACATCAGTTTCAACTTTGTTTCAAGAAAAGTAGCCTTCACCAGAATCATCCTACTGCTTTAAGAGACTTTATTAATGGACAGACCTTTGTACATTGGCCAATGACCGCAAGTACCTATTTTCCTAGATGTCAGTGACAATATTCAACATGAAGTAAGTTTTGGAAGGGTATTGCAAAAACGTGTGCAAATATAGACAGTCTAAAGTCTACCAAAGTGGTTATCAGACTTTTAAAAAGTTTCACCACTTTTTGTCTTGTCTATTTTTTTAATCCTCTGAGTTGGCAGGTTGTCCAAAAATGAGGGCATCTTCACATTAACTTTTATATTGATGTCCTACTTGTAAGAAGTGAAATGTTACCAGCACTTTAAAGCAGATGTCAACTCTATTGCTAAAATAAACATGAGCACTGATTACAGGCACAGTCACTGTTCAGGAAACACTGCCTTAGTGAATACACTTACGTGGGTGCTCCCATAAGGCAGTCCAAAATACCTCATGTGGGATCTTCACATTGGAAAAAGATGTGGCATTTGACACATACTCATTTCTTAAATGTGTATTATCTAGCTTACATGTGATCATACTCATGCAATCATACAGAATATCATTCTCAGATGTTTAATTCTACCTTCTTTTTATGCAGGGAATGGCCTTGTTCAGTCTGTGAATCACCCCTCCCTTGGAGTCATACGCCTAGCTTGTAGATGCAAAACACTGCAGAGAACATGCATGGAATAGCTTGTAACTTGAAGGTAAAAAATAGGGTTTTTTTAAAGTGTCTTTTTGAAAATTTCACACACTCAGAAATTGTACCAGAAGCTTTAACTTCTGCAGATGTTGTGGATGATTGGTAAGAAAACTGTTTCCTGTCTTCATTTTGTGACCTTCTGGATTGAAGAATCCTTTCTATGACTCAGCTGTGTACAGATAGAGACTTCCATCTCCAGAAGAACATTTGCCTCTACACATTTAAACAAAAGGTTGTAATAACCACAAATAATTCAATGCAAGTGGCAGTTTCAGTTAATGTAGCTCTCAAAGCCCTGTGATACTGTAAAAACACAGGTTGCACAAACCCCATACAAATTTTAGGCCAGAATGTGACAATACAGTTTAATAGTTATCTAATCTTTAGTATGATAGTTACAGACAAGTAGGAAGTGAGTTACAGATGAGTAAGCCAATGAATTTACAACTGTTTCCACCCCATGGACCACAAAGTCTCAATAAATAATCATTTGTCAACCTTCCTCTCTCTCGTCTGCAAGATCACAGTAATTGGCTGGCAACCTGAGTAGTTGGAAGAGTAATTTTAAAGAAAATATTACTGTAGTTTGACTGTGTTATATGTAGGGATCCTCACTCTGCATCTGTGTGTACACTAAATTCAAATGCAATAAGCTAAAACCCAAAAGCAGCTTAGTGGGTATTAGAGAATGACCTGAGGGTGGGTTGCCAGTAAATTAAAGACAGCAATACATCCAGGTTGTGCAAAGCTTTGTCAAAGTGTAGATTCTTTCAAGTATTTTCTTCAAGCACAAAGGCAGAAAAGGAATGGTGAAAGATACAAAGAAAACGCCATCACTCTTAAATGGGCATGATCTCAATGCAGTCAGAGTTGTATGTGGTCTTGTTGGGTACTTTATATTTTCTCAGATAAAGCACTATTTCTTTTACCATCACTCTAAATTCTGACTACATCTCTCACAATATTTAGTTCACAGCTGAGGGAGTCTGCATGATTACATACTTTCATACTTTTGGAATTATGAAATAATTGTCATGAATCTCTACCCTGACAGCTGAAGTCTGTCCTTGTGCAGAAAGGAACCGTGATCTTTTCCAAAGCATTCTTTCCAAACGATCTTCACCAAAGTCCTGTGCAACATTGCTCCAGCAAAGACATAGCAGAAAATAATGTGGTTGTACTAAAAGAAAACTATCAAATCTTCATGCTTTAAAGCAGTTCATAGGTGACATACACAACTATATAATATAGGAATTGCATATACATAACATAGGGTATGTTCACATCTTTAGAAAGAGGCAAGATTTGTAACAAAAATTCTACTTATTAGAAATGTGAAATAGAGAAGTTTGATCTGACTATAACAGTTTTGAAAGCATTATGCATAGAGTTCTTATAGAAATAATAACAAAGACAAAATTGACAAGAATGTGATATATCAACAAAATATAAACACATATAAATAGATGTCATTTACAACAAATGTTAATCCATGTATATATGAAGAATTATCTAGAATACCTTTACACTTGCCTAGCATGATCGTATCTACAGTGTTTCACACTCCAAGCACCTAGATTCCTTAAGTCATCATATGATTACACTACCTTATTATTAGGCAGTGATTACACTACCTCACTTACTAGTCACATACGCTATGTTCAGCACTTGTTAGTTCTATTTGGATTTTACCTACATTAGAGAATCACAACAATGTTTCCTGAATGGACTCTGAGGGAAGAAAGTCAGATTTCCTTAGATTATCGGAATGCTTTCTTCTGCACTGATGACTATTTGGAATAGCATTTTAATGTGAAATCCTTTTGCGTCACAAAGACAAATAATAAAGGAAAAAAACATGAAGTATTACTGAGATGAAGAAGTAGATGAACACTTTACATTAATAAGATTGTTCTTAATAGATTTAGATTTACATATAAATATATCCTTAGATAGATCTGGCATTACAAAACACATTCTGAATTGAGATAAACTGCAGTCATACCATCCTGCTGTTTCCTACCCGGTCTTCACACCGGTTTCATGAGAAAGAAAGGGCAGTTGTTAGGATCCTCCTGACAGCCCTGTTATCTGTAAGGCTGCAGCTACCTTGGCTGTGATCATGTCTCCAGCTACCAAGGCACCAGCACAGAACTCAGTGAGTGCTAAGTCTCTGTGTACCCTCCGGTACCATGTAGCCATATCTGAACTAGCTTTAAAGTAGTTGCTTGGGTGCTGGTGACAGTCTGGCCATGGCAACATGAAGCTCAATACAGCTGTGATGGCATTGTAATCAAGGGAGATAAATTATTCATGCAGGAATGCTATAATGCAGTGGGATGTGTTTCTCACATTCATATAATGCATTCTTTAATCGCCATATGATGATTTTCATTTTCTAAGTAAGTTTTAAGCAGTAAAAGCATGGGAACAATGAGTTTCTGTGAAAAACTAATTGATTAGAAGGAGCAGCATCCTCTGAAAAGTAACTTGGTAGAAAGGTTTGGGAGTTGAGGAAGATATATTTTTACACTAGTTTGAATGTGGGACTTGAGGAAGATATATTTTTATGCTAGTTTGAATGGAATATAAGAAATTATGTGTAACTTTTGTCATGAGATTTTTCCATGTCCATAAAAATATAATTTTTTTAATATATAAACATGGAATATTATTTTAAATGCTCATATAGTACAGCTGACTGATGGATAAACATAGTGCTAAGAAACAGCTATGGCTGTCAGAAAGTTAATGGAGAGCTGAGCGCCATTTACAGAGCCACATCCAGCCCTGGTACAGCTATCTAATTTCTATCTAGTTTCTTGTTCTGTATATTAGGTGTTGTTTATAACTCGGTTTGACAGTATTGGTCTTCTCCACAGCACAGCATGGCTTCAAATCTTTCACCACATGGGACAGCTGACAATTCAACATGAAAAAGAAAAAAAAAAAAAAAAGAAGTCATGTCATTCTGCCTTCCCACGTCCCATCTGTCCCTGCACCTGGTAGGAGTAGTCAGGAGTTGTCTTTGGCGTGAACACCATGTGTTCTTTGCTGAACTGAAAATATGTATTTCTATAACAAAGCATAAATGTTGTTCATTGGAGATATCCTTTCATTAATACAAAGCTTGCTTCATCTCCAAAATTTTGCAACCACCCTCTTTTGATTCTGCTGTGATCTTCCATGTGCTATCAGCATTGATGAAACCGTTTTGAGTTGGAACAAAAAGACCACTTTCACTTTTCTTGCAAAAATCATCATCAGGCAATGTGAAAACTAAGGAGTTACTTTCCAGTGAGCCTAAATTTGACACAGTTCAATGTTAGAGTTCCGTCAGTACACTTGAAAGACCGAGTCCCTGATAAAAAGTGGTTGGGAAATGAGATAACTATGTTCTTTCTCTAAGCATCTCAAATATGTTTTTCATAACCTACAGAAAAGCTTAGTCATTGGGTTAGAGGATATTCAGAAATCCTCTCTTCTGTTGATGTTGTTTTCACTTTTCAAGCAATAATTAAATAGCCATCTAGAGTAAAAAGCTCTAATTCACCTGAGAAGAAAAACCTGGATTCAAGTTCCTCCTTCATACAATTGTTAAAATTTACACATACTTACAATATTAACTTGGGAACTGAAATGAGGATCTTTGACCCTCAAGTGCATTCCTTGATAAGTAGATAAAACAGTAATTTATTTTTTTTTATTTAATTATTCATAAGTAAATCAGAGCAGTTTTGGAGAATCGAGAATTTCCCCTATGTCTCTATAATCACACCAAAGTATTGTGATTTAAGTAAACTCTTGGGAAATAATGGCTACAGATCTAACTCATCAGGCATATAAGAAAGTTAAATATAGCCTAATCTATCCTAGATGAGTAATCTAACCTCTGGCCTTTGGGGGGAAACATGTGAACAGGTAATTCTTCCTGCACTGCTGCATGAGAAAGAAGCAACCGTAAGTCAACCAAGTTGTCTCTTTCATAAGTTTAAAGGACATTCCTAGTACAAGGGGTTACCTAAAGAGCTTGCCTACAGAAAAGAGATGTTTTCTGAGTTTGCTACTTGGCTTTGAAGATATTAGTAATGATATCATGTTTCTGCCCCACAAAATAGGCTCCAAGGAATAAACAAACAAACAAACAAACCCAAGAAAACTCAAAAAAATAAACAACCCCCCCCCCAAAAAAAAAACCAAACCCAAGAGATTTGCTTGGTGGTGTCTTCATTTTTTTCCCCTTGGGATTCTTGAGTAGTGAAATCAGAATGATAATTCTGAATTTTTTAACTTTTAATGTTTTTTATTATATATTCCACAATTTCCCTGGTTCTCATAGTGGCTCAACATTTCAACTCAGCTGCCAGCATATTAATTTTTCCACAGTTAATACACAGGTTCATTTCTGGTCACTCTGGATTTTTCTAGTGTATCTTTTCTTCAGATCCTAATAACTTATGAACAACAATTTAATACTAAAAGCAATTTTAGGTAGGTGGGCAGATGGTAAATGGATATTTCACAAATGTTACAGAATCCTTAATGTATAAAATAAGTACATAAATACACATAATGTTTGTTGCTATTTCCTATTGTAGCAGGTCTTATAGAATATTATTGCTTTTTAAAGCAAACTCTAGGTAGTAATATTTTTAAATAAGTAGGCAATCATTATTAATACATTAAATAAGAAAAAAGAATCATTTCATGGCTATGTGGGCCCAATTTGCAAATATATTCATATTTCATAATTGAGCCAAGGTAATTTTTGACCACAGTTTCATAAAATAAACACGTATTTAACTAAAGCAGACAGTTCTGGCTTACAAAACTATATTATGAATATTGTATATAGTTTTTATTCATAAATTGATTTTGCTATTTATTGAGTTGTTTGTATTCCAAGGTAAACAAATATAAATCATTTCCCTAAAACAGTAAAAGTTTTCCATTTAAATATACAAAGAGTGATCAAACCCAAAGATTCAAATGTTAGACACCATAGACCAAGTCTGATATTCCACAGAGTTAGATAATATTATCTAGTTGTTTTGATTAAAGACTTATTAAGTGCTCCTATGTCTGTTAGTAATGGAATCTCAAATTCACATCTATATAGATATAATTTGATTGAAGTGCTTCTTCTGTATATATACACATACAATCAAACTTTTTTTTCACTGTTTCCTCTATTAAAGTAAATATCCTCATTTAGTTTTGAATTGCTTCTGGATTATATTTAGCATATTTTAAAGGAATGCTTTCAGTTTCACATTTGCCTGAAAAATATCATGTCTACTATTCCATTTTTACTAACTAGTTAGTTTAATGCATCTTAAAATGACTACACAAACAGTATTTACTCTGTTGTTTCATGAATTACTTTTCAACATGACCTTTGCATAGCCATCTTGCTCGACTATCCAAAAATGTACACTCCATAGTACATACTTTATTGTCTTGTTTACCTTAATATCCCACATCCTAAAACATCACCATCACTATCATGTAGGAATCTTTCCTTTTAAACCAAGAAGAAAGTGAAAACAAAGCTGAAATTGAAACTAGCAGCAGATAATCATGGGTAGAAATTCAGGTTTGCCAAAGCATTTAACATATGTTCTCCTGAGAGCTCCACTTCTGAACCATGTTAACATTGTGAGAAATATCAGCCCGAGGAGGGAAACAGGTAGATTTGAGTGTATGATCTTGTTCTTGTTCACATTCCCAAGCTAGAAAGGCAAAATCAGGGCAAAAGTAAAATACAACAAACCCACCAATTTAAAAATTAATTTAGAAGGGATTTAAAAATAGGACTTGCTACTTAAAGCATATTCTAAAACAAAGCTGACAAAAAGACCTCTTTGGAATTAAGTCATTAAAAAGACACTGTAAAACTAAGTGTATATTAATTTAATTTCTTACAATACTGTGAATAACCTAATTGTACAATAGGAAGTATTTGGTCCCTCCCTCCATCTCATTTTCATTTATCGCAAGTCATGTGGCCCCTGTATGACACCACAAGTGCAAATTGACTCGACACAATTTTTTTCAGGATTATTTTAATGGATCCAAACCACAGTGAGGTGCCATAGACTGTTTAATTTGCACTATTGATGGAGTGGCTTGTGGAGGTAAGGTGGTGGGATGAAAGGGATGTGGGTGGGGTAACAAAGTGCTAGAACTCCTAAATATAAAGTAATATTGCTGCTAAATTCCCATTGTGAACTATAGGGTTATGGAAGAGTGAGCTGCTGGGTCCACCCACAAAAGAATAATAATTAAAAAATAATAAAAAAAGAGTGTTTCAGCAATTCAGTAAATTGTCATTAAAATGTCATGGGTTCTAGGATATGTATCTCAAAAAGTCACCTTGGTGCTACATTATGGGGGGCTGGGGAGATGGGAAGGAAACTGCTGGGTGCCATGGACACTGTGACTGCACAGCATCATCCTTGGAAATTTTCAAAGCTGTAAAAGAGGAGCCCTGAGCCACCAAACTGTGATTTCAAAATTATCTCAGCTCTGAGCAGGAATCCAGCCTAACTTTTTTAATGCTGCTACAGCCTCTGGCTTCCTCTTTGGAGATGGTGAATCCTCTCCATAACTGTGATCTGGGAAAAACTCAGCTTCATGCTACATGTGGACTGAGGCTGAATTTTTGAGTACTTCTGTTCCTAAACAAATTCAGAAAAAACCTGGCAATTGCTAACTTCTTTGCCCTACAGAATCCCTGCTAACACTTCCATGGGCATAGCCAATTTGCAGAAGAGGCCCAGTGCAAAGCTGTTTGGTCCTTGCTCGGCTATTTGGGTGTTTGAATAGCAGGTAGAGCCTTTATCTGGGATGGTAATTGCAGTGCCCACATACTGTTATACCTTCACACTGTTCTTTTATGGATTGGTTTCCAGGGAAAGCATTCATCATCTCCTATTCCAAACCAGTGAGCTAGTTAGCTTTGCAGCTACAGTAGCAGGCATGTGACTGTGTATAATGTATCTGCTAAATACTCATACAGCATGGCATTTGTTTTTACTAATCTATCAAGGTGTAGTGACTCAGCAGGAAATACATTTTTTGGTTAAGGTATTCATGGTCGGGATAGTGGGCAGAAGACTTGGGTCAAAGGACTTTTCTGTATCATACCCTATAAACCTTGTACCAAGTACACAGGTGGTTCTGAAAAATAGAAGTCTTTGAGACTATGTCCATCTCATTGCACATAATGCAGAATATATCAATTTAACTTGAGCATATTTAGAAAAAAAAAAATCTGTATAAATCCTTAAAAGGCGCATTTTTCAGACTACTGCTCACAGAAGGTCTTGTCTGGAGATAGAGTAAAAGGATAACTGAAGCATCCTTTCAGCTCTCCAGCTCAAAGTTTCTCCCTGCTCTTGGAAGTCCAAGGAAATGTCGATAAAGTATTTAAAAAGTACTTTGATGAGGCAGGCCCAGGCTGCAACCACAGATCAAGGAAAAATTTAATTATTTATGTAATTTAGCTAATTATATTCATATCTGAACTGTTCTAAAATATATCCCTAAAATTCCCAAACCCTCAGAATAAATCTAAAAGCTGACCTCTATCAGCAGCTGCCTCCCATTTCACCTCAAAGCAACAAGTAATTCAGAAGCTGGAGAAGCCAAAATTTAATCTTCTCATTATAAAACTCCCATTTCTTTCGGTATAAAAGAAAAAGTGAGTGAAATGCCACATTGTTACATCTTCTGTCTGCTACCGATACCTTCACAGGATGCCTATAAATCTGCCTACAGTGCATTTTGCCATCAGCCACCAGTATGCACTTGATGTCCTGTGAGCCATTGAAGTCATTTAGGAAATACCCTCAATCACAAGTTTACAGAGCACATAGAGCACAGCTATCAGGCTGGAGAGAAAAAAAAAAATTGCAACTGTTTTGAATCTTTACCTTCAAGAAGTCAGTTGACTCTGTTTATAGGAGAGTAGGAAATAGGTACTTTCTCAATATTCCTCTCATCCAGAGTCTCACATATTTGTGATACATTGGGTGGCATTTCTGCTGCGAAACTCCCTCAGACAAGCTATATTGAAGCTGTAAATTCTAGATCTAGCCCACAACGTTGGGAAACATTCCCGAGCAGATGGTTTCATTCAATAAAACATCAAAGTACCATAGTAAATAATGCTGTTGAATTTTTTACCAGTCATTTTGCAGTGCCACATTAAACATTTCCAGAGGCAGCTGAAAGTGAAAGGGACAGGAACATTTGGCAGGGAACAGAGTGCCATAGGGCTGTTTTGACTGGTGATGTTGAGACCAGGGAAGGAAATGAGTGTCTGAGTGGCAATTTTGGAAATGTTCTTTGATTTGTAAAGAGCAGAGAGTACTGGGCAGTTAGAGGTCAACTGTTCTTTCCCTGCCTCTTCCCCACTGCAAAGAAGTTTGGTTCCCCCTCTGCCCCCCCTCTTTGCTTCTGTCTTTGTGCCCGTGTTTGGAGAAGAGAGATTTTGAGTGGGGTTTGCTCACCTTACTTGGGTGACTCCTCACTTTTGAGACAGCAGGTTCTGATAGCATGCCTGCAGGCAGTAGCAGGAGGAAGTTGTCTCCAAAATCAGTCAAATTCTGCAGATCAGAACAAAATGTCACTGAAGGGGAGAGAGATTGTGGAATTACATGGCCTTGCCCATATATCATAGGCTTCATATACTAAAAATAGAATAGATACCAGCACTTTGAGAATATACCTTATATAAGGACAAGGGCAGCGATAGAACAGAATTATCTAGCCAGCCAGGCAAGTGATCTGCAGGCTTCAGTGTCCTGCTACTAAAGTCAAAGGACAGGAAACAGTTCATAGCAATAACCCTCAGGGAAATTCTAAAGAGAAAAAAAAAAAAAAAAAAAATCTGTGTTTGATTCATAGTATCCTGCTATTGAGAGAAAAGAACAGTGATTTTTACCTCCAAAAGTATATTCTTAGAATGATAGCATGTTTCAAATCATTCTGTGAACTGCGGATCAGTGTATATCTGTACATGAGAATATCTCTTCCTCTTTATATTCTTTGTAATGAACACAGCACTGCATGGGTTAAACATGCAAGCGATTTAGCACTCATAGGACTCCAAGTGTAAAACCAAAATCATCTAATGCAAAATCTAGTATCACTCCCTTGGAATTTTCCGAAGGAGATTTAAAACATAAACTACCTTCCCATTGATACACAAATTGAAGGCAGTAGTCTTTTTTCGCCTCTCTACTTTGTCTCAAGGCACAGAAAAAATTGAGTCAGTTGCCAACACAATCTAGCCCTCCTGCAGCAGCCTTCACAGCTCTAATATTGTAACCATGACTGTAATTTTTTTCACTATCATCTCCAAAAAGTGTTATTCAGATGCATCCAGGGCCACAGCACCTCCACCTCTGCCTTAGCTGGTTCCGAGCAGTTCCTGCGGTGGATGCAAATTCTCATCATGTAATGGAATCAAGTGTGGGTCAAACAACTGCTTTTTACCGAAGAGCCGGTGCGTGACTCAAAGCGAAAGGCAAACCTAGGTCAAAAGCAGAGACAAGGTGTGTCACACTGCTACATGGCACGGGAGTCCCTAAAGCTCCGGACACAGGGTGGCCTGGGAGCCACAGCTCTGCAGCAATGCAGTTGGTCTGCTTCCCTCTACCCAGACCTCTAATGGGCTAAAGACACAGGACTGTGATAAGTACAAGAACAACAGGAAGAAAGCACACAAATGAAGGAGAAGCATAGAAGTGAATTTAAAAAAATGAAAATTATTTTTTTAAGCATATGTATTCTGGCTAGATCTCTCCAGGAAAGTAAACAAAAAACAAACAAACAAACAAACAAAAACCCAAAACAAAAAAAAAAAAAAAAAA
>VXBL01002470.1:434942-607517 GCA_013400195.1 Aramus guarauna | reverse complement strand
AAAAGAAAAAAAAAAAAGAGAGAACTAGGTGTAAACCAGACTTCTTTCCTAGTCATGACACATTTTAATGAGATTTGAAATGAGCACAGGAAGACAGAGCGAGATAACAAGGTTATCTCCAACTCTAAATCTTCACACTATTTATGATGCTAAATTGGCAGGCTATACTGCTCACTTACATTTCCATAAAGTAGCATAATAAAAGAAAAAGAACAACTAGATGGTAGCAGTTTTTCCTCTGAACTGTCCTTTCTGAAAAAATATATGCAGTCCTGTGGGTTCTGGTATTCTTTTTACCACTGCAGAATAATCTCCCTTTTGTATTTTGTCCCTTCTTTGTGCAAAGATAAAGAGAATGAATGTACATCCAGACTCCTGCTCCCCTAAGTGATATGACTCATTCACACAAGCTGCTGTACCCCTTAAGGGACTGTCACTGCCTTTTCCTCTTAATTCATTAATTTTACTTTTCTGTTATACTGAAGAACTGTTAATAAAGTAACTTTTCTCAATTGATATTCAATCTCCTCTATGCCCCTGCAGGCACCTCTTTGACTTCAAGACTAAAACCACAATGTGTTGAACTCTCCCCACAGATGCTATGACGGAGGCATATATCTTCTAACATTCACTTCATATTCTTGAAATATCCTCTGTTTTGCAGACTGCAAATAGGCACTAATGGCAAGCAGCAGGGCATGCAACAGTAAGATGCTTGAAAGATTTCCCGCTACCGTCGAACATACACCTGCTCCTGCTATCACGCAGATACAAACTGGTGAGCCATTTTCTAAGGAAATTTTTCCTTAAAGGTCTCAGCTGTAGTTACAACATAAAAAGTCATGGCTTCCTTTGACTTTTGATACCTTTCCTCTGTGTTCCTGAATTAATCTGAGGAGTGGCCTTTAAGCCACGGCAAACTAGAAAAAAATTATTTCACCAATTTGGTGATAGCATTAATATATTAAAAAAAAAAAATAAAAATGGAAGGCATACAAAGGAGAACATGTCCTTTTTCAAGACATTTTCTTTCTCTGCCACTCTCACAATGTCAATAAGAATTAGGTTGTCTTCTGGTCTTTTAATGTGAGGTTCAGTAAGTTAAAGGGAGAAGAATATGGAGTCCATCTCATTTGAGGAAAGCTGGTATATTGTCCCAGTTTACACTGGTATGAGTTAATACCCCTAAATCTTTTTCTTGTTTATGAAAAATATCAGCATTCATAGAAGAAAGGAACAAGATAACTAACAAAAATATTAGTTGATTTAAGAGTAAATGGAGCTTGCAATCAGTAATGGGTGACATGTATTGCAGGAGCTCTCTTAGCATTCATCAGGGGTGTAATGTTAGATAGTATTACATTACTCAAAAAAATAACACACGAAATAGTAAGATTAATTGGAAACTTCAGTTCTCTTATCTCTGCTGAATGGAAAACATCCCATTTGTCTCACCAGTCTTTCATTCCAGTTCTCAGATCATATAGTATGTTGGTGTTTGCAGAGACTAATAAGAACATAAAAGCAAGAGGAAGTTCATATTTTAAGTAGTTTCTTTGGTGCTTCTTGACACTTATGAAACAAATGGAATACTAACTGTTGCTAATCATGTAATTTCAAGAAGAAATAGCCAGTTTTTTCTCATATACTACTCAATCTGGAGAGAAGTGTACTGTGCAATGACTCTTGTGTATTTAAAGTCAATTAAAGGTTTAAATAACTAAAGGTTCAGAAACTAAACATATAAATCCATGAATCAGTGTAGCACCACTTTAAAACACCACTTTCTTTGAAATCACTGTTTCAATAAGAGTAAGGATATAAGCTACTTACTGAATTTTATGGGTATGAAAAAAATGTAAACTGTGCTAATGGGATGACCCTGATTAGTGAAAACTAGGTGAATGTAGAGTAATAGCTCTGAGACTATTAATTGGCTGTGCATGTCAGTGAAATATAAGGTCTGACACCCCTTTAAATCTCATGAGGTAAAAAAAGAGAGTAAGGATTAGGAAGATTTGTACAACAACTCATTCTGAATTCTTCTTCCTCCGTTGTAGCAAATGTGCACATGAATGTCCTAAACTCAAACTGGACCAAGAAAATTGCCTAAGGTGTTCTGAACGTCAGTACCGACATTCCCTCTGGGCCTGTGTGTGTAGTACTGCCCCAAAAGGACGTGCCAGCTGGAACCTCTAAGACTGAAGTGAAATGTTAGCCAAGAGTGTACCAGCCTTATCCACATTTTGAGGTCTGTGCTCCTCTAAAGTGGCCTTACGCTGAGAATGAATTAGGTATGTAGTCATATGGTCAGACTGAGGGTCTGCAGATGAGTTCTCCAGGGTGAATGCTTTCATTCACCTATTTACATCTTCTTTGAAGGAGCAGATACTGTTTCATCTTTCTTAGCATCAGAAACAAAATTATTGTGTCCACATGGCACAACAGAATACAGGCCCATTAGTATGGGATGTTCATGTCCATCAGCAACATACTTGGCATCTCTTTTCCTCAACTAAATCAGTTAAGGCCAGTCAGGGCTAGATCACTGAGTAGGTAACTCTGTGTGCAGTGTTTATTGTTTGTGGGCAATTTGGAGGAGGGCAAAAGGTTCTCCAACATCAGATACACTTTGAAATTATTCTAAGACATATATGCAGAACACCAGGTACACAGCATATCAAGTTAATGATAAGTTAATATAGAAGAATTGGATATGTTGCTTTCCTGGAAGCTGGAGTCTCAATTTATTTGTTGACCTTATCACTGAGCAATTGGATATCATTTAATGTCTGGTTCAGATGGTGAATGGACATTTGTGCAGATATTGCACTGATTGGCAATTCTTTCTTAGTACCCAGAGGGAACAGACATGATGAAGATGGTACTATGATCCCTAGAAGAAACCACAAACCATATTTCTCAAGTGAAGCTATACTCCATTACTGCAATCACAATTGTATGAGAAGAGACTGAAAGGCAGGATAGCTTGTAAGAGCAAAGCAATGAAAATTAAATATAATTAAAAACCAAAATTCAGGAAGATTATTTGGCACAAAGTAATTTGATTCCAGATGTTCTTTCTCTTTGAAGCCAAGAATGGAAAAGATCACTGAAATTCATGAACAGCAATCAGCTTTCATACACTGAAACTCATGCTAAAGAACCAGACAAGGAGTTGTATCCAGTGTTTTGTTTAGGTTTTTATTTTCCTATCCAGGCTACAATGATCAACAATTATTGCACATCAATATGAAAAGAGCTGTTAGAAGGGCAACACAAACAAGCCATCTGACAGAGCTTGTTTCCTTATTCCCCTTCACATTTTTTTTTATCCTCTCTTCAGAGTGCTGGAAAACACTGTCCATTAGCTTTATTGTCTTTTCTGTGAAACAGATGATTTAGATTATTTTATTCTGCTTATAAGTATTCATTTTCCCCTGATTTCTTTAAAAGTGTTACATTAAGAATGAATTTATTTTAATGGGTTTTTTTCTAACTATGGCTAATCAATAACACTGCACTTAATGTATTGTGTGAGTGCTGCATTTTGGTATCCCTCTGTTTACAATACAGCTTCAACTATTTGCCTTTCAAAGTGAATACAGTAGCATTTGCAGCTGATATGCCACTTTCTGTAAATTGTATTTGGGAAGAAAACATTAGCTGAGAATATACTTCTATCCCTGAGGTCAGGAAATTTCCTTAGGTGTTTTGGGTCTTACTCAGTTAGGTTATATATTTATTGCCTATGTTGTTGTGACACATGCCAGGTGACGGATGAGCAGGGTAAGTGTCAGTAGTATTGAAGTCATGGTAGTGCATACCATATTAAAGTGCCATTCTGTTTGGGGCTGTAGAAAACACATGTGGTAGTCTCTCTCTCACAAAGTGTTTTCAGACCAACAGCTGAGAAAAGAGGATTGTATTATTATACTTATGGGGAAAAGCAGCATTAGAAGATGAAGGCTAAAATTCACAATTGGCCTCAGATCATATTTACATAGAGCGAAGAATCAGGCAGAGATCCTTCCATTACCACCAGCGGAGCTGGCTCCAGACTGCAAATGTTAGGGTCAGGAGAGGTGAAGTTGATTTGTATTCATTGATGTGGGTCTTTTGCTTTTGGAATCTCAGCAGGGACCCTCATCCCTCTCCTGCTGAGCCTAGAGCTGGGTGATTTGGTCTGGCTGTGGTCTCTCAGGTCCTCAAGTATTTGGGGAGGCTGAGAAATGTGAGTGGCCTCAAGGGAAGTCAGATATGGTCAAATCTTGTCTTGTACAGAGTGCTAGTTGATGTCGTCTCCTTTATTGGGTTTTTCATTGAGGCACAACATACAATTCCCAGTAAGTTGTTACACAGGAACTTTTTAATCTCCATTTCTCCTGACTTTCACAAAGATAGGCATCTATTCTATGTGTAACACTTCTATACAATGTGTAACATTCTCTACACATCATGCCCAAGACTATTTACAAAACCACCATCCCACAGCTCACAAGAAAAAGGAGTAAGCTGAGGTGACAGATATACAACACATTGAACATTAAATTTTGTAAATGTAGACCACAAATGGTATCAGTCCAGCTACGCTGGAACCACTAATGCAAACTAAAGTTACAGCCAGATTTACCTTTTTTCCATCAGGAAGGATGACTAATTTTGAACAAAAGCACTGGAGGGAAAATGAAAGAGAGAGAGAAAGAGACTCACAAACTCTCTAGTGCCTTTACAGAGCCCTACAGCTATCGGCAATTTACCCTTGGAAACTGAGCTGTCAAGTAAATGTCTTCCTATTCATGTAGCGATCCTAAGCTGATCCATGCCTCACGATTGAGCAGACAGGTCTCTTCTCCACAATCAATGTCGATTAGAAACTGTTTTTGTGGTACTGACAATCTGATGGGACTAAAATAAAATCTCCGAGACCCTCCAATAATGAAAAATTATCTACACGAAAGGAAGAAAGACTATGAAAAGGATTTCAGACTCCTATTTATCACCTTCACAATTGTAAGAAGGTTTTTCTCCAGTAAGTAAATAATCCTTCTTTTTATTTTTGCTTTCATTAAGCACACTTTGATTGATTATGACCTGCTCTACCACAGTGGACAGATTGCATCAGATCAGCTACTTCTGAAGATGAGAAAAAGCCTTGTCACTGGAGTGTGGAACAGAAGATAGTAAAAGTGAAATCAAGATAAAGTGTCATTCACCTGATTGAATTAAGTGTTAACAGAAGATTGACCGTGTTAAATATGGTCTTCAATAACCTCTGACCTTTTTAGGTAGGTATCTTGGGAAAAGAGACCTGGAAAAGTCTGTATCTTCTGGGCAAATATTTAAAGACATACATGCTATTAAGTGGTGGTATGTGCACAGAAAGGTAAAAGAGATATTTCTTTCCTATTGCTCATGCTTTGGTCAGGACACAGCTGTTAAGATTTACGATGCTCCATTGTCCTTGGCCTAGTGCGAATATGGTACAAGCCTGGCTAGTGAAAGGTACGCAGCCAGATAGTTGTTCCATAATATAGCAATTTCTTGATAACTTCACTGCATCGAGCCATGAACAAAACATCAGCCAGTTTCTTAGAGTCATCATTGTCCTTACATTTGTAACTTTTCCTTTTGTAAGTTTTCCTTTTCAATGTATTAATCTTCTATTCTGAGGTCCACTTCAACATGGAAGAGTTAATTGAATTTATGTAATCACATGTCATCACATTTAGATTTCACATTTTTGATAATTAGTGAGCAATAGAGGTAGACTTTCTCCTCCTAAAAAAAGGGGAAAGAACCACAGTTCCTGAAAAGTATAGTGAATTTCAAAGGGATAAAAAAATATTAAGAAGTCCTTCTAACCCCTTTCTAGAGTTCTTTGCAGATAAAGTCAATACAGTTTCCCTCCAACTTGTAGTATTAGTGCTGGAGGACATGGAAATAACTGTCCTTCTGCATTCAGTGACCAGAGATTGGTACTCGGAGACAGATCATTCAAAATAATTGTATAATGAAAATATGGAAGCAAGTTGTGGGCAGTTTGTAAAGAAACAAAACTGGGGCAAGTTTTTAAGAACACAGGAAACCTTCAGAGGTTTTTTCACTGTCTGTGAAGATCAGGCACGAACCTGAGTGCTCTGTGTCAGAGCTAGGGGAGGCAGAAATCACATCGTGGTTCCCAGGGACTGCACACCTCAGGGTTACAAACATAAGATTTGAGCTGAGAGTAAAAAGGCAGTTTGAATGCTCAGGAGGCTAAAGCAGAGATAGTGGAAAGCACAATCAATTTGTTTTTCAGGAAATATCCAGTCTTCACAAATTGATTCATGGGATGAAGCTGCCAGGAGCCAGTGTATGAATTCATGCAGGAAGTCAGAAACATGCTGAGAATGGGTGAAACAAGGAAGTTTCAGCAACTGTGGGGAAATTTCTCCTGAGCTAGAAAAGCTTTACAAATTTGTTTCAGAAAAAAAAATAAAAATGCTGAGAGACACTGAATAAGAATGTAAATTTAGTGAATCAAGGCACCCAGAAGCACCAATCTGGCAACATCTGGTCCAATTCAGAAGGAAAGAAAAGCCATGTTTTCATAGCTGAGATAGGTATGCTATTTCACTTTGTGGTCAATACAGTTGACGTTAGGGCTGTGATTCAGGATAAAAGCCTTTACTTTTAGAAGAAGGATTCTGGACACTGCAGAGGTCATTTACATCCGTACTCTCACCGTCTTCACAAATCTGATGCCTTTGAAACTCGAAAATCTTGATCCTTGCAGATTAAAAAAAATACAGATGACAAATAGAAATCTCATTAAACTTACGGGCAATACAGTATATGAACTTTAACAAGTAAAGAAAAAAGTCCTCCTGGTAAAAACACCTGGCAATGAAATAGTAAAAATAGAGGAAATAAAGTAACTTTGACTAATTCTGTAATTCCATGTACCATATCACCTTCCATTTCATTTAAAAAATAGTGTGTAAACACACACAGTATCTTTTACATCATCAGTGTAAGTCACTGTTACACCACTTATTTATCATTTTCTCGAGAAGACGTGAAATTTTGGCTGATTACCTCCATATTACATCCATGTTAATTGCCATAATAAGTAACTCTAAACTTGAAACCTGTATTACTTTAAAGAGTCTTTTGTACATTTCTCAGTAAGTAAAAATGAATACATTTATTGCTTTAAAACAAATGTCTTGAAGGTATATATCACTGGAATTAGAAGAATATGTAAAAATTTGTGAAATGTCACATATTCAAACTTTTATATAACCAAATATCTTATTAATACCAGTCTTTTAAAAAACTCTTTTCATGGAAAATTTTCAGGCAAAACTGTTTTTAAAAGCAAATTAGAGGTAGAAAGGATATAATTTTTATACAATATAAAGTAGGAGGACTTTTTATTATTAACATCATATAATCCTTCTTTTGAAGCATCAGCTTCTCAAGAGAGTAGGAGATATGAAGAAATATGAATAGGTAAAGTTGTCCTGTTATGAAAACTAGACTCTTAGTCAAATAGTTGAGGCACAATAAGTCCTTGAAATTCGAACAGTATTCTGTTCTCCACATACTAGCAACAAATATGTATAAGATAATCACTTCTGGCTGTGGGTTTTTTTCCCCTAAAGGCTGAGAATTTTAATCTGAAAACTTACCACATTGGTATAATAAAACCTGTTGGTTGTTTATAGCAGACAGTTCTCAGTTAAGTGCAGTTTGTATAATCCCATTCAAAAAGAGAAAATTCTGGAGGGACTCCTGACAATTTTGGAAGCTTACTGCAGCACTTTCGGCACTGACACTCGACTGCAGTGCTGGCCCAGCGTGAACCACAGGCTGGCTGAGATGCACCACACAAAACAACCATTTTTTTTCCCAGACATTTAGAAGCTCCTCTTCCTTTCCGAACCATCATGAGCTTGCTGCCTTGTTTATAAACAGGCACCCACCAGCTTATACAGTCACACAGACAGCTGCAGATGGTTCAGAGACCAATCTGTAATCTACTGTAAGAAAGCTGAGCTGATTTAATAATGACCACTATGAAATATCAGTACAACCCACACTGAGTGGATTAAGGAATGGCCAACTGACAGCCCTCAAAAGCATCTGTCAGTGAGGAAACTGTCACAGAACAAGGATTTTTTTCTAGTAGGCATACACTGACTTTTAGATACAACTCTTACCAATACCAAAAAAATCACTCCTTGTAATATTTGTGAATGGCTCAAAATTGAAACCTGCACCTGAAGAAGGTCTGAGGTAGAACTGAAGTGTTAAGTCCCAAATTATGATACAAAACCCTTGCTAGGGCTAAAGAAAACCTGACCCTGAAGATCTCCAAGTGATATTTTAACTTTAAAGTTTCCAAGATGTGAAAGGTCTGCTTTTTCACAACTGGCCCCTTTTCAACTACCCCGATACCTATGTTCAACTTCAAACTACTCAAGGTGTAGAAAACAGTATGGCTATGATACAGTAGTTACAAAAGGCCACTCACAAAATGTAGTTACTGCTACCCACCCTATGCAAAACTGATTAAAAACTGTTTAATGCGATATGCCAGAGTTGATCAATACCAAATTTAAAAAAAACAAAACACCAAAACAAACAAACAAACAAAACCCACCCATGCAACAAGCTTTAATGATTCAGTATGATAAATACCTGAGAGATTTGTCTGATAGAAGTCTATATCTCAATGATTACTTGTAGTGTGGCTAGTTTAGAGGTTTGCTTTAAGTAAGATGACACTTTAGCAGCACTTGCTGTTTTTTATTGTTCATAGCTATGCAGTTTGGTTTCACTTGTTGTTCTAATTGGAATCAAGCAAATGTGACTTCTCATGCTGCTTGCATTTTCATTTATTTATTTATTTATTTATTTATTTATTTTTTCCCCCAAAAAATCTCTCATGCTTACAGTGGTAAAAGTTTGCAAACTAATACCATCTAATTCCACGGCAGTGAGGCCTCAGATGTACCTAATTTGTCTTCAGAGAAAATTTGCTTTCCTATTGTCCTTCATACAGGACAGATGGCATCATACACATACTAACTAACTCTGGGTACATTTTGCTGTCTACCACACCACTGAGTTTCAGAAATGTATGTTTGGTTTTGTATAATTACTATACAGGGTTTTGTCTTATGATTACACTGATGTTTTATCTGAAGTATCTGAATGTAAGCCATTAACAGAAGACATTTTTTTGAACAGTATTTTCTTTTTCAATAAATCTTTATTTTCCCAATTTTTATTTTTATGTCTGGTATCTCTTTTAAACAAGGAAAGACTAACATGTTATTGATATGTCTTTGTGTCTTGCATAGGGAAGAACAGATGTATAGTAATTATTTTTTATTTTTATTCCAAACCCTGTGAGGTTCTTCATCCAAGATCCAATAGAGTCTTCAAAAGTTTTATTTACTGCCTATCATTAGCCTAAGGATAATAGGCACTTGTGATTTTCCTTAGAAATTCTGAAACTGCAGTTAATAAATCTTGCATCTTTCCCACCTTTTAAGTACAATTTTGTCACAATGAGTAAAATTTAAAAAAAAAAAATCACCCTAGATCAGGCTTAGAAGCAGCCTTTACCTTTTTAACAGCAGAAATTAAGGCCTCCTCAGAGAGGGGAAAAAAAAAATACGGTGAAGATATCAGAGACAAGAAATGCGTATGACCTGCTAGTAGCCATTAACAGCGATGCCATTGGCCTAATATCACACACAGCTGTCCATACCAGAAACATCTATCCGGCATTCATTTTCAAGTGCAATGTTTATTAAGCATTTCACAAATACTTTTCTTATAGCTGATCCACTCCATCAAGAAATATCTATACATCCTACCAAAACAGTTGAATGCACTTTATATCGCATATATGTTCAGTTTTTACTGGATAGGTGGGTGATTCCAATGTCTGTCTTCAGATTTTACACAACTCCCTTTGCGCATTTCTCATTAAGCCAAGAGATAAACGCAGGGGATCATAAAGTCAGTATCAGCCATCAAAGTCTTCACAGAGATCAGGGGCTTCCTGCCCTTCTCCAGGGAAATGGCTGCCTGAGGTAACAGAATTTTGCAACAAGAAGCAGCGGAGGGCTATTCAAATTTTTAGTATTTCCCTGTCTGAGCAGAGTCCGCCTATTATTTTGAGCCCTCTACTTATTATATAAGATTGCACTTCCACAGACAGCGGAGCAAACGTAAGAGCTTGCTGCTGCCAGAAGAGGCTTCACTCCCTCCTTCCTCCCTATTTATCCGTTTCCCTCCTTCCCACTCGTCATCGCCCTACTGCTGAAAGCCAGTGTGTCCTGCCTTCTCTCCTCGGCACTTTGAAATCCTTCACTGTCTTAATTTACTTCATTAACCTGACAGAAAACTACCTCATTTTTGCACAGTGTTGTATGATGTCCTCTGTTTTAATGAGTTACATGCACACAGAAATTCAGTCGGGTTTTAGAGCTGGCACAAAATAACCTGTGGGACTACATGGCCAGGAGCAGGGAAAGGATATAGGCAAAGCGAGCAGAACCTTTTCCTTCTGGCGAGAGGGTGATGTGATACCAGCTCAAAAGATTTTCAGGCTTGTAAACATAGGGCTGAGAGCTGCTGCCCCAGCAGGGAGTGGATTTCTTGTAGGTACCGCCATACCTGAAAGCTCAGTAGATGCCTTGTGTACTGTAGTGTGTGAAAAAGGGCACAAGGTGCTTAAACTGCCGCCTTCATCCTGCTTCATAAAATTGCAGCCTAAGAGTTAATTTATAACTCTGTAAACATAGCTGCAATTCAATCAGATGAAAGTGAGCTATACAGGTAATGTCACTGAAATACATACGCTAGATATTTCTTTCAGCATTCCAGTTGTTTCTTCAAAATCTGGTAGGTATCTCATAGAGATATTGAAGAGAAAGAGGAATATACACAAATGCCTACTGACCATTAAGTCACATAGTGCTGGAGTAGCATGATTGTAATGTTGTAAGGATGTTAGTTACATGGGACTGTAAGAAGAGAAAATGTTTGTCCTTAGATCAACTACTATAGCTGAAATAATCCAATCACTTTTTAAGGTGTCACCCTGAATACTTTGAAAGGGGAACAGCAGGTATCCACCAGCAAAATTTGTGTTCAGCCAGCAAGAATGAACCCATCTGTTTCCCCTCTGTTGCAAAGGAAAGTCAGAAACATTTTGTAATTCACTGTGTTAAAAACAGCACAGACAAGCAATACTTTGAGCAAGTTCTTACCATGGCCAGGAACTTGCAAGTAGGTCACAGTTTAATACCACTAATATAATCTCTGTGCTGTGCCTGAGGCTGGACTCTGATTGTTGATTTAATGTCTGGTTCAAACTTGATGCTTACTACTTACTAGTGATGAACTGGAAGCCTGAGATGGGAGCAGAGCTGAAAGGCTTTTGGCATCTTGTACTAGTTTCTTCAGGATTCAGAGAAGATATTTACTTTCTAATCAGATTTCTTCTAATTTGAAATGGAGAAGTTTGTCTTTTATTGCCAGAAAGAACATGGATTAGTTTCAAATTTTTGACAAATATTTTTCAAGAATTCTCATCATGAGGTAAATTGAAAAGGAGACAAGTAGAGCAATAAAATAGGTGTTTATTTTGCACCTGGTTCAACATGTGATGAGATCATATCATAGTTCACCTATATTTGTGAGAAACTGGTGCTTAGTTTTGATGGCTGCTCACTGTTATTTATGTAAAAGAGTTCTGCTGTATGTGATTTCACCATTCTTTCCGGCAAAGGGTAGAAAATAATCTAATCCTGTAAATCACCTTTGTCATTTATAGTGATGGGATTATTCTGACCCTACGTGAGAACTTGCAGTTTTTCTCCAAATCATAGTCCTCTTTTGGTCCTGGTTTTAGGAATAGGATGCCTGTAGCCACTAGTGATAGTGAACTACAGATGACTCCATGGTTATTTCTAACTCACAAGTGTTTCAGTGATGCATTTGGACACACAGTATTTCAGCTTCTGTGACAGACAAACTGAGGATAGAGATGAAAGGCTCTCAGCTGCAGAGCAGGGAGTCCCAAAGCTTTGAAATATTGTCTGTAACGCTATCAATATTAACGCCTGTACTTTAATCACACAGGCTGTGAATACCACTCTCCAGGCTATGCTCCAGGAAAGTACAGCCAGGTCCCAATCTAGGAATAGTGCACATTTGTCAGACAAACATATTTCTGTCAAGCATTTTGTTTGTTTGCTTCACAACAACATCTAAGAAAAAGGGGTTGGGATTCAGTTCACAGAGGATGATATCTAAACACAGATGACAAAGTGTGCAGTGTCTAAACTCCAGTTACAATGAAGACCTACTCAGTACATCAATGCTGAAAGAAACCCAGCATTTACTTCAGGGTGAACTGGGCTGTTGTCTTGACTGCCTTGCCTAGATCTCTGTCTCTTACCAAAGGAGTGTAGACGCTTACAGACAGCTAACGTCAGGTGTTTTAATCCTCCCCCTCTCGATGTAACCTCATGAAATAGAGAGGAAACAACCATAAAGAAATGTCTATGTTACAAAACTATTGCAAGCCAGTTTGATGTCTCTGAGTCAAGCTGCTATCAACAGCAATAAAACCTCAGACCCCATCTCTGCCCACTCAGCACACCTCATCCATATTCCTAACCTGGAGGGACCCACTGAGGAAACAGTTTTGTTTTCCTTCCTATACTCTGTTGAGACTGCCAAACCCAGCCCAACTGTGAAGGTGCCTTTATGATTCAGACAATTTTCAGCAAAAGGACCAGGATTTATTATGTTCATTTGGTCATTGTTATCTTAAAAGGCTGAAGAAACGATGAAGGACATTCAGCCCCGGCATGAGTAAGTACTGCCCGCACAAAAATAACTGCTAGCCTTCTCCTTGCAATTCAGCATGCATCCATTCATCAGCAGGCTTTGTCTTGTAGCCAGTCTAGAGTGCATGGGCTAGTGTTACAGTAGAAACCTATTTTGATTAGTTGTTTTTGTTGGTTTGTTTTGTTTTGTTTTCAAATCAGTTGCTGTGAGGCAATAGGAAGTAATTTACTGAAGTCCCAGTGTTATACATATACTCTGGATATACCCCAGTCACTAATCCACTAATCCTACAATCTTATTAAAAACCATAATAGAAAGGAAAAATATAAAATCAAAAACACAGATTGCCAAAAAAAGCTTTTTTTTTTTTAATAATCCAATGCTCCTGATAATTCAATGGTCAGATTTTATTTTTAATACTTTTCCATCATTTCAACCTGAATAGAATGAAGACCTATAAAATGTAATACCCAGAAGCATTCTTTCTCATCTCTATACTGAGAAACACCTTTCTTGCTGTTGTGTGTGTGCACAAATTTATAGTTTTCTGTGAATTTCCAAAAAGAAGGTCCATTAGTTCAGTTATCTCTCCTCCTTCTATAAAACCAGGGTATTAACATTCTCTGGGAATATTAGACTAATTAGCATTACATCAAAATAATGTAAAAAAGGAAATGCTTATTCTTCAACTTCACAGTGTTCATATAATACATCCATTTTCATTTCAGAAACTACAGCTTTTTAGTAATCCATTTTTCTGCTCGAATCTGAAACTATTACTTACTCAAAAATGGGAGGACATATGCAATCTCCTGCCTTTTATTTTTCTTCCGTAACTACATGGCTGAAGGATCCATTAACTCAGCCTAGCAGCATTTTGTCAAGTATGTGGAGGAAGAAACACTCACTTTTGCACATTCAGTTTGATCATATGAGCTTTGTGCTCTGCACATATGCTCACAATAGTAGTATGGTTCCAGTTATTGTACATATATAAATACATAAATACAAATACACAACCATATGTTAAATACAAGTTCTTAAATAAAGCTGAGGTGTCCTGGAAAGTAAGAAAATAATTAGCACAGTGCAACATAATACTAACCTTGGGATTGCTTGGGGTTTTAACCATGTCTTTCCTTCAGATTATGCGGTTAAGGATTCTGTTTTTGTTGTTTGTGGTTTTTTTTTTTTTTTTTTTTAATGTTTTTTAAAGTGTAAGCTGGAAAAATCAGACTTTTTCTGGTGTGGAAGCCCACAGTTGCATATGGTGGCCAGTAACAGTAACCCTCTTTGTTGTCACAGATGTCAATTGTTCCTTTGTAGGACATAAACTGAGTCCCAGTAGCTTATTTATTCCACGCATATACCTACCACAAGGATCCATGTATTTCATGACTAAGTAATGATTAAATCCAGTCCCTCAAATCTGAAGATCAGAAATGCACATCTAATTAATTTTTAATAAGCTGATATTTTGGTAATGGTTGTGCTACAAGGCATTGTAAACATACATAATGAATGTTGAATATTAGATGATATAATACATAAAAAGAATCTATATAATTTTTTTACTATTGATAACTGAGTTATGTTAAGAACAAATCCATGACCAGTAATCATCTTACATTTATCTATTAGTCTTCCCATGTATCTGTGTGGCAGTCAGATTGCCTTTGATTTCACTGCACAGAACATTTCTCATTCATGAAGGACTGCAATCTTATGAAAAATTAATTTAGAAGAATATTTAAAATTTAAACATGTTTATGAATTAGGGCCGGAATGATACAAAACTTAGAGAAAAGTTTTGCTAAGACATAAAAACCAGTTGAATGTGAAGATCTCTGCTTCTCCCTCTTCAGCTGTAAATATTTCTGGTGACACTATCAGCAGAACAGCAGATCTCTTGAAGTGCATAAATTAATGCTTTGCTGTTGCTTCTGCTCTGTTTGTCGTGAACAATCTGGAGCAAAGAATGACTTTTTGTCACTTCCTCCTCAAGACTTCAGGATTAGCTGGTACTCTAAAAAATGATTTCTTTGTTATTAGTATAAACAGATAAGGAAAAACCCAGTCCTTGTTCCCTCTCCCAGTAGGCTTTTATCTTTTTTCCACCAGAAATCAGAATGCTGAACAGAAGCCAGAACAATGTCAAATTAACCTGAACAACTTCCAGTTCTTTGTCATCCTGTGAACAGATGATTTTCAAGTTTAGTTTGATTTGGTAAGAATGGTCCACAACAGCAGAAGGAGTTGTTTGTGCCAAGTTATTTCATTTACGACTAGCTTGAAAACAGCTGCCCAGAGAAAACCAAGTTTTGTTTTTGTATTTATGTTACCTGACATATAGGACTTTACATAACGTGACTTACATAGAGTCCCAAGAAGAATTAAAAAGATACAGATTTTTACTAGCTGAAAAAAATGCCAAAATTTTAAATTACAACTCAGATATATAAATTTAACTGAGATGTATATATAACACGATAACTTCAGGAATCTCAGTCTCATATGTGAATTTTAGGTTTCCTGACACCAGCAGCATAACACAAAGGGGGGAGGAGCAAGAGGTGATATCCTGATGATGATTATACAAATTAAATAGTTTCTTGTAAGGAAAAAACATGGGGTTAATTCCATTCCAAACTGGAGATTTGGGGCTAGATGTTGTCATTCTGTGTTTATTAAGAATGATATTAACTCATGAGGTGCCTTCTGTGGGTTTGCATGTGGCCCCTTTACAATACATGTTCAAAAGCATTCAAGAAAAATGATTATATGAAATCTGCATGATAATCATGTAAATGCTGATGCTGTGAGATTTTTGTTGCTTTCCATGGCAGGCTAGGATACAGCAAGAATGACCACTTGGGTTTTTTTAACATAATTCTGATTCCTACCCCTTCCCAAAAATTGTCAGGTTAAAGAAAATTTGGGGAGGGTGGGAAAGTGAGAATAAAACCATCAGAACAACAGTCTTTTATTGAAATACTCAACTTAGAACTACCTGAAAGAGCAAATAATGTCTCAAAAACATGAGAAACAAGAATAAAATTCCAATTTTAGCTTCTTACAAGAATATTGGGACAGAAACACATGGTGTGTTGCCACTCGGCAACACATTCTAGTGATTAGAGCAGTCTTCTCTGGTTTAATCAAGCTTTTTTCTCTAAAAAAATATAACTGTTTCTATCGAAGGGTGGAACTTACACCATTGTGGCACATTTTGACTTAATTGAACCATAACATATTTTAAATGCTCTTCTAAATATTTTCAAATGAGATATATCACAAACTGAGGTTGTTTTTTTTCTCCCCAATGTTTTCCTACAACTGTCTTATTTTTTTTCTAAGGTATAGAGAGTCTGTCCTGACCATAATGATCCCAGGTGACACCATGCCAAATCCTTTCCCATTGCATCTGAAATGACATGACAGTACATTCCACAGTGAAGTAAAAGTTACCACCATTGTGACCTGATGAAACCTGAAAAGAATGTTTGGGCTTTTACATTATAGATGATTTTTTTATTATTATTTTATTTTATTTTATTACTTTTAGCTTTCTTCTAGATAGAATACTTTGATCCAGCATTTTCATTTGTTGCTATCCAGAGAATAATAGGATGACAAAGTACTCTAGAATTTTTCCATAACCCCAACAGACAAAGATATAAAAACATACTTTGTGGGCGTTTTGATGTGCAAGACTTCTATCACAGGATTTAAATGCATTGTGAAGTAGAAGCATTTATACTTCAGTTTTTGCATAAATTGATTGTAACTAGGAAAAAAAGTGACTTTGTTTCAAACCATAAAGCTATAACTGTCTATTTTAATCTAATGTGGATCTTTTCCAAAGCCAACTCATCTCAGTTGAAGGCTGAGCCCTTCAAATATTATCCACTTCATTGAGCCTGCACTGGGGTCATTTGAATAAGGTGACCATTTCAAGGTGAACAGTGGTTAAAGGACCAGGCCTCAGGTACATGCAATAAACCTGAGGCACACAAACAGTAGAAAAGCTATAGAATGATTTTGTCTTCCTAATATACATGAGTATAAAAACTTTTTATATTACCTGCACAATTCAACTTTATCAATACAGTTGAACCAGAAAATATACTTAGAACCTTTTTTTCTGACCTCATTCACACTGATTTCACACCAAGGTAATTTCATATACTTTAATTGTATTACTTTTGTTTTTCCTCATTGTAGACAGTCAGACCTAAAGCCTTATTATCTCTCAAAATAAATTGCTCATTATTTTAACAGCTTCCTGAAGTCAGAGCTTCTCAGCATGTATCACATTTCTATTTCTTAAGTTAGAAATGTAAAGCAGTTGGTGGTCTAGCTGATTTAATGTCCAGATTTCCTTAGAGGAAGTAAAGATGATTTTATGTTTCTCTGTTCACTGATGATATGCGGTCTTTTAGCTTCTTCAACTATATTTAGAAGGACTTATCAGGCACTATTACTGAGAAGAGAAATACAAGACCAAGCCTTGAACAAGGTAATCAAATTTTAAAAAGAACCCAACAAGCTCCTTTGCTGAACCAGAGCCATTGCGCTGCTGAGACCTCCTTTGGGCAACTGGACACCAGTTCTCCTCAACACAGACTTGGATGATTTTAAAGGCACGAGTGGGCAATCTAATATCTGAAAACAGTGATGTGCATCAATTTCAGCACAAGTAATCCCACTGAATTACTAAATGTTTGGAAAGATGCTGAAAAATTTTAGTGCTTTAGAATGTTGAAGGTTTGATGATGAACCACTCAAGAAATTTAGTATTTTATCCCTGAATTACACAATTTCAGTAATATCTTATTTCAAGTGTTAAAACAGAATTATAAATTAAAAAAAACTACAGATGAAAAGGCAGGCCAGGATATTTGGGGAAAGCTGTAAAAATTTTAAAGCTTTGTTCTTAACTACTTTTCTTGGAAACTTGAAAATAAAAAGTAAATATATATCCATATCACTGGAAAACATAAATTAAACTTTTGCATAATTTTGGCAAAGCACAGCAATTTAGTCATTAAATTTGACATTTGTGTAACACCAAAATCCTGAGAAACATAAGGCTACATTTTTTGACCTGTAAATTGCCTATTTCCTAATGACATAGACTTTCTGAAAGAAATCTAAATGATTTTGAATTTCTTACTCAGTTTCCGTGTGAACAATAGAAGAATGCCTTCACCTCAGCCAAATAATTTCTAGATTAAATGAGAGTGAAAGACACCCTTTCTACAATTAGAGATCTATATTCCCCTCACCTTATTTCAAGCTAAGCCTTCACATGGGCTCAACTAGATTTTTAGTCTCCTACCTTCAGGGACTAAATTAGAAGCCTTGTCATCCTAAATTCCCTGTAAGCCATTAGGGAAAGATAAGCAACTCCACAGAGTAACCGAAGCATTAAGTGATTACAGAAGAAATCCAAAACGACAACGCTCTTAATGCGGTTACCTGCAGCCAGGTAGGATTAATCCAGGCCAGACATCCTACAAGAGAATCTATTATTAAATAATGATGTGAGAACATATCCATAAATTACAGCTACCACCAAAACTTCATGTAAAAGTATTTCAGAAATAAAAGAACTTTTAACAGAATAAATAATGAATAACGGCTTCAGGACTTGGTTCTATCTAGCAGCAACTATTTGAAGCAAGAGGAAAACATGTAACAGAAATCTCCACACTGTCTCTGCCACAGCAATTCAGTGCTGGTCTGAGCAGCTGCAGAGTGGATCTAAACATTGTAGGGAATATATGTATTGAAAATACGTGTTGAAGTGAAATAGCCTGCTATACCCACAGCTCTTGAAACATGTATATGACCCTCTCTTTTTAGTTCCACATGCAGGATCGCCACCAGAAGAATTCGTACACGCTATGGAAGATAATCTAATAAACCTAACAAAGAAACAAGATTATTACGTCTCAACTGTTTTAAAGGGATGTTAAGTGCTCCTTCTGCTGAGCACTTAATACCTTAAACTTAGTTTCTCATTGATTTTTTTTTTTTCCAGCCAAAGGTAAGATGAGGAAGTGCATCAGTGTTTAATTCCATTTTGACCTCCTTGTTCCATTTGAGAGCAGGTTACGTGCACTATTGCGCATACAAGCTGTATCCATACTTTGGCAATACGGCTTATTGATACACTGATACTATAGTAGACATGACTGTATGTGTATATAACAGATGCACCCATAATAAAGGAAGATTAATGAATGATCTCACATACTAGACTGAAAATCAGCCCTAGTGCCCAACTGTTCGTTTGCTGTCTGGATTCTGCACCTGGCTCTCTCCAGAGCAGTCCACTTAAAGACTGCTTGAAAAAGATTGTAGGGAAGCCACAGCATGAGTTTTTGGATCCCTCCATAGTGCACAGCAGTTATAAAAATTTCCACCTCTTACAGCAGAACATCTTAAAACCACACTCAGAGAACACCACGGACAAAGGCTTGATTCAAAGTTACTTGAGTCAGTGTAAAATCTTTGAGATCAGAGGCCAAGCTTGTGTCATATCCAAGCCTTCTCTAGCTTCTGAAATGGGTCTGCGTGAGTGGTATAAACTAAAGGATAAATCATACACTTGTGCAGACTAGGGGAGGGTACTAGAATAAAGTGGAAAACCAGTGGCTTTCCCAGAAGACTTAACTATCTGCTCCTCTACCAATTCAGTGTGAAGTATTTGATTCCAGCATTGAGTAGAGAGCCATTCTGAAGCCAAAATGAACCAGGCAGATCGTCCCAGGGGCATGATTTTAAACAAAGATAGGTTTTGCCAGCCAAACCAAGTAAAGCAAACAAATGAACTCAAACTGACAATCCTCATGACAGTAACTTCTAAGTTTTGAGACTTTATCGTGCTGCATTTTGACAGATCACTGATGAAATCTTTCCAATTTGTCTTGTCAGTCATTTATTAGGGGGCATCTAATGAAGAGCATATAAAGGAGACTTGTTAAGTACAGTTCCTTCTGACAGTTCAATGTAAAAGTGAGAGGTATAGAAAATTCACTCCAGAGCAAGTGTCAGTTTTTCCCCAGGAAAAGCCTGCTTGGAGTTAACAGTCTGCACAGGTCTGGTAGGGCTGTTCCCATCCGTGCGACCCCGGCTGCCACAGGGATGTCACAACAGCTAGCAAGGAAGAGGTCAAGCATTCAGGGGCGACACGGGCAAATATTACCAGACTGATGACATTACCTTATTAATTTCCCTATTTAGAAAAGATGATTAAAAGGTACACCCTGAGACATTTCTATCTGGAGCTGCCTTTACTGTCATTTTTTATTTTACTTTATTTATGGATAGGAGTAATGAGAAGAACTATTATTCCCGTTAATTTAACATATATTTTCACCCAATATAAGACAGCATGTAAATCATAAAATGAAGCATAAATTTTACAATATAAAATGTGTTCTTACAAAATGTTTCCTGTTGACTTTGGAAATAAGGTCTAACAAAAATCCTTGCTGAACGTTCACAATCTTAAGTGAAGAGGTTAAAGCGAATCTAAGGAAGACTCCATTGTTATTTTTATGTATATATAAAATATATATCTCTGCATACATAAAAATACAGCATCTCTAACCCAGCACAATAAGACAAAATAACTAAAGTGCAAATAGAAGAACTTACTGTGAGAAATAGATAAAGCACAGATTATTTTAATAAGTATTCTGAAGGAATATGGGTTTTGTGAAGGAACTTTACAAGTTTTCATTCACAGTCTTCTGATTTTTTTACATATGTTGGAATAAAAAATAGAAACTCAACTAGATTTTATAGCTATATCACTCAAACAGGATTTCACTGGATGGAAAGGACAGTTGTGACTAAGATCAGAATGAGTGTTCACTGATGAGGAGGCTAATACCAAGAAATTTTTATCTCTTTACATGGTCTTTTCCATACCTTTTGGTCACTTACCTGTTACTTGACAGACTTAATATGGTTATGAAGTCAGATTTGTTGTTGTCCTTCATCATGCCCTAAGAACATGGCATGAGAGCAGACTGGTGATAGAAGACTGGAAGTAGAATAAGAGCAATGTAGAATAAAAGGTGCAAATGAAAAATACAAAAGGCATTTCAGCACAGCTTGAACTTTCCAGAAATGCAACAGACCATGAGGAGACACTTATAAAGAGAAGAAGATCATCAGAAAGGCACAATGATGTTATTACCTTTTTTTTTTTTTTTTTATTTTTTTTATTTGGCTTTGTAACTACTAGATTAAATAGTCTACAGTGGCTTCCTAAGAGGAAGACTGGCATGGTTTTCAGATAGTGATAGGAAGATGTGAAGAATACCAGTCTCCTGGAAAATGTGAATCTTTGAAAGGTATCTGTTTCATATGAGGAAGGAATAAAAAAGGGAGAAACTTCCAAAGCTTGTGTGGATTTGAAACTACTGCTTCGAATGTCATGCTGGAAGGTTTGATACACACAAAGAGTCCTTAATTATAACAGTGATTTTCGTGGTGATTAGAAACTGAATAAAAATCTAAATTTTAATCATTATTAGGGAAAAATAAAATTAAAAGTCAATTAGAAGATTCAATATTAAGTAAAAGAAGCTTCAGAGGATGATGCTGTACATATAGAAGTACTCAGGAAACTCTAAATCCAAGTTTAGAAAAGGCTTTTTGGCATAAAATGGAGAAAAAGTGTATATTTGGTTTTAGATTATTAATCACATTACTTAGAAATACTGTCATTAGAGGAAAACAGTTATACATATGATTCTGTATATGCCATTATTATTTCCTAAAGCAGTTCTGCCTGGTGTCTGAAAATAATTAGCAGTTTCTTACCCATTCTCATTCTGTATGTGAAGCCACTGATTTGACTCAGGAGAATGGAGGCCTTCCTACTAGTCTAGGATTCATTTCTGAAGCTCAGTATGCTCAGTAATGCTAGTTACATCCTATTACAAGTAATAATTTCAATATTGCTAAAATTTATGCATTAACAAGTGTTAGAAGTAACAGTGGGGAAGGACATTTTATATAAGTTTAGCCAGAAAGTTATATCTGAAGTTTTAATATAGATTTTTTTACTGCAGACACGGGGATATGTTGCATGAAAAACAGATGCTGAACAGTAGGGCAATAAATACTATCAGAGTCTCCAAAGCAGTTTCAACTGTTTCCATGCCCACCATAGACTAAAAAGTGGTCCCCTAAAAAAATTACAGATAGTAGTGCTCCATGACGTTGCAACCTCTACAACCATTAGCACCATGTAACCTGCTGCCAAATTACTACCACATTAAAATTAAGGGTGGACTTATACATCCATTAGGAAAGATATGACTGAACCGTGGCAATTCAGCATCGTGGATGTTACAAGCTCTTTAGAGCTAAATATCTTTGTTATATCTCAAGCAGAATAAAATCTTTGGAGAAGGGAGACTGACGTTATTTATTTGTAAAGGACTTACTATACTTCTGAGAAGGAGCATCTAGTAACTTAGAACCTGAAGCTAACCTTTTTTTTTCCCCACCCAATCTTTACTCACATAAGGAGAAAAAAAAAAATCTTCCTTCTTACCTCTACAAGAACTAAATATGGATGAAGTCATAATTGTGTCAAGGCTACAATATGTGTTCCAATGAAATATGAATTACATTTAGGAGGTCACTGAGCACAGAAACTCATTCTTTTGATAAAGCAATTTGATGGAGAAAAAAAACAACAAAAGGAATCCTACAAAGAATCCCCATGCAAAGAGAAGGAAAACGTTGATTGACTCTCCCTTCAATTCGAAGCAATCTGACATCACAACAGCTGCTCCACCAAACATCGCAATGAATGCTGGCCACAGCAAGGCTTCCTGTGAAAAACAGCCAAAAGATTGCTCGGTGACGTCTATCAGGTAGCTGCGCGCATCGGCAGAACTGCCACCTCTGCCTACTGTCAAAAAGGAAACAGGTGAATCCCTGTAAAATCTATTATTTCCTTAGGGTTAGGTCTGTTTCTGAAAAATATTGCTCTAAAATGTAAGACAAAGTAAATTCTCCAGCATGCCAGCAGCAGTATCTGTATATGTCTGCTATGCATATTAGAAGTTCATATTCTTTGCAAACCTGTAGGTAAATATTCTTGACATTAAACATTCTTGAAAATGAGCAGTTAAGAGGGAGATATTCTCAAGGGGGAAAAAAACCTTTTAAAATGTTAATTTAAAAGGAATATACATTTTAAAACACAGAAGGATTTATAGTAACTTAATTGTGCATAGAATTATTTAAAACATTTTGCAAATTGCAATATTAAGCATTCACTGATAGAAATTGCTAGAGGGATGTCTACCTGGCAGATTTTTCCCATTAAAAATTAACAACAGTTCTTTATAATCTTTGGTCATCTATTTTTACAAACTGTATACGACAAATTATGCAAACCTGCAGATTTACAATGTCTAATTTTAGTAGTTGCAGTGTAACATTGTTTTTAGGAGCTTTCACTGATATGTAATAGAATGAATGTACTGAGCTCAGTGTCAACAACATAGATTTGGCCCAGTGCTGGACTGCCAAAATGTAGCTGTATAATTTCCTCAAAAATGAGCAAAAAAATCCAATAAAAATTACTGTGCTCACAGAAAGATAAAAAGCAAATTGAATGGACATCAGCAGCAAGTCTCGTAAGTATCCAAGCAGTAATTTAAAAATCCACCAACTTCACTGCCTGAGGAGGCTGCCAAAGCACAAATTCATTTGTTAAAACAAATACTTCAGACAGTTTGATAACCAGATCTGTGATAGCTGTGACAGTCCGATGACTAAAACAAAAAGTAATGAGAGAAATATTATATGGCACTTAATCAAACTACCAAAAGTAAAACACACTTCCCTACTTTGTTACTTGAACAGGATTACAGAACCCCTCAATTTTTTTACAGCAAACGTGTTTCTCATCCTGAATTTTACCATTCTGAGGGACAGGTTGTCTGTCAAGTCTTTCCTTCTGCAGGTGGTTGTTGTACCAGAAAGAAAGATCAGACTAAAATTGTTGGTTACTGGTGCATTTCTGAAAAGCTACCCAGATGAAGCAGTTGTGGTAAGGGTGGCTGTACCCCGTCTCTTCTGAATCAACAGCAGATCTGAAACTTCCAGCCAGCCCAGACTGGTGGGACGGTTAAACTCCTTACTGGTCCTGAGACACTTGCACGTTCTTAGACACTTGCCTACTGTGATTTGATCACAAAATTGGGAATCAAGGTGAATGCCAGATGAGGGATCAGGGAGGTTGTTTTGCTTTTTCCCCACTTCAGACAGGGAAGATCCATGGGACCCACAGCAGGGTGGGAGAGATCTCCCTCCTGACCTGTCTTTCCAAGGCTCTGGCACTGACAGTACTGCAGTCTTCTGAGCTGAGCCTGCAGGACCCCACAGCTTAGTCTTCTGCAGACTGAAATGGTTTAGATCAGCTTAAGATATTCAGTTCTGTACAGGGGTGATGAACCCCACGTCACACAGGCTGAGACTGAACCGTGTGATACATACAAAAATGGTCTGTGGTGCTTACCACCATCACCTTTAGGATATCCTGCAGACCTAGCGTTACTGGTGTAGGCAGGTAAAGCAAAGGAGTGTGGGACAGACTGTGGTGGGTTGACCCTGGCCGGGGGCCAGGTGCCCACCGGAGCCGCTCTATCACTCCTCTCGTTCACCAGACAGGGGAGAAAAAGTATAACGAAAAGCTTTGTGGGTCGAGATAAGGACAGGGAGAGAGCACTCACTAATTATTGTCACGGGCAAAACAGACTGAAGTTAGAGAGGAAATTCATCTATTTTATTCCTAAACAGAGCAGAGTGGAGGAATGAGAATCATAGAATCATAGAATCATAGAATCATCTCGGTTGGAAAAGACCTTTAAGATCATCAAGTCCAACCACTAACCTANTACCCCCCCTCATCCTTCCTCCATGGGCTGCAGGGGGACAGCCTGCTTCTCCATGGTCTTCACCACGGGCTGCAGGGGGATCTCTGCTCCGGTGCCTGGAGCACCTCCTCCCCCTCCTTCTGCACTGACCTTGGTGTCTGTGGAGTTTCTTACATCTTCTCACTCCTCTCTCCAGCTGCAAAAGCTCTCCCTAACTGGTTTGTTTTTTTTTCCCTTCTTAACTATGTTATGACAGAGGCGCTGATGGGCTTGGCCTTTGCCAGCAGTGGGTCCATCTTGGAGCCGGCTGGCGTTGGCTCTGTCAGACACAGGGGAAGCTTCTAGCAGCTTCTCACAGAACCACCCCTGTAGCCCCCCCGCTGCCAAAACCTTGCCATGCAAACCCAACACACAGACACATACAATCTACCACAAACTTAAGAAATACTGCTCAGAGGGTTGAAATTCTTACTCCTGGCTACTTTATGCACATTTTTATTTCCAGTTATTGATGGTAAATAATTATTGACACCTACGAGAAACTTGTGCAGAGCAAAACTCTTGAAAAATACTCATTCCATTCCTTAGCTTCTTTGTGGAAAAGATTTTAATCATTGCTATCACCACTGTGTGGGCTATAAACAGTAAATCCAGTTAACAGGAGCATAGAACAGGTCAGAACACTGAAAAAATGTTTTCTTTTCATACTTACCTCCAAACTCAGACATCGAAGTAACTTCAGGTTCATCATCTTATAAGGGCTACCACAGAAAAAAGGCCAAACTAATATTCAACATACTTCAAATAATTCAAATGCATATTAAGATACAGATGCAGAGGCTTGACAGAGTAAATTATTTTACTATTACTCTCAGCCTCTGATCTCACAGTCCTCAGTAATGATGGTTACTGGTTATTTGGGACTTTTTCCCAACAGTTTAAAATGCAAGTATGTATGTATGGCACAGAAAGACTCCATTTCCCCTTCAGTCTTCATAGTCTGCAAATCCTCCTCTTTACTCCTCCATTCTAGTCTGTCTGTAGTCACATGATGGTCACAGCAACTCTGTCACATAGCTGGATTATTTAAGGAAAGTCATACCAGAACATATACTTTTTCTTTTGCTTAGATTTGTAATCCAGATTTACTTTTCCTTTTCTTTTTTTTTTTTTTTTTTTAGATTAAAAATACAAGCACCTAATTCCCCATTCAGTAGCTTCAGTCATTTGCAGCCAACTGATTTGTTTATGGATTATACCAACCCATTCAAACAAACATGGCTTTATAGTTTAAATTACTTTATGTGAATACTGCCAAGCAGATAAGCACAACACATCATTTATTTCTGTGTTTATCCACCTTTCTGGTTTATATGTTTTCTTTTCAACAATGACATTCAGCTACTTGTTTGCCATATTGGGTGTTATTCATATTTGGTTACCCAGAATGACAAATACTGCTGTACTATCCCTCCATAAAGCTGTCTATGTGGGTTTTGTAACAAAAAAAAACAAAAACAGGTCCAGAGACAAATGGTTTAGTCTCTACAGCTCTCTGAAGTTGGTCAGCCTTTGCCTGCAGAAAGATTAAAGGAAATGCATCTTGCGCTGAGTAACGAGTGAGAAGGAAAGAATCTATCTCTTAGAAGTAAAATGCTGTCTAAACCATGGATCAGACTTCAACAAGAGCTTGAATAGGGGTTCCAAGATGCAGCTTAGCAGGAATTTGATAGATTTCACATCATTGGCTGGACCATTTATTTTTCTGCCAGCCAAAACACTGTTTGTAAACTGTGCTGCCCGGTGACTGATGATGCCAAGGGCAAACAATGAACAGAGACTAAGAGAAGAGATGAAAAGAAGCTCTGCTGGCATAATGAGGAGAAACGATCCTTCGTCATCCTATCAGGGCTACTGCTCTGCGAGTTATAAATCACTGTCATCTGCCTCACAGCCTGAGATAAGCACAGCACAATAAATTCATTAAAATAAAGCATTCGGAATGTTGCATGTATTTTTATGTGGTAACAGGTTTGTTTTCCTGACAGCTTTACAGAAATGCCTGTTTTGCCAGAGTGTATTCATGTAGATATAAACTGAGCAGTGTTCATGATATACGTTAATATCTAAGCAACAATAAATGAGAAGCACACTTTATTTGATAGTGTAAATCAGTTTCAAGACCATTTGAACTAAACAGTGCTTTTTCATTGCCTTTATGCCAGACTCAGAATACAGGAGCACTCTACTGGGTCTAATTTCCTTTTGAATAATTTAAAACAAATGAAAATTGGTTTATGATTTGCTGCAGTTTGAACCTATCAAACCAAGTTTAATAAGAAAGTTACTGACTTCAATTGTCTGGTTTGTAATCAGGATATTATTAAAAACAAAACTGTAAAAAGGGCTATGGACTTTCAATTTTTGGTGTTAGGGAAGAATTGCTCTTTGATGGGATTCATATTGGACAATTACTTTATATATACATATATACATATATATATATTTACACCTACTAATGAATGGTATTTCTTAATCACTAACGAAAATGAATGGCTCTTCATCCAAGACAACTACATATCATTTTGTCTTTATGTAAGGCCACAGGTATTATGGGCTGGATCTTGTAACCTTGTAGTCTAGTACAAGCAAAATTTATATGGATTTCAGCACTATGTGTGATTTACAGATTTGGACTTATGTTATTGTCAAGAAAAACACTTCACTAGATGTAAATGTTTAGAATACTGAAGAAAACTGCGTTGAAGACTTTTAATTTTAGCAACAACCATTTAACAAAACCTACCTGTGTGGTAATCTGAACTTTTCAAAGATACTCAGTTGCACCATTGCCACACAGTTGATTGGAAAAAAAACTTCCTTTAATCAAAACAGAATGCACATCATCAAGGTTTAATTGATTCTCTATCCACTCCTTTTAAAAATTACAGTTTGCCCATATATTACTTAACTTTTCTAAGTCTTTCAAAAAAGTAAATACAGCATAAGAGTAAGGAATGTAAAATGTGGATTAATTTTAAACATTTTTTTCATCCTCTTCCTGCAAGAGGGTCTTTTACGTGGCCCTTGTCATTTTTCCCTTCTAAGAATTCTCACAACCCAAAAAGTCACATTTTCCCATGTTTATTCTATGTTATTCTTCTATTTGTAGCATCTGCATGTTTCAAATCCAGTATCTCTAAGTTGCTTTAGATTTTCCCCTCACTAGAGCACTACACAAGGATATCAGTACCAACTGTTATTTTCTCATTTGTGTCTTGCAACTCTTCCTTTAGAGAATAGACAAGCTTTTGGATATGTTTATTCATTCAGCACTGTAACACCTGCAAATGGAGCCACCATTTGTTAACCATTGCAAAAGCCTCAACAGTGTCTAACATACATTATGCCAACATTACCACTACGTGAATGAAAACCAAATGATTGGTCTCCTCATATCTGTACTGAATGGAATCACTGAGGGTTTTCTAAAACTGAAAAGTGAATCTGGTCTGTTAAGGCAATATCAAAACACCTACCCACTCTCATGAATAAATCGCTTTTTAGATTATAAATTAACTTTTAAGGGCAGAACTCAGTTATTTCTCATATTTATGTCATGCATTCAGAATCCCAGTCAGTAGGTGAAAAACAGTTTCAAGGGAAATTGTCTTGACATTAAATTTTGTTTACACTACAATATGATTGAATGTATGCATCTTATTTAATACCATGGTTTAATGTATGTATTATATTTACCATTTCTTAGTTCATAAGTGCAGGAAAGAATTAAACACTGCTGTAAGGACATTTAATTTTCTCATGCAATAGCTTTCTTGTGTGTATTTGATTCAATTTGAAACAGAAAATGCAAGAAACTCAGTGTGCAGTGTCAAATCATTAACACTGATCAATAAAACTCAGCATTTTCCTCTGCCATTAAGCACTTATAGTAATATTTCAATTAAAATATAAAAGTTTGACAATTTAATCAGTGCTTTCATAAGAAAACACATAACAATTGCTTATAATAGAGGAATTGAGAGAAAGGTGAAACAAAGCTGTAAAAAATCTCCTATGGTAACCCCAAAGCAATTGGCAAACATATTGGTTTGGAATATATTGTACTAATATTACCATCTGATACCATGGACATCGCTATAAAGTCTTAAAAGTCTCTGCTGACCCACACTGAAACACGCAGTAACGTAGGCTTCAAGGGCACATGAGACAAATATTAATCTTTCAGACAAACTGTGCTAATTCACCCAAAGTTTTAGGCGGGTTAGATGGAAAAGATTCAATCTCTCATAAGCAACAAATTTTTTAGTGCATACTTATCCTTTGGTAGCTACTTTTTATTTAGTTCAGTTTTACTTTGCTCGAATTGTTTTAATGAAAATGGAAATAGCATTGCTAATATGATTGCTAGATCCGGGCTTCAAGTTACCCGTGTTCCCAAAACACTTCTAAAGCTCAAATATAGGCACATGTTCTGAAAAATCCCTAAATACTGTGTACCGCAGGCCGCCAAGTCCGGCACAGGACCTTTTTCATGCCGAAGGCAGCAGGACCAGGGCTGCACGGTACGGTGCAAGTCCTTGCGGGCTGCCGCGGTGGTCATGCTCCCGCTCCCAAGGGAAGCCAGCGCCGTCAGCCTCAGCAGCCCCGCACCTCCCTCCCGCCCGCGCGCCCGGACCGCGCGGCCCATCCCAGCGGCGAGACGGCCCTTCCCTGCAGTCGCAAGAGGTGCGAGCCGGTGTCCAGGCGGAGGGCTCCCACCTTCACGCACAACTGACCTGGCGTGGAGGGGGTTTGAGCACGGTTAGCTGTAGTTTGCTCTCTCCCCGATGCTCTTTCCATGGAGAATAAGAAAAGCGGTCATCTGATGGAAAGAAAATAGGGGATTTCTTTGCGGTAAATGGGTTTTGGGTTCATTATGTTTCTGGTGTACTTTTACAACAGTGGGAAAACCTTAGGCACCATTCTCATTTTATTAAGTTGTTTACATAAATGTTGAAATTGCTCACTAAAACCAATGGGTCTGTATCAGAGTATAACTGCTGTGAGCAGAAATTCTTTTTAACGGCATGGAGATGCCTGCTTGTAGAGGTGGCATTAGAAAAATCATATATTCGTATAATAAATACATGAGACTGGAGAGCCTATTTGAAATACCTTGAAATTGGATAGACTGTTTTCTGCCTACCTGAGCGGAATCTAAACTAGCTGGCAATCTAGTTGGCCTTTAAGTTATTGTAAACATCAAGACAAAGTAATTCTCTTGTTCTTCACTAAAATAAAAAACCTGGCAGTCTAGGAGTCTCATTACCTTGTATGGACTGATTAAGAACTTTTGTACAGTATTGTTACTCTTCTCAGCTGGAAAGTGCATAAGAGGAATAAAATATAATATCTCATTATTCTGCCAGGTCTAATACTCTGGATCATCCAAGTGTGTTTTCTTAAAGAATTACCCACATAATTCTTTTATTTTCTGAACAAAAATCTGTATGAAGAAAGCCATTTTCTGACTCTTCTCACTATGCATGGGTTCATCCAGAAAAATTACATTTAATTTTCTGTCTAATAGCTTCCTTCCAATTATATTTCTGGCCCTACCCAGAAAGAGCTTTTCATTCTTCCTAACAGAAAGAAAGAAAGAAAGAAAGAAAGAAAGAAAGAAAGAAAGAAAGAAAGAAAGAAAGAAAGAAAGAAAGAAAGAAAGAAAGAAAGAAAGAAAAACAAACAGCTGGGTAACTGGGGTGACCTCCTTACCATTCAGAGGACACAGAATTAATGTAATGTAAATACCTTTGTCCTATCCACACAACAATCACCTCTCCCCACACCATTATCCATCCCGGACCTAAATTCCACCTACTTACAAGCTTTATATCTGTTCAATGATCCATATCTCTCATTTCATTATGAAATCACAGGCAAAACAATGAAATTTATAGACCTAGTTGAAATCAGAAAGAACACCTTCGTGAGTGCAAAGACTCATTTAACATATTTGGAAGAAATACTTCAAGAAATCTGACTTTAGAGAACTCACAGCTCATTCTTTCCTACATTTTATTCTAACTTCCATCATCTTTAGGTGCATTTTGTGAACATTTCTGACCCCATATGGAGGGTAATCACCAAGTAACACCACAAGAACACCTTTGTTCGGAACATTTTTCACTAGTTTACCTCAGATAACAACAGGAATACTGAAACAATTGAAAAGTTTGTCCCCTGATGTTTTACTCATTTTAAAGGATTACCTGTGGAGTTCTGTCAATGTAAAAAGTGCTATAAAAACAGTGTTTCGAGGATGGATTTCAAATTCCACCAGACAGAAAACACCAAGGCTCAGGTCAGAATCTGGTATTTTGGGGGTTTTCTCATAATTCATGGTTATTTAGGTCTAGGACTGAAATTAATGGCACTTACAGCATTATGAAACAATATTAATTGAAGTGAAAATTAAACGCCTATCAACTAACATTAGGCCATTGGTATGATACAAATTGGAAAATTACTTTTTAAAAGGACTTTAAATACATTTTAAAATAAATTAATACAATTTTAAATCCCATCGAACTGTAGAGATTATTTTAAATTAATCTTTTAAAATCCACTTTTTAAAATCCTTCCAAATGTAATCCTTGGTTGAGATAAAAACCCAATTCCATTTTATTTTTTTAGTTGTTTATTTTTCTGGCAAAACAGGCTATTCTATTTTAGATCACATGAGCTGCTATTACAGTCAATGAATAATGATATTCCTTATGCAGTAGAGGCTTAGTCAGTCCCCATCATCTGTGGTTTATCCAAGGGGATTAACCATTTATAATCAAATCCAGGTGGATTAATCATGCCCTGGATAGGAAGACTGAAAGCTAGCTCAGTGCAGAGCCAGTTCAGATCAGCTGAGCTTCTGAGGGCAGGTGTGCTGCAAAAAAAATGTACTCTGCTGCTTCCAGGCTACCTCACCTACAGAAGAAAGTTAATCACTTCTGCAGTGTGCAGAACCTTAGAAAATCAAACCAAAGACCCAGATTAGATGGCTTCACTGCAAATTTGTTAACTCGAGCTCCATGAAATCAAAGTATTGAAAAATATGATGCAGCGACACAAGTGGTGGTACGTGGTTAGCTCGGATGCTGTTGGATTTATTAGTCCCCACTCAAATGCTTATGCACTGTACTTCACTGTGCTCTTAGTCCAGAGCAGCTGTGCACGAAGGACAGAAGCCAACTCAGTTCTTACAGTTACTAGCAAACCTGAGAAGCTCCCCAGAATTTGAAACACTGGGCACAAAAAGTTCTTTTGAGTGGATGTTTGCGAGCAGACCCTGCTGCGCTGAGGGAGCTGGCAAAGGGCTGAAGCAAAATGAAGCCTAGCTGCCTTTGAGCAGTGCCACACCACAACCTTCTCTGCATTTCAAGTGCTTCCATCATGTGGTTTTGCTGTTCTTTGGATACCTCAGTCTCTGACAGATGAAATACTGACTGTATTTGATGTGGATCGCACAGATTAGAAATTCATTGTTAGCTTTTGTACTGGCCTCTTTTATTAAGTGACGTAGTCAAATTCATGAGGTACTACATTCAGATATAACCTCAACGCCACAGTAGCAGAGCACTGGAGGCTTTACAGCATCCTGCAGCGCAGGGGTAGGCTTATGTGCCCCTGCAACAGCACCGCGTTATGGCTGCAGACACAGCAAGCCCTAGTTCTGTGTGTCGGAGGGAAAGCCAGAAGTCTCCCTGAGCTGTGTTCCTTTCCTCATACCTGCGCAAGGGCTAGCTACAAAATCTGCCGCTCTCTTTAGCTCTGTTCTCATTTTCTGCACTGGCTTTCATATGATGATTGGGAAGGGAAGAAGAAAAGGAAGAGAACAGATAAGAGAACAGTCAAGAGGAAAAGCTCATTTACCTAGTTGCTCTGCATAGAACAAGTCAATTTTATTCTTGGCTTACAGCAAATGTTTTTTCATCATCTTCCCTATGTGCAAAACATCTCTTTTGGCTACAATATCTAGGTAACAGTTGAAGATGAAGCATGAGTTCAAAGGCTAAAAGGAAACACAAAGCCACTTGAATTCCACGCAACAGAGATACCCACTGTTTGCTAACGGATCACAAACAGACATAGGAAATATTTTTTACGTGCTTGTCAAACACAAGTCAACTACATGGTTGCATGTAGTATGAGTAAACTGTTCTAATAATTTCAATGTTATCCCTTGCACAACATGTAATTCAGTGGGCCACATACTGAAAGAAAATGCCTAAATAATTTTATTTATTGAAGACCGAGACTTGCTTTGTTTTTATTGCTTCTTTGGAATTATTAATAATTTGTAAAAGCCTAACACCAGAAAGCAAGTAAAATTGTCAGCTAATATATTTTATAACCTGTATTGTCCAGCTTTGTATATAGCTTTGAAGGCATTCTTGATTATGAAAAACCAAACACCTAAATGTAGATTTTGGAAACCATCTTACTCCCTTACGAAGTTTCACCAAGAATCCTGAAATCATTTGTATATTCAGACATAAAAGTGTACTTAGTAGCTGTAATTGCATATTTTAGAACAGTCAAATTAAAGAGCACATCCATTATATATATTGTCTTGTTTGTAGTGAACGGACATAAATCAGCATAAGGAAAAGCAGTTTATTTCCTCTCCCCACCTGCTGACTCTTCAGCCAACAGCTTGAGAAGAGGGCAGTTTCACAAGGCAGAGGAATGACAAATTATTTGACTTCCTATTTCTCTTTGGATTAGACTGACATTGTCTCATAGGTCCCTGTAGTTCTTCAAATAATACTAGTATCCATACTAATAAGGGTGGCACTGATACAATACATGGATAAATGTCTAGATCTGTGATCTAGATGTCCAGACTGGGATCATCTAGACTGTGTCCAGCGTAATCTATTGGTAATGAATGATTCACTCTAGAGGAAAGATCAAGAAAGAGTTGGTTACTGACCTCTTCATCTCTGTCACCCCTGGGAAGAAAGACGCCCTCACCTCTTTTGGGAGAGCAGCCTGTTGCCTGTGTTTCAGCACTCTACGTACCTGTGCACAGAGGGAAAGTGGTGACGTGGTTGGTCACAGACAGACGTACAGATGTGCTATGTACCAGTGGAGCTGGTTAGCTGCAAGTCCGCTCTGGCCCTGGAGATGTGAGAAAGCATTTGGGTCACCTGTGCTCGTGTCCACGAGCTCTGCTGAAAAATGGGATATGTAAAGTGGGGCACTTACTTGCAGAGTAGAGCAGAGCTGGGTCCAGGCATCTAGGAGTCCAGGCAAAGACAGTTATTCTGCCTGTTTACACCATCTGGAAAGATGCCTTCACCTGTACCTATTTTGTACTCAGTTACTTTCAGAGTGAAAGTAACTGTAATAGTCTTACATGTTAACAAAAAGCAAGCTGGAACTTTGCCTCTGATTCTTCAAGCAACCTCAATGCTAAAAAATAAAAAGCATGATGCTGCCCTCAATATCACAGCCAGGCACATCACACAGAACGAAATAATTATTTCTGATCTTACAAATGAACACCAGTTGTCATCCTTTCCAAGTCATGGTGGAACAAACTCCCCAGGACCACAGATGGAAAATTAATAAAATATGTTTGGGGTTTTTTTTAGATCCCCTGAGGCAAAGCTGCAAGTGAAAAACAAATGAACAAACAAACAAACCCCACCAGATAAAGGGGAAGGGGGGGGAGGCCATGTATTGTAATAAATATGAAAATATAAATGCCTTCTGACAAATAAGAACCTGACTTACCAAATATGGACCACAAGATGCTTCCCAGGAAGTTCATGGGGCTACTAGGTGTCAGCTGGGGTTGGACCCAGGGTGGCATTTGTCTCATCATCTTAGGTGCTCTGACTTGATCAGTAGTGCAAGAAAATTAAGTATCTCAAGAAGGAAACCGCAGAAAACAACCAACTGAAGAGCAGATTAAGCTCATTAGGAATTAAATGCAGAAAGAGACTAATTAAAGGAGGTCTCCAACAACCTTTCTGTTTCGAGCTGTTGGTAATATAGGGATCAAGAAACAAAGAAATTGACTTTAAGGACACTGTGCATTTGGCATTCAATGGGATATGGGATCCCTTGATTCAGATCTCACCTTTAACTTGGACAGAGCATGAATTTGAACTGGGATTTCCCATGAGCTGCATGAGGGCTCTGAATGTTAGAGTGAGAGCCATAGAATAGTTTAGGCTGGTAGGGACCAGTTAGGGTCATCTAGTAGCTTCTGCTTAGTAGGATTAACTTCAAACTTTGGTCAGGACTTTAGCCAGCCAAGTTTTGAAAACCTCTAGCAATGGAGATTCTGCATCCTCTCTGGGCAAGTTGTCCCAGTGCTTGGCCACTCACTATGAAGTATTTTTTTTTTTACGTCTAATCTCAATTTCCCTTGTTAAAACATGCAAAAAATTGCAACTATTGCATCCTATTCTTTCACTGTTCACTTCAAAGGCATGGAAAAGACACCATCCTTTCTGTTCAGGCAAGCATGAATCTGGGCTCCTCATGCTCATGATCAGTCTAATCATTAATCTAAAGCCAATATTAAGGTGTTTATCTTCCTCTAAGTAAATTTTATTTAAATTTCATTTTAGATAGCAATTTATTAATTCCAGCACAAGTTAACAACCGTGTATAGATTATGCTCTTTGCTATTTTCATAATACATGACTTGTAATATTGTATGAGTCAAAGATTTAAACTACAACAGGTCAATATCAGATCTTTCCCCTATTTATCAGAAATTGTGCTTGTCACTGCACCAAAAACAGGCAGAAAAAAATTCAAGCATTCCTACTTCTGTACCTTCATCCTGATATAGCATAGCACAGCTGTCATTTTGTGTGTGGGGAAAAAAAAATTATAAAGAATACCATACACCACTGCTAAAAACAGGTCAAGGACAGGAAACAGTGGTAATTTAAAACTAGAAGTGCTCAGTACACAAACACTGTGTCAACACATTTTATAAAAAGTAAAACTAAATAAACAATTTTAAAGTTACAAACAATGAAATGTCATTCTCTTTTCTGCCATTTAAAAGCAAGATCGTTCTTCACCTTTGGAGACACGTGAAGTTCATTGCGAAGGAACGCTCAGTAGCTGCAGCTTGTACAAAGCTAAACAAGAGTAACGCCACTGTAGTACAAGAAGTCACATTTAATATATGTTCCTCAAGGACTTTCGGTGCCACTTGCCACATATTTATAGATGTCTTACATTTTAATGTTATAGACAAAGTATTCTCTTCTTAATTTAAAAAAAAAAAAAAACAAACCAACAAAAAACAACTTTTACAGTGCAAGTAAAAAACAAGTTACCTAGTTGCAGCTGTAATTCACAACTCAAGAATAAGTTGAAAACTTATTTTTGGCTCCTTGCAATATTAAGACCAGGGTCTAATATAGAACATTCAACTGGTGGTGTTTTTCAGTAGTAGCTGAGAAGTAGTTGAGAATGTAAACAAGGGTGAACACTATACTGTAAATTTTTGAAAAGAATGTTTACTTAACTGAAGACATGAGGAATTGGCTGATATCCTTATTTGCTTATTTCTATCTACGTGAATTTTGAAAAGCAAGTTATCACACAAGAGCTCTGTTGTCACCAACATTCAGTGATAAAATGATCAACAAATCTGCAGTCCGGAAAGAACTTTTTCTCAGCTCGGACAGAGGTGGAGCACTGGGTTTTGTGAAGACTTTTGTGGGGCGGGCTCTGGTGTTTTTCTTTTGTAGTTGAGGTATGGTCTAGTACCCAAAAATCCCTGTGATTTTTATGAAATAATACCTACTTTTGAAGGGCTTCTGGAAAACAATGAACCACTACCTTTCCAGCTCTCTCTTTGTAGCTTTCAGTCTTTTCTGTAGATCTTTACATGGGAATGCATGCTGATAACACCAACGTTCTTGACCAAACACCTACTGTTTGTGATTGTGGAAGATGGTCTTTTCCTAAATCTGAAAATGAATAGTAATATTCAGCTGGTTCTACACACAGAAAACACTAGAAAAAAATTGATCAACTGGTTCTCATATGCTAAACTAACATGGAAATATCAGCACTCTTTTTGGAGAACTGTTCCCCCACAAAAGGTGAAAGAATTTCAGAGTATCTGGAGAGAGCGGAAATGTATTCCTGGTACATAATGCATGACCAATAGAGAATTAATGTAAGATGTGTTTAAACTGATTGACATGGCAATATGGAAAATGAGATGGAGAGAACAAAAGAGCTGTTAAATACATTAAACAGTAGAAAAGAAAGTAGAAATATATGAAATGAAATGAAGAATGGAAGAGTGAATAAAGATATGAGAGCAGGAAAAAATGATGAAAAACAGAGACAAAAAGTAAAGAGTAAACAGTATGAAGAGCAAGAATCAATAAGTAATAGGAAAAGCTATGTAAAGAAATGTGCTGTACAGAGAAATAAAGTGACCAAAAGGAGAATATAAATTGGAAACTGATCATGTGCTTAATTTTGTAAAAGTTACTTGCTTACAAGCAAAATGGTAATTCATACTTCCTGTTAAGAAGATATTTGACTATATTCTTAGCTAAAATTTAATACCAGAGTCTTAATTTTTCACGCAAAAGACTCTGTAAACTCAAAAATAATAATAAAATAAAATAAAATAAAATAAAATAAAATAAAATAAAATAAAATAAAATAAATTATCCAAAAGCATTACCTGTGCTCTTGCTGTACTTCAGCACTAAAGTTCTTAAACATTCAGATCCATCAAATTTGGTCAGCACATTAGCCAGTAGATAAGGGAAATGAAACAAAACATGCTGAAGCAACTGTCCTTTATTTTTTCTGAAGACCTAATACACAGTCTTAGACTAGCATGAAGCATGTTTTGCAATGTGGAAGAAACTGTAAAGATGAGAGAAAAATTGAAATGCTAATATTAAGGGCATAGGTTGAGAAACTTAAGCCAATTTCTACCTGTTAAATTTTAGTTCACATGACTCTGAAAAGTACTGAAAAGACAGTCCTGAGAAAGGTTGGTGCCAAAGTGTTATTCACTGAGATAATGCAGAATCTACAGTAGGAAAGCATGAACGGAAGCTGAGAAGGGACTAGGCATGAAAGGCATTTAGGAAATAACATCTTGGCACAGATGGTGATTAATACGTGAAAGGGACCACCAAAGACAGCAGCAATAGCTGTAACCATACATTCACTCAAATACAGTTATACAAGCACTTAGAAGAAAAAGAATATTACAGAGTACAAAATCTAGACATATATTACTTTGTTGTTGCCTGAATACAAGATGTGCCATCAAATATGTATTTAACATTCTATTGGAAAGAGTTTTCTCCCCAATGCATGCATCAACAGAACTGAGATAGTTCTTCCATACCCTCATATTAGTACAGGACAATGATTATACAGACTGAACAGGTTTTTCTTAGTTAATCCTATATTCACCATTTTTATTAAATACAAAGAGGGTGTGTATGTATGTGCATGTACGGATGTCTATAGCAGAATTTTTGGTGACCTCACATATAAGAGTGCATGGACATATGTTTTCCTTTTTTAAATTAAATTATATAAATCAATTCAGTTATATGTAATGTAATCGTGAGGTTTTACTTTGCAATTATCTATTGTCCTATGAAGTCCATTGTTAGACAAAAAAAATTTAAGCTGTTGATACTGGTGTTGCCTAGGAGAAGGAATTCAAGCTGCTGCCTCCAAAAGCATGTACATCTTCTAGCCCCAGTGCACAGATTAAAGCTCAGAAGACCAAACTCTGCCACAATGAGAAAAGTCTTGGAAAGAGATGGAAAATTGTCAGGGACAAGGAAGCCTGAAGAGAGAAGGGGATTCAACTCAGTGAACTGGCTAATTCAATGTCCTTAGAAACATCCCAAAGTCTGACCTATATGATCACAATTCTGTCGAACAGTTGTCTGGCCCATTTATTATCCTTATTGTTTGCTTTGTAATAGCAGCAAACAAGAATCAAGAGTATTTAGTAGGATATACTGCATGAATAAGGAGGAGAAAGTTTATTCTGTTGCTAAACAAGAGTCATAATAATCTACACAAACAGAGATCACCAGGGAGACACAAATGCATGTCATTAAAGTAACCCACCTGAAGTCATTACACATTAGGACAGGAGAGCAGTTATAAACAGTGCTAAATGATTTAATCCTCATTTTAAATGTTTTTCATGTAATAAAGATTATGTGATTATTATTTACCCATAAATACTGTTAAATTTTTTTTTTTAATTCCTCCTGTTAAAATGTTTTTTACAGTCTAAATAGAAACAGTAGCTCTTTTCATAGCACATATCTAATCAGCGTATTAGGTGCCAGGAAAGATGGCAAGCTAGTAAGGAAAGAATAGGATAACAAGGAGAAATAAAGGTATTATAGCAACAGCAAAATGTCTTTTGTGAAGAACATCCTAAAATACCAGTTGAGCCACTATAGAGATATTAACCTTTGAAATGAATAAACTGCAATGCAATTTTTTTTTTGTATGGCAGCCCCATCTACAGTCACTTGAACATCTATATTTTACAGAGAGAAATCTTCTCACTGTATATTAATCTCTTTTTACCACTACCTGTTTCCTGTAACCTCTGCCAATTTGTCCTTAGATTTAGAATGCCTTCTAGTAGTCCAGATCTTTTACTGAATTTTTGGCAAGTGTATAGAACATCATAGATGATGACAAAGAAATAACAATTATTATTGAAGTTAAATGTTTTCCTGCATTCCACTCTACCTTTGTGGGAATTCTAAGATGAATATATTCCTGTTTTAATGCCAGCAATTCTCATGAACTCAAGAGTGAAGATAAAGATGTAGAAGGAGAATATATTTGCTGTGCATAAAGCAAGTGTTTTCATGGAACTACTCATACTGATGAGTGTGGCCCTTCCTGGTTAGTTACAGCTAAAAGTTTTTTCTTCTAATGTGTATCTAATCTGCATGAATTTTACTTTTTGCTATCAAGTTGACTGGGTTTGTTAGGTACTTTCAAAATCCCTAAAAATCCTCTCAGGTTTAAACTAATTTAAATAATAGTGTGACATCTGCAAAAATTTTATCTTTTCCCTTTTAACCCAGTGCTTCAATGTTTGTAGTAAATACAATAAGTCATGGCCTAATGTGAGTTTTGGAGGACTCTAACTGTTACACAGCTGTGAAGATGACAGTTTGGTTTTCTTCAAAACAAGAAAAAAATATTTTTTACAATAACAGTATATTAATTTATGATCATTGTGAAACAGCACTTACTGAAATTAAGTAAATGTCCTTATTGCACACACTTGATTGCACACAATCAATAGAAATGAGATCATAAGTAACAATAGTTATTGTTTTATTGATAATGTAGCGGGTTTTATCAGTTTATATTTTCCAGTCCCTATTTCTGAAAATCTAATACATCGATCATTAATACTACATGTGAATAAAGTTTTGCTTGGCTTAATGTAACTGAGTTGCATGTTTTCTCTCTTCTGCTCATGCACAGCTCTTTTTTACAGTGGAAAAAGAACAAAACCTTGATGCTGAAGTGTAATTATTACAATGCATTCTGTGCAGTCATTGTAGTCTTTGAAGTGTTAAGAAACAGAGTTTTCAGGACTATGTAACAGATGGAAAAATAGAAGATTAGAGATGAAACTGCCCAAAGGCACAATCCTGTATAACAATTGTGGACAGAAGCATTCTTCATGCACCATTTTCAGGCATTAAGACTTCTTACAATTTCTCTATTGTCCTACACTGATGAACAAACTCTTTTTACTTAATATAAAGTTGCAAAAAATAATGGGGTGAAACACTTAAGTTTAGGAAATACTTGATCAACATCTGTTCAGACTGTGGCAGGGAGCAATGTGGAAAGAAGGGAGGGAGGAGCAACAATTGACTCATAATCCAGACAAATGCAGGGAAAGGTGAAAAACAATAAAGACTCTAATAAAGGCAAATAACATGGAAAAGGAGAAAAACTAAATGGTAATGACATTCTTGGGCAGCAAATCCATCCAATTTATCCATCTTGTCAGAAGAAGAAATGTATCTCTAAGGCCAAATACAAATTTTCAAGACCCTGTCCCAAAATATCCCAGCCTATACAAGATTTAGGCTATTTATTAACTTAACATATTTGAAAGGTAAAAGGAAACAACAAATACTAACGTCCCTTGTGTTGTGTTGCCCCCAGCCAGCAGCTCTGCTGCCACCCAGTCTCTTGCTCACTCCCCCCCACAGGGGGATGGGGTACAGAATCAGAAGAGTAAGTCTCAAAACTGGTGGGTTGAGATAAAGACAGACTAACATGTGAAGCAAAGCTGTGCATACAAGCAAAGCAAATGAAAGAACTCATTGTTTCCCATCAGCAGGCAGATGTCCAGCCACCTCCTGGGAAGCATGGCCTCAGCATACATCATGGTTACTTGGGAAGACAAACCCATAACCATGAACCTGTCCTGCTTTTTTCCCCCAGTTTTATTGCTGAGCACAATAACATGTAGTACAGAATATCCCTTTAGTGGGAAAAAAAAAAAAAAAAAAAGAAAAAGAAAACCTTGACACCATCCAGACACTGTCCAGCAATAGTTATAACTGAATGTATTACCAGCAGTGTTTCAGTCACAAATCCAAAGCACAGCAGCATCGCGGCTGCTATGAGGGAAATTAGCTCCATCCCAGACAGATCCAGTACACCCGTAGATGAGGTACAGGCCAGATGCCAGTATTACTGTGCCTGACAAACAACCAGCACCTTCTTCCATGAAGTCACCAGTCAATGAAAAAAATGTGAGCAAACTATGTATTCACTTTTGCATGGATTCTGCCATAGCAGATGTTGCAACTGCTTATCCAGTTAGTGGATTCCTTAAGTACCAGAGTTTACAAAACAGTAGCATTGTGCTGGTTCAGAATAGTTAGCATCTATTTAAGAGACATGACCTTCTAGTACTATAAGACCCTTGTAAAGCTTCAGAAGAAAACATGTTCAGTGGATATGATCTGAATCTATAAGTCTGAGCTGCAAGTGCAATATACCACTTCAATATAGCATATGAAAATAGAATTTAAAACATGAAGAAACCTGACTTAAAAAAGAAAAGAAAACAAAACAAAAAAACCCAACCCCAAAACAGACTAGTGTCCTATTCAGTACACAAGACAGTGTCACTGTGAACTATTGCCATCTAAAACTATAAAAGAGGAAACAGTTCTATGAGTAATGAAATGCTATTTATTAGTGTGGTCTCATTTTCTAAGGAAGATGTGTGGAAAAGATGAATAGTTTAACCGTGACTCATAGTCAAGAGATCATGGCTGGAATTACAGGTAATTATCAGTTCTGAGAAACTCACTTCAGAGTTTGGACAAAGTGTCAAGGATTTTTGATTAGGAATCTACCACCTTTACAATGTGGAAGGCACAGGAAGTAAAGAGGGCAGTCAAATCAACCTTCATTAATCTTGTATGCTTAAGCTCACCGCTCTTATATAAATAGAATATTAAGATAAATTACTAAGAGTCAGTGTTCTGCCAGAAAACCAGTCTCAACCTCTTTTGTTGGCATACAGCTTTGACAGTGTTTTAATCCATATTAACTGTCCATTTTATATTGTAAGTTTATGTCCCTCAAGCAGATGGCACTCCAATTATTCATATTTGTAACAGACCTCCCCCCCTCACCCACCCCCTTAGGAGAAAGCTAATGTGAGATAAATTTTAAGCACCAAAGCAATATTTTAAAATTGCCTTCAGTTGGTGAGCTAACTGTGGAGGACTTCTTATCCCCTCTACCTACATCCTTGTGGAAATTGCAAGAAACTATTTAGGTCAGTGTTTATGGCATATTATTTCCTCATTATATCATCAGCTGTGTTTTCATTAAGCTTGAGATAGATACATCCAGCTGCACAAATCACAGTCTCCCTCACATACAATTATATTTAGACAAAAAAAAAGAAGGAAGATATTGTAATTCAAAATGTCTTTCTTAATTGGGATAAGTGTCTTAGAAAATATCCAGACATCAGATTCAAAAGTTCTTTTAAACTTATTTGTTTAGCATCCTAAATGTTCACAGGTCTTAGGGAGCAGTAGCAGGAAATATTTTAGATCCAGCAACACTGAATTAAAATCTGACTTTAGAGATAATTTGCATCTGCAAATACTCTTAAAAAAGGGAAGTGTGACTCACTTCTGAGGGCAAGGTTTTCATATACATCCTGTAATACTCTACATGTTGGCTTCTTATGGACATCAAAACTCAGTTTTTGAGCACTCTCATGGTTATATTTTTGCCTCGCAAAATTAGTTTCTGAGATGTGATGTTATGTGTAAATCTTTCACTGCCAAAGTAAATGATGCGGAAAACTGAAATCTGAGATCTGGGTTGAAACAGGACAGCTGAACCAAGGCAAATAGTGTCTGGTCCCAGTGACATTTTCTGTTAGAACTTAAAAGTGATGATGGATAAAGACTTGTATCTGAAATATTAAAAACTTATGGTCTTCACTGATGAAGGGTGGTATAAGATATAAAGGACCGAGGAGCCTGTGCCATACTGGAACAACATTTAGGTATATGTCATTCTCATATAGAATCTCCCTGTTCCAGGTGGAACTGATTTATAAGGGGCAGGAGATATCCATTTCCTCAGGTACAGTGAATATTCATAAAAGTTTCTCTTTTGGAATTTTTTAACCAATACAATAAAAATGAAGTCTAAAGAATGCATTCAAAAATGTCTGTGATTGAGAAGAAAATTACCCCACATGATGCATCGGTTTGTGGAAGTTCACCACAGAGACAGCCTAAAAAGGAGGTAAGTAGGTCTTTGAGTTGGTCTAAACCCTTGTGATAACCTGTTCACAGAGCAAAATTGTGCCCATGTAAACAGGTTTGTCAGTGTGCAAGTTTGCGTAAAAAATCCATGAAACTGATTATGTAATTCTTAGCATCAACCCATAGCTACCGGTCACAGTAAATGCCATTAATTCCCATTATCTAATAACAGAAAAGAAGGATGCGTATGCCACATTGATCTTCCTTATGCTAACTTTTGCCACTTATGTGCTAAACCACAAAGAACATCTGTAACCCTTTCTGATTTATCACATAGAAAGCTCTTATGAAGATTTACTCTCTAGAAAACAGACAGCAGGGTAATTAACCTCCTTGTAGCCTCTGAAGCAAAGAGCTATTTTTTAGGAAAAAAAAAAAAAAAAGTATACTTCTGCATCTAATATTGTGTAAGTGTTTACACAACTCAACTCACAGTCTCCTATCAGACCACTGAAGTGCATACAATTAATAATCTAGTCTCAGGTTAAATCTGAATTACTTTGTCTGAAAAAGTAATTAATCCCAAATTTAAAAGGTATTTGATCAAATTTGAAATGAAATCATTCTGCTTAAAGGCCAAAATTTCAGCAAGCACAAGTGAAGGTATGAAAACCTACACAAGGTGACAACCAGACCCTTACTGCTGAGCTTTGTCACCTGACATGAGAAATACTTGGTATTTTTTTCCTTCACTCCAATGTAAATATTTTAATGCTCTGCATAAATTGTATTCTCTGAATGGTACTGGATCCATCAGTCTTATCATGTATGTTTTTTCACTGTCATTTCCCTGGTTGTTTTAACGTATGGGTTGTTATAGTGTGTGTACTAGCTAGATAGCAAATTCACTTGGTATTCCTAACACTAGTAGTCAAGCCACATGCCATTTGGAATGTCATTTTTTTTTTCCCCAAGTCTTACAGAAATCTTCAGATTTCCTTAAGCAGCAAAAATTTCAGTCTATTTGAATCATTCTCATCTTCAGTAACCTCTACTAGCTCATAGTAATTGTTATTTCTGATCATCAGTAGTATGGTATAACAGGCCTACAAGATGTCAGGGACAGCTCAAGTTCAGCGTTACGACAGTTTTTCCTCTGGTGTGAGCAAATTCTGAAAGCCAATATTATATGAAGTGTGACCACTGTACAATAACTGGGAATTCTTGCATACTGCTTTTCCCCTGAGTAATTTACAGGACTTTGCAGTCTTGCATACTCTCATCAGGGTAACATTTTACCTTTTTATTTTGAAGGCCACTTCATAGACATTTGCAGTTTCCTCTCAAATTGACTTTGGTTGATCAAGCATACCCTGGGGAAAACACAGCTTAAATAAATAAATAAATAAATAAATAAATAAATTTGACTGTGCTGTTTTTTACTGTAACTGTCAAACTTTGTACTTTTCAGAATTCAAACACTCTGCGTAATGATCAGTCAGGACAGACACTTTGAACATTGTTAAAAGTAGGAAGAGTATATTTTCATCAGTTGGGGAGATTTTTCTGAACAGCAGGGATGCTCTGCTGTTTCAGATACAAAGTCTGTTCTCTTGTACTACTTACAGCAAGAAAATAAGTTGTTTATGTCCTATACGATTCCAGTAGGTTCAAATTAATATATGTTTCAGAAGTGTTTCTCATTTTGTCATTAAAGTTTCAAAAATAAAATTCTCCAGCTGGACTGTTATGTTTTCATTGCACTTTGAGGTTTGGGGTGTTTTGTTTTGGGTTGTTTGGGGGTTTCTTTGTGTTTGTTTTTTTTTTCTTTTTTTTTCTTTTTTTTTCTTTTTTTTTCTTTTTTTTTCTTTTTTTTTCTTTTTTTTTCTTTTTTTTTCTTTTTTTTTCTTTTTTTTTCTTTTTTTTTTTCTTTTTAACAACTATGTACACATAAGATGGTCGGATTTATCTTAGTTGTATACATTCAAAATCAAAACATTTTGAAATTGTTTTCTCCAACAGGGGCGTATGATTACTATTACAGGATATCGTATAAAATAAGTTATGGAACTATGTAATGTTGCATTTTGTCTAATGGTAGACAATAATTAAGCTATAAATACATGTTTAGATTATATTACTTGGCAGGCATATTTTCCAGCTGATGCACAGGAAATTAGATGTAAAAGTCCTATTAGTGTTAAGTGGAAGCTGTATTACTAAATCTGTTTGCATCACTCTAAAGGTTTACCACTTAAGTTAGAAGTAGTCAGGATATTCAGTGAGAGGAAAATTGTACCAATCTCTCCATATAGATGTCAGAGTTAAAAACCTCAATATCTGACAATAGTCATCACATCCAATCATCATTTTAAACATCTGTTACATATGTATTACTCTGCCAGATGTAACCTAACTCAACCTATTTTCTTTTTTTTTCAGGTAGACTGTAGATTGAAGCAATATACCATCATCCACATAACAAAAATCCTAGAGCTAGGAGTTTCAGGATCCAAATCTGCTTATTATCCCCATTTCTTTTGCAAGATAGATTTATGCAAGCAGACAGGGTAGATATGTCACTTTCTGTGACTTTCTTGCCTGTTGCCCTGTCAGATGTTATCACAAATTTTGCAAAAATAGCATCTGTGTAGAAGAGGGATCATGAAATTGCCCAAAGCAAAACCGAATCACAAGCCTGTGCCAGAGAGCTTGCACAAGTCTGCAAGAGCAATTGTGCTTTTCGTCTAAACCATGGGAAAAATCTTCACTTCCAAGCCTGCAGACAAATCTCAACATTCAGTCCAAAAATAAAATTTTAGGAATTCTTGGAATTGTTACTCAGAACAATCCATCCATTTCACACTTCATACCAAATCTGGGCACCATATGTATATATACATATATATATACACACACACATCTGTAAATGGCGATGTGCATGGACAAAATAGCCAGCTGACAGACTGGTGGCACTGCAGTCACAGATACATTGAACTCGCTAGGAGCAAATTTACCTTGCCTCAGAGACTACAGTATTGGTTGTTTTTCTAGGGGAATATTTTATAGGAATAATTGTCATATTTCCATTAAAATAAGGAAGTCCAGAATAAAGAGTTTAGATGTAAAGCCTACCATCTCAGTGATTTACTTAAAACAGCAGATCCAGATTTTTTTAGTAAATATTTTTAATAAGGCCTTAAAAAAATCAATAAGAATTTTCTGCTAGAAAATGCTGACTTATCAGTACTGAAAATCTTTCCAAAACAGGCCAACTTAAGTGCAGCTGGTTTATCAAATATATTTCTAGAACTCGTAGACACTTGAAATATGTGGTTTAACATATTCAAACTGAAATAATCCTGGTTTGCTCATTCCAAATCAATTTTTCTTTTAGAACACCTAAGTTTAAAAGCAAAGAAAAAAAAGATGCCCAAATGTAAATTAAGTACTTTAAAACACATTTCTGATATTTTTGTGTAATTATGGTGTAACCACTGTGTCTACACTGTGAATTCAAAGAAAGACACTTTGCAGTTGTTACATATGAGAAATCATAGTTCAGGTGCAAATCACACATGCAAAGCTCATTTATTGACTGTCATGAACCTGGAATCATATGTTTCCTCCAATCCCACTGTCAACACAAATGAGTTACAGCACGCTGTCTTGACACCTACAAGTTCTCCAGGTTTAATTTCCAGTTCTTTTTTTCATATTCTTTTATTTATTTTCTCTAATTAGGCATTACAGTAAGTTTCACAACAGTACACCCATTGTTTTTCAAGTAGTTTTACTTTTCTTTCTACCCGTGTCTATGGGTTTGTATCAGCTGACTCAGTTCAGTGAAAGGACGTCCATTTACTTTAGCTGATACTAAATCAGATCCTAAATCTAGGAAAATCACTATTTTACAGTGAAAATATATCAAGTCCCAAGCTAGCTGTAAGTGGTCTAGTATTTGATTTAACTTTATCTGATATCGAATAGCATATCTGTTGGTTCCACCATACAATGGAAGGAATCTTCATTGACCTGTTCTGCCACAGCTACACCAAAGTCTTCAAAATTGTCAGCAAATGGAGCAGACTCTCCACATAAATAGAAATAATCTTTTCGACCACATCAAGACTGACATCCATAATTATGCATACCGTAAAAAGACACATCCACTTAAGTTTTTTTTCTCTTTTGCCTTTTTTCTGAGATATTAGCTAGGAAAATTTTAATACCCTTCCAAAGTAGCTGTGAATACTTGCATTGCTGAACATCATGTTTAGAAAATTATTATGGTAGAAAAAAATTCCATTATATGCTTGTGTTGTATAAAACATGTAAATACATCATGTGTTAAGGAGGTGAAGGACTATGTCCCAAAGGAAAACATCAGTTCAGTGCTAACTGTGGCATGCACCTGAGTAAAAAGACATAAATTATAAGTGCAGCAAGAAGATCCTGGGGGAAATGCCTGCTGCCATCTCTTTGATCTTGGCCCTGAACACCACAAAAATGTCCTTAAAATCTATCCTCTAGGAAAAGAAGCATGAAGTAAAAGGACATCTGCGCTAAAGATGAACCAGACTGAGCTGTCATTGTTTTGCACATATCCGTGCATAGCTACGGGCTCTATCACGGGGAAGAGCTGTTTATGGCCCTACACAGGAGCAGAAGTGCTGTGACAACACCACAGCCAAGGTCTTAGACAGACAGCGGTGGAGCAGATGGAGAGGCTCCCCAGCTTTTATTCTGGCCCTATTTCTCCATATGCAAAGCTCTGAACTTGAATGGATCTTATAGGAAAATAGAGTTGGTTTTCAGTGACATTGTGGGCAACAACCTCTGAAAGAATTTCATAGAGAATAATCTCAGATCATTCAGCTTTATGGAATTTATGTACATACAGGCTATGATATAAGCATGAGATTTCAAAATCAAAATTAATGGAAAAAGGAAAACAAAATAAATGTATATTATACTAAAGCAAGTAAAAATCATGCAAGGCATGATTATTCATGCCTTTTATTACTGTATTACTCATATTCTTTTATTATTCCTGTCCCTAATTGTTCCGTTATCTTGAAGTGGGATATCAGAGATACAGGTCCCAAACATCTCAATCTACCTTTTACAGTAATATTTAAAGTAATAGTTTAAAGGCATAAAGCAACAAAATAAGTCTTATGGGCAGACACCAGTATATACAACATTGATAGCATGAATAAACAGCCACAGACCCCATTATGTCTTGCATACCAAATAAAACCACTAGTCTTATATGAAGGAGTGTGTTCAAAGTTCACATTTTTGTTTTTAAAAAGATTGAATGGACAGGTCTATAATAAATTCCTAGTACAGAAGTTTGTTTTTAGTTCATTAGGGGATGTCAACTGTAAGCATGGAAGTCCATAGAAGCACAAGTAGATGAGTTTTTACTATTATTGTCTTTAAAGAATACTCTAGATTTGTAGGAAGAAGATGTACAAAATATGTTTCAAATAATATTTATCTCTCTCTCTCTCTCTCTAGTTATTATAGATTCTATCTGGAAAAATGGAATCTGAAGTTGCTAGCACTCCACAGTGCTATGGAGTCTGCACAAGTCATTAAGTCTGAATGTCACCTTGCTAGCTTCCTGTTGTGTTGAGGAATAACGATCAGGTGCTTCCTATCACTACATTATTTGGTATTCAAATACCTTGATGTATTTTTCTGCAATATAGAGATTGCAGTAATGAAGAGACACCTGAAACTGACTCTCATTTACTGGACCAGACAGTCAAAAAAGCCCCCAAACCCCTCAAGGCCACAAAAGACAGCTAGTACAGGTCTCATATTCTTCCTCCCTGGCTGTACGCATTCAGCTCTAAATGCACCTTCTGTGCCTCCCATGACACAGCTACTCTAAGCTTCATACCAGAACCGTAACCAAGTCCTTTCTGACACACATTGATTAGTGCTGCTTGTCAGCACCTTTGATGGATATACCCTTGGAGAGAAATACAAACATATGGCAAAATGAAAGATGGGGATTGGAATCGTCTGCAACTCAGCGCTGCTTGGTTACAAGCTGCTGAACGCTAGACCACTGAAAAACCTGCCCTGACACACTGACTCATAGCACAGTGTGCCCCAGGGATGCCACTCTGCATTCCTTTCAAAATAAACAATCTACACATATATTAATTATCAATTAAAAGGTGCACAAAAAAAAATATTACATTTTGTGTACCTGATTTTTCAAATGGGACTGTCTTCTGGGAAAACAAGCAATGCTCATTTTAGCCCTTTATGGACAAACATCTATTTCATTGTGTATAAATACAGAAGACTTAAGTCTGTTGATTAATATCGATGTTTACATATGAAAATTCATAGTTTACATGGAGCATACATAGAATAGGCACCTTTCTCAGCTTGCTGTCTTACCATGAAATTCATCCTTTCTGGGGTCTGCAACACAGGGGAATTTTGAGCTTCAGGATCTGGTGTACAGGAACCTCTTAGAAATTCCATCTCCTGAAACATCTCCTACTGGAAAAGTTTGTCCTGTGATAAACCGCACACAATAATATATCTCATTTCTGAAGGCAGCCTCTATTAATGTAGAGTTTGTCTCCTCTTCAAGTAAAATGTTTGCTAGCCGATGAAAAAGTATTTTTCCATTTCCATTGTAGCATTTCAAGGATTTTCTACAATCCAAGCTTTTAAAAATAAGATTTAGTTTCATGTTTCCATTGTAAAAGTGCCTAACAGACTAAAGAAAATATTTATTCTTGAATAATTATTCTACTTAAAAACTACATTCTTTGTGAAGAATTATTCAGACAAGTGAGCTATACACACTGCCAGAACAAATGTCATGCTTTTTTTTAAGAACAAGTTGGACAGTAAACACACTTCACTCTTTTAAAAGCTAAGTGGAAGTTTACTTTTAAGAGGTAAATATGATGCCTATAAAGCTTTAGATTTGAAAATTGATGGAGGATTTATGTTTCTAGACCCTGCTCTGGGAGCTTAAAATTATGCACATTATTAAAAATAAGACTGCATACAGTAACATGAACAATAGTATTTTTCTTTCCATAGCACACCTAGTGTGTGACCAGTCCCATAAATATTGCCACATTGCTGGTGATTTCTTGTTCAAGAAAGCCTCCCCTGTGCAAGGCTTACTGAGAAAGATAGACTTTAAAATTGATGGCCCATTGTGAAAATGTAAGTTTGTACATTATACATAGTGTTATGCCAGTTGTGAATCCACTTTATTTTTATGTGCTTTGGGCAGTTGAGAAATGTCCTGGCTCAACAACACTGAAGACACAACAAACCGACATTTATCTACATCATGGGGAGGCAGAGCACAAACCTTTTCATGGTATGCTTCATGACACCTTCAATGGAATGATTCTCAGCTGTAGAACAACACCACTCTGTGCTGTGGCGGAAAATAACCCCATCTCCAAGCTCCCATGCTAAAAATGACAGAAAAGGTATAAACATTATGTTCATATGTTGAAAGCAACCATTCACAAAAGCTTGTAGATTGAAGGAAATCTTTCCATTGACAGCAAAGGACAATTCTGCTGAAGGAGATATTGGTCAGACTTTGGGTGGAAGCAACTTTATAACATGACCAACAGTGCACTCAGTTTGAGGGCTTTAAGGATTCTGATTTTCAGAAACTAAAGCACCCGCTATTTCTGAATCCTCAATATGTTTTAAAACTTCTCACTTTAAAAAAATCAGCAAAAGAAAATTTAAAAAATTAATTGTCTTTAAAGCAAATTATAATTATTTTATTAAGTGAAATAGACATAAAAATATTTTTCATTCAAGAAACTAATCTTTTTAAAGTTATATCTATCTTATCTTGAATGCAGGTTATCTTATCTTTAATGAAGGTTTACATCTGGCATTTTCTCAGTGAGGTTGTTGGGATCGATCTGAGAGAGCACTGTTTTCTTAAGAATCTTACCGTTCATATTTTCTGAGTTGCTTATATCAAAGTTCTTTTAAACTTAATTTGCATGAAGTTTTTCTGTTTGTTTTCAACTTCTGTGCCTTCAAGGTTGTCCAAATAGCTCTTTATTCTGAAATGTGTATCAATTTTATGATTTAAGAAAAACATTTAAGAAAGATTTTTAAGCAGCTTTTTTCCCAAGATGTCACCTTTTACATCCATTGGCTATCTTGTTTTTCCATATCAAGAAGGTCGTGAGTATTCAAGAAAAAACAGGTAGTTACCAAATGTTTGCTTCTTTGATCTTAATGGGCAATGATGACATTTCCCTCCTGTTTGTTTCTTTTTTTTTTCTTTTTTTAACTCAACCTTGGGTTTTCAGTAATAGCTCATGACTGAATTGAGCAAAGATATTACATCCTATCTAATCTTAGTCTAATTTGATGGTCAACACCATTATATGTGAAATCATTACTTGGCTATACACTATTTCAAAGGAAAGGATGACAGCTTTAATTTTTGTTGCATACTAATGGGTGGTATAATGTAAGGACTGGGAATAAGAGGAAGAAAAGCATAATGGGGCTAGTTTTACAAACACATTCAGCTCTGATGCAAAATAAACATGTCTATTTGCATTAAATATTCATTGGTTTTGATATACACTGGGATGGAAAAACTGTCGTATTAATGTACTGCTTAGTAGAAGAAAAAAATAACACTGTCTCACCTGACATGTGGTAACTGAGAAGCTTTCTTTGATATAGTTATAGATGTTTTTATTGAACTGCAATGATGTTTTCTGACAGAGAAAGCGACACCATTCCCCCCCATACATGGACTTAGAACAGTATAACATATTCAGCACCAGGTCTTTGCCAATGACTAATTCTTCACAGGAAAAGTTAAATAGTAAAAATCATGTTTTCTACGTTACCTAACCTATTTCTTTTCCAGAATTTTCAGCAAAATTACTTTTCATTAAAAATATGCCGGTATTTTAACTGGCTTTATAAATGAAAAGGACATGTCAGAGCCTTTTTTTACTTCCTTTCCTCCTTTTTCACCCTTCCAATAATGAAGGAGACTCATCCTGGCATCAAAGACGTAGATTAATTCAGAGCAGCAGTTTAAAACCACTTTAGTACAATTGCCAGGCTGTAGATGTGTGATTCCCAACTTAAGGCTCACAGGAAGTCCCTTGCCCACAAGACCCTCCCAGGTTGCTTGTATTTTCTGCTATCCATAATTACGTCATCACTTAGGCTGACTGGAAAAGCAACATGTGATCTTGCTCACAGCTTCCGATCAGCGTGGGTAAGATGAAGATCACTGCTTGAAGCATCAGGTTTCATCCAAGTTACTGAAGCAGAAAACCAGGATAATGTTAATTCATGATTTTTCCATCACCCAGTAAATCTTGCAGCAGCAAGATAACGGGTGTTAGTGAAATAGTCGTTTTAATGCGTCTTGGAGAACATATTGATGTCTGGCTTTGTTACTATCACAACTGAAAACTTTTTTTGCTACCAAAAATAGAAACCAAATAATCAGTCTAAATTGATTCCTGTACATGTGTATTTCCAGCAATTAGTATTGCATTAGTAATGCATTAAAAATTCTCCACAAGCATTATCAATTGCTGAAGTTAGTTAAACACTGAGTTTTTCCTCATTATAATGCCATTAAGGATTGAAGTCTCCCTTGATGTGATTAATGGACTCATGCAGAAATTTGTGCTAAGTACTGATCTGTTTCTGGTACTTGCATTTTTTGGTGGCATTTACCTTCTTGTATCTTTCTGGGGTCCTTGTCTAACAAGTCAAAATAGCTTCACTTGGCCTCAGCAGCTTATAACCTCTGCAGCGGGGAGAATCAGGTGCTGAACTGTCAGGCATTTTGTTGAAAGCTTTTGTTAGTTTTTATTAATCAAAGTTATCCCACTGATATGACTGCAAATCTACTGACTTAACATTGTGCCCATGGGAGGAAACTGTCCAATTAGTGGGTAGAAAGTGCTTCTTTGCCTTGATTAACAGAGATCAAAGTGACTGTGCTGCTGCCAAGACCTAACCAATGGCCATGATGACATGCCTCAAAAAACTACACAGTGAAGGTCACTGTAACATTGTTTCTCTTTTAATATTCAACTTTCATTTTAAATCACCTCTGCATTACTTCTTTTCTCATTATGCAGTGGGTTTTCCAAGTGGTTTTTTAGCCTTGCATTATTTCAAGACTGATATTTGTAAGCTTTCTTTTCTTGTGGGTACTATTTTCTTCCTGCACTCACAAGAGGTCTATTATGGCATGAAAAACAGGCTCCAAAATGTGTGTTTCACATTGACAGCAAGATACAAGTGGGGTTTCCAAAAATACTTCTCTGGAGAAGTCTTACTGGCTGTAGTAGGAGCAGGATTGGTGCTTTGCCCTTTAGAAAATTCTGCCAATGGAAATCTGACTCCTTACTCTCACAGCCATAGAGATAGGTCCAACAATGTTTGAGATGATACTACCCAGAGCCTATGGGTACCCAGGTGCGATTGCTGAACGGGGTCACCATCAGAAACAGTCCTCTAATTTCCAAGATGTTGTGTTTATGCACTCACAGCCTGCTACCTACCACTCAGATGCAGCTGCTTTCAATTGTTGTACTTATATTTACTCATCACATGAAGAATTCTGAGTATTTATATTTTTAGTAGGATTTTTAAATCGATTTGCAAAAGGAAGAGCAAAGACAGTATTGTGGCAATGGACTTACAAGTCAATATTCACGTACTAGTTCTGGTTTTCAGAAAGGATTTTCTTTTGTCACTACACTGAAGATCCACGATTGAGTCTCATTCTCCTTTAAAGTAGCCTTAAAAGTTTCCCAGTATTAGCAATAAAAAATGCTCAATATCAGTTAGCAAAGTTAAGAACCTGAAGATAACAAGCAGTTTAATCAATACTGAGGTTATTAATATTTTGCCTCTTTGTCAAATCTGCAAAACAATGTGAAGTAATACAGACCTTAGGGATATTTTTTCTTCATCTTGCAGTGTATAAAGCTTGCTGAATTGTGGCCTCATTTTAGCAGGCAGACCTGACATTTCCTAAAGGCAAAATTAAATGGGTCAGAGAAAAATCATCTTGAAACAATTGGATGCCATGAGGATTTGAAATTATTGCTAAAATGCAGGTTCTATCTATGACCAGAACATGAAGCTGAAAGTTGGTCATTTTGGCAATATTCAGGGCCTCTGCTTGTCAGGATACTGCCTGAACGTCAAAGAAAAGCTGTAGGAAAAGAACAGAAAATGTGAAAATAACAAACCATCTTTTTTCCCCATGTAACTTAGTTTCTTTCTTTCCTCTTCCACCCCAAGAAATCAAGTTATGAAAACTGCTGCTTGTGCTCTGTCTCAACAACATTTCAGGCACAGTTTTACTACGCAACACCTTTTAAGAGCCCTTACAGTACTGTGCTGTCACCCAAGTTGTTTGTTACAGCTTTGAATTTGCCAAGACAGGGATTTTCTAAGAACAATAACAAACAACAAATTCTATTGAATTAAGACCAGACGGATTTTTTTTTTTCAGCTTTTTTCCAAAACTTCTTTTTCTTTTGAACCATTCTGAGCAATGATTCTGCAAAAAACCTTTTACCTGCCTTCCCTTTGAGGTGTCCTGCTTAATGCGGTATGTATTTCAGGAGCTCTCTAGCTCCAAGCCTCTTCTGGGCTGGAGTGCCAGTACATGCCAGTAGTGAAGCAAACGGTACCTACGCTAGGGCCTCAGAAGTGTGCAAACAAAAGCTTTACTCAATTGTCTGGTAAGAAAAGCTCAAGTTTAACAGTTTTAATCATTAAGTAAGTAAACATTTGAATGAAGATTAATGATTCTGTATAAAGTTGAAACAATAAGTGCAAACACTAACACTTCATTTCTTGTTACAGTGAGAATTTAATAGAATTGTACAAAGTTTCAAATTAATTTATTTGCAGAATTAATGTTTAAAACTTTCTGTATTTCTCCACTTACCCAAGGGGCTGTACACAGTGACAGTCAAGCTGGGGCTGGCTGTGCCCTGCCTGAGAACGCCTGGCTGTCCGTCCTACCCTTTCAGGCTGCCACAGCGCGCTCCAGCCCAAGGGAGCACATCTGTCTGCAGTTTGGACCACGTGGTGAAACAAATCCCTGGATTTACACTGGGGTTTCATGAAATCCCAAAATAGCCAACGTAAGGCTACACTCTTTACTTGAATCCCTGCCACAAACTCTTTACATCTTCCCTTCTTCCAGCTCTCCCCCTTAAAATAAACTGGATGGGTCATGGTGGACTCAGGCAGGACAAGATCTCTGAGCATCCAGTGGCATTCCCATCAGCAGGAGGAAGAACTTGTATGGACAATTAGAAATTCTAACTTCTAGAAATCAATGATTTTCATATTGAGCTACACACTGGGCAGCTGCACAATAAGACTTGAAAAAAAAGGAAGGAACGAAGCACCCTGCTTACTGCTGACCATTGACAGGGAAAAAGAAACTGCAGAAAACAGGTGGAAATTTTGTTAAGCAACCAAGCACAGGATTATGGTTGGATTAAAATTGATTGTCCATCCTATTCTCCAAGAAAACTGAAAGCCCTAAAAATAGAATATTATAGAATGAAAGATTTTGTCTGCCCCCTGGTTAGTACTGATAGCTTTGGTACCAATAACACCATTAGGTTTGTGATATGACATCATGAATAATCTTCAGAAAAATGGCTTCTACACATATTGTGGCCAATTGAAAAACCTGGCAGAGCCCCCTGAAGTTACACTGCAGTAGCATCCCTTGCTTCGGTATAGCTGAGTGAGAAATACTATGAAAACTTTACCATGAAAAATGCCCTTTAGGAAACTGAAGTTTTCTGAATCTGCATTCTTTTGTCTTACCTGGTTGATGTAGTAAAAAAACCCTTTGTGGAAAAGTAAATCAGAACTCCTACTTCCCATTTCAAGCTGTGCTTGGGTTGGATTTGCCATTTATTTTATTTTTAAATAGTTTAAATAAAAACATTTTTTTTTTTAGCATGCCAAGCATATACTTTTTTTTTTTCTTTTCTTTTCTTTTTTTTTTTTTTTTAGGCAGGACTAAATGTAAACTGGGAAACAGACCAGAATTTTGTATCTATCTGTCAGTCAGTTCTTAGTGCTGCCATTTTGAATGGACAACGTCTGTCTCAGCAGAAAAGCTGAGGATCGAAATACTTTTAATTTATTATTTTAAAAACTAGTTCAGCCAATTTATTTGTGCCTAAGCATATCATAAACAAAGTGGTTGTGAATACACATACACAATGCAATCATTATGAAAAAAAATCCCTGGTGTTTCCCTGCTAATGTTATTAATGGTGAAAGTTAATCTCTGCTTTTCAACAATGAAGCCATCAGTAAGCAATCTCTTCCTCATGTAGCAGAGGCAATAAAGGCGATCAGGTAAAGAATCTAATAATAAAACAGGAAAAAAAGCAGCTTATATTAATACTATTATATAAAAAATTGTTAGTGGGTTTTGTAGCCACAATAATAGGACTGAGAAAAAAATCAGCAAATTAATTTTAATTAATATGAATTAACCTTAATGTATTCATAAATATAAAGCTTTCTTGCTTTCCTGCATCACCTATAGTCTCTTAGAGCCAAAGCACATATCACTTAGAAATCTGTTAACATTTCAGGGCCAGAGGAAAGAAACACAGCATGTGCACATCACAACATCTGGAGAAAAGCAAGGAGCACAGAGAAACAGAGGTAGTTACCAGTGTAATAGCTATTAACTATTATTACTACTAGGAAGATAATTTGAGGTGATCAGCTTTTAATTGGCTTGATCTTAAATGCACTGAAGTCAGTGAAAATCTTTCCACCTATTCCAGTGGTATTTGGAGTAGTTTTCAATATCTTACAGCCAAGATGCGTTTGCAAAACAATTATTCCTTCATTCCTCTTAGAACGCGTTTTCTGTACAACCTTTAGGGGCACTTAATGCTTCTTAAGTTTAAAGTTATTGCTGAAGAAACAAATGCTTGTTGAATGCACTGCCCCAGAATATAACCACTGAACACCAAACAAGAACTGAAGGATATGTAAAAAAGAAGCAGGAAAGCATCAAGGACATTTTTCCATTCTAATTACTGAAAGAATTGTCGTTGCAATATTTGTATTGTGTTATATATATAAACTGTGTGCAAGGATGAATTATTTTAAAAGACATTCTACACAAGAATATCACTAGTTATAAGCACAAAATTTGCTTATTGGTATTAAACCCCTGCTTATGAATAAAGACCTTTTCATTGTATGTTCTGTGTAGATATTGCACAGAGAAGCTGTAAAGAGACGTAGCAAGCACCTGTCTAGCCTCCAAACAATCTCCATGTTTCAAAGTATTTGTATCTGAGAATCAGTTCTCCTTTGAGAGATTTTCTTCATCACTATTTTGAAGGCATGTATTACTTAAATGTTGCAAAAGGGAAACACATGGAAAAGAGAGCTGAGGAAGTACTTAGAAAAAATCTCAGTAGTAAAATAGAGAAAATAACAGCACAACCCTAGCAGTAGTACTGAAATTCTTGTTTTAATGAGGTATTTGTTTAACAATACGTATATACATGTAATATTTGTCTGACTCTTTACCATCTGTCATTTTTGCACATGTAAAATCACACTCAGTTCTTGAAAAAATAGCTGCATGTAAACCTGCTGTTTGGGGGGGTGGGGTGGGGTGGGGAAGGAAGCAGCAGCAGTATCTGTTCAAAATAATGTTTGAGTTAAAAAAGGTGAATCCTCAGCAATAAATAAAGCCAATTAATTTCTTGGAGCTCTGCAGAGCACCTGGCAGCAATGTCCCAAATTCAAGGTCTTCTTGCTAGCACTTGCTGATTTTTGTCCTCATATTAGAACACAAAGAATCTTTTGCCCTCACCTAGCTACAACCACCTTTTAAATCTCTTCTCTCAGCAGCAAGGTTTTCCTGACATTTATTTGTAAAGTTCTTTATCATGCAAGAGGAAGCACAGAAATTTCAGTAGAGGCCAATGTCATTTCAGCTGATGAATCCATTATTTCAGAGCTCCGGAGCTTCCAGGTGGTGACAAAGACATGCTGCAGAGAATAATTTAAAATTGAAAAATGTTCACATGCAAAAATGAATGAGGTCTGCACCTGAAACCTAATAAATCTATTGGGCAAAAAGTCTAAATATTTAAAGGCATAGGGTAGAAGTACTCAGGACATGAAGCAGAGATAGAGTATGTAAAGATACACAGACTGACATGTCTGGCATAAAGTCTAACTAAAGGTCACTTTTCTTATATAGAATTACCTTTACTTATATCCGCTGAGACACTGAAAGGAAATCCTGCAGAGAAGTTCTGAATGGAGCATCTATATAGTTTGTGGGAAGTGAGAAAAAGGATGGTCCAAACAACATGACATTTTATAGATTGCTTCTAAAGAATACCTCTGGTATTTCCTAACTCTTAAATCAGTACGGCAAAGACCTTTTTCCTGACTTTGAAAAGAAGGCATTCACCAATGCGAAATCTTCATTTTTGCATTTAGGTATGATTCAATGGAAATTTTTGTTTTATCTTTACCCTTGGTATCTTCTCTGGTTCAGGCAATATCTCACTCGCTCGCATTATAATAACCAAGATTTAATTCCATAAGCCCACTCTCTCTTTTTTTCTTGTCCCTTAAGTTGATACACTATATATATATATAAAAGAATTAATAAAAAAGGTACCATCAACTGCTGTGTCATGCTCCAAGCACAGACCAAATTGAAGGTGACCCTGTGTTTTCTGACCAACTTACTCAACTGTTGGGTAGTTAATTAATTTTATGGGATGAACTGAATTCCAGGAATTGCATATATACAATGTCTGTTTATGTCCAAAACGAGCCTTCTACTTCAGGATGGGAATGTAGCATCTCAATGCTTCAACACAAGAGAGAAGAGGGAATGAGGAGGTGCTACCTCCTTAACTGTCTCAAGATGGAAAGGCAGGAGATGAAAAGTAGAGCAACGAAGGTGCTAAGGACGTGGTTTAGTGGTGGGATGGCAAGGTTAGGTTAGCGGTTGGACTTGATGATCTTAAAGGTCTTTTCCAACCTAGATGATTCTATGATTCTATGAAGACTGTTGACAGAGCTAGGAGCAAAGAAAAACATTTATAAATGAATGGCTATGCAGAAATGTATGTCAGCGACTGACTGTACACATACATATGAAACCTGAGACCTTTTTTTGGCCTGAAAGATTTAGATATTATTTCATTCAGTTGTCTGGCAAACATTTATTATGAAAAAATCCATTAAAATTATGTTCAGAATACAAATCACAGAGAACAGATAGTTCTGACAGTGTCCTGTTGTACAAAGAAAAGGTTAGGCCCAAGGCCTAGTTTTGCTAATTGTCTAAACTAAACTAAAAGTAACTATTTTTCTATGTAAGAAAACTCTTCTTTCACCTTCCTCTCCTAAACCTTTAACAGCAAATATAACAAATAATATTTTTTTTCTCTCACAGCCATATCAGAAATTAAATTTAGTCATTAAAATTAAGCCCTCAGAAGTACAGATGAAGCTCTTGCTGATCAGAAACATTCTGTCTGGTGCTGATTACAAGGGAAATAGTCCAACACATCATAAGATTGTTTTTTCATGGACCACTTGCAACTTCCTGAAGAGTTTAACTGTTCCTCTGGTAGAGTCAGAAGCAAGAAATAACAGCAGACTCCCTTTGGTCTGAAGAAGGCCATTCCCCAGGTCTTCTACCCTGTCATGCATATTTCAGCCACGAAGGGAACAGTGCAGTTCATTTAGCTGCCAAACGTATCAGCAAAACAGTTAAATACGTTATGACAGTGAGTATCAGCAGAGGCAGGCTACTGGCTCATCAGGGAACCTCTCACTTCTGCTCTTAATCTAGCTCTTCTGATTACCACAAGCACCTTCGTGCAGTGTGATCAAGAACATCTCATGCAGTCACAAAGTAATTCTAAACACTTGGGTCATTCAGCAGCTTTAAATTAAGCATAAGCTATCATGGGCTCCAGAGGGAACTTGATACTGGTTTTTAGATATTTTCTTAGCATCAAAAGGTTGGACATGTACAAGGTATGGAATCTATAAGGAATTACATAATGTTTTTGAAGGACCACACTATTATTCCTTCCTATCACTGACTTGTCACTTTTTGGGGAGATTATTGAATGTTCTACCCACTGTTTATGGATATCTTTGACTGACTTCTAAAACATCTGAAATGAGTATTAGACCACTGAGAGCCCTGGAACAGCTCTACAGAAAAAGGATTTTTTTTTAATAAAGACATGAGATGTCCTGCATTGGTCACATCAGTTGGTGTATCAGATACTGTCATTCAGTATTTTCACTTCCTGAGATTTGAACCTACTTGATCTAAAATTCTGACAATGATGGGGCAGACTATAGCATCCTTTGAGAAAGGTTTTATTTTCCTACCTGCAATAGCTTGAATTGCTTTTAAATTATTAAATATTTCTGTAGGCAGGACCAATTAATATTTTTTTTTCCATTTTGTGTTTTGAACCCTTTTATGTGATACTTAAAGATATCAAATAAGATGCTGTGCCAAGGGCATTTGTGTTGGCTTTGTCGTACTGAGCAATCCAGTCTTGTTGATTTTTGGATGCTCTCTGTTGTCTCAGGGAAAAAAAATCCTCAGGTTTATCTTCCAGTGACAGATGGTTTGGTTAATAAATGTGGCAACAACTCCAATGGTGTCATAGTCCTGGCAGCTGGTACTCCAGGGCACACTGTATACAGCAGTGTTGAGTGAATCAATGCAGTGTTATCCATCTATGTATCTGTAATCCCCAGATCTGTAATTCTCCTCATTCTTTCTGAGCTGTTACGAAAACAACTTGCCACAGCCCATTTCAAGAGGCGTGTGGTTTCTGAACCCTCCCTGGTCAGAGGGAAGTTTCCTTCTCTTCAGTGACACTACAGAACAGAAGGAACAGTGAGTCACTTAAAAGGCTTCTTTTATAAACTTGGAGGAGTAAAGGGCACAAGCTCTCTCCCTCTCTCCCCTAATACAGGTATGATGGCTCTGCAGGGTCTCTTCTCCCACTCCTTGCAAGTGCCTTTGTCAGGCTCAATGCTGTGTCATTTCCTCAGAGCAGCAGCTCTTCCTTGGACACGTCTGCAGAATGAGGAAAGCACAGGAAGTGGATAGAGAGGAAAATGGCGTGAAGTGATTCACAAGCAGCCTAGGTTTAGCAGAAAAAAAAGCAGGAGAAAACTTTACAAAGTAAATAGTAAAAGGCTAAAGAAGACTGAATGTGTCAAAAGATGAGTTTGGGGATAAACAGATGGGCAATTACAATGAATTAATTACCAAACATGGAGTTGGAAGACATCACACAACACATTAGAGTTGCCCTTAGCTATTTTCAGATAGTTCATTTGAAGCAGACTTTTCTTAATAGAAGGAAAAAGGTGTCTGTAATGCAGAAAAGAAGGCTTTCTAGTCTATATTCTTAAAGTCAGCTTTGAAAGGATAGCTTTTAAAACAGCTTTGTTTCTTCCTCTATCTTTTTAAAGCAGTAATAAAGGGCTCTGTATCTTGCATGATAGTGTTTAGCAGAGATTTCACCTTTTGAGAGTCATGGCTTTATAACTTTATCTTTTTTACATATAAAATAGGACATACTGTGTACAGTTTGATAGCATAAGCCAGTTGTCAAGATACCATATTTGTGAACAAATGTAGGTAACAATTCCAAAAAGAGCCTTGTAAAGACTACTTTTCCAAATATACTATGGAAATAGTCTCCTGTTCCTGTCAAGTTGAAAGAAGAGAAGGTGAGCAGAAAAGGAATTTGGTAGAATAGGAGCTGAGCTGGGCAGCAGTAAAGAAAAGTACCAGAGACCCTAGAAGGCTTTAAATGTTTAAATACCAGTCTCTCTGAACCAACAGAGCCGTTTTAAAAATTAATGGTTCCATTTTCCCCTTCCCCTTTTCCCTTTTAAATCACATCTTTAATTTTTCTTTTAAAGCCATAGCCTCAATGACCAATAGACAAAAGACTGCAAAAGCCCTTATAAAAATAGAAACTTAGTCGCCACTCCATTTTTCTTCATCTTTCCAAAGACTTCCCCCTGAGTCTAGATTCCTTACTTGATACCAAGACAGAATCAGTAACCTGGATAATGCAAAAAAAAAACCCAAAACAAAACAAAACAAAACAAAAAACCCCAAACCCAGATTAAGTATCACTGTGTAAAAGAAGCCGTTTCTCTTCTACCCACTACCATCTCTCACTCACATTCAATTCCATTTCATAATCCTGTGCATTGATAAAGTGATTGAGGTCAGTTCTTTTATGCCAGCCTCCCTTACCTTTGCTTCTGGAATATGAAAAAAGCCTACTCTGAGAATACACAATGTTTCTTTAGGTATTTTCTGCCTCCTTTTCTCATGACAGCTTTCTGCGAAATGTCCACTTTGAGGGAACAGACTGGGTTACTTATTAGCTGTTTTCTATCACTTCTAAACCAGATTTTTCATTGCATCTAGAAAACATTGCCAGTTTCATTTGATTGCACATGTTCTAGTCTTGGATAAACTTTACCTAAGTAACATACCAGCATTAATGAAGTAATGAAAAGAATAATTGCGCTCATTCACATTTCAGGTTCTCTTTCTATTCCCCAACCCCACACTGAGAAACAATTGCCATGGAGGATGAAAAGGTAATCAGATATGGAACCGGCTGCTGTTTTCTGAACTGTCGCTGTCCTCACGCTGTGTGTCTGAAGGAGGAATGGGTACCTGATAACTCCTCCTGCAGCTGAAACTGGTTGGAGTTCCAAATACGCATATTGCACCACCACAGGGAGAAATAGTTATCTCTGTTTATTGCCTTTCACCTTTCCACCAAAAACTGAAAATCTACAGATGCTATAAGGAAAAGTTTGATACGCTAAGATTCACTTGAGCCACTTGCTAAGACGGAACTGGAATCTAAATCTACTATTGTACATTGAAAAATATAGAGAAATGTGTCAGAAACTGAGTCCATACTTCATTTGTTCAAATAATTTAGACCTTCTTATCTATTTTTTTTTTCCAGTAGATCTACATTAGCATAGGTTTGTCTCAATTTGGCTCAGAAGAGTCCAGCCTCTAAATCGACTCTAACTCAAAGCTACATCTAATTAGAGGCCCAACATTTCATATCCCTCATTTAGTAGGTTCACAAGGACCGAACACGTAACACATAGGTGGTCGGTCCACCTTAAACCTCCCTTGCCCTTTTCCAAACACTACTGTCAGACCCTCCGCCTCCTTTTCCCACTCCAAACAGGTTTGTCTTCTTCAGGATACATAAATCGTTGAGATGAACCCTGAAATACCATTTTAAATTATAGGAAAGCATTTACAACACATGAAATGGAGAGAGATAAGGGTTCTATCTGAAATGAGACACTGGTTAATCTAATCTACTGCTCACCTCACAGGAACTGCATATCTTGGTTAAAGGAATGCCGGCGTGGCTGCAATTGCTGTCATTCAATCATACTCAAGAAACAGGAAATATCTTAGCATATTTACAACTGATTTCTTCATGCAGGAGATCATATGGTAAAATATGCAAGGAGATTGCCTACATTACTTGTTAGAGAGCTGCAACTCAAAAATTATTTGCTAGTTTTATTTCTAAAACTAGTCTGCCAAACACTAACTGCCTGATAGGATGCTGTCTTCGTTTTCAGCTGTTAAATGACATTAAAAGATGATAAATGATGCATTGAGGGCTTTCATAATATTATGCTTCAAATTGCTGCCATTGTTATAGGAATTAACTTGAGAGTAAACAACAAGAGGGGCTGGCACAGGAGATTGCCATTGTAGTCTGTCTGGATCTGGATTAAAAGGTCTGTTGTTCCTCATCCCTCCTGTTCTCTCAACAGCAGAGTTGTAAGAACTGAGTTTAAGCACTGAATTTATAACTGTACCTTCCAAAACATTCAGATTTTAACAGATCAGATTTTTCTGGAGGAATTTAAAGAAAGGACTATAAATACTCCCCACCTCACTCTCTTTGAACATAATTATTTATTCTAGGAATATTTTTTCCCCAAAAGAACTATTACCTTTAATAAATCTTTCATGTTGGATAAAATGTCATTTTGTTCTCTTAAAAATACAATAAACAAGGAGAGGACGGTGTGAGGAGGACAATTTGGCCATTCGTTTGCTATTTCATGAACTAGGGGTCATGAAAGGACTCTGAAATTCTGGACTCTTTCTTTCCCCAAAATTTAGTGCTTCATCCTCATAGAACCATGAATTATTTTTTTTCTTCTACTCAGAAAAGTGAGGAAAATTCTGCCACAAATAAAAGCCACAGTTTAAATCCAAATATTGGCAGGTGAAAAGATGAGGGCTTTTTCTTTCCTGTTTGTTAGTCTTGGCAAAGAAATGAAATTACTATCTGAGAATTGTCACAGCAGTGTATTGCACCTTTCACACTTAGCAGAGCCATGAACATAGTGACTGAAGAGAGTCACTTTTTACTTCATAAACCTGACTTTGACAAAGATCAAGACAGATTAGTGACTGGAACAAGACTGAAAAAAAATCCTGCTATACATGTTGGTTTATATTTTTGTTTTCTAACATTCAAAACTAAGGAATATCTTCCTTTTGTTGTACACAGATGGCAGATGGTTTCTCATAAGAGTTTTTTTCTGACTAAATATCTGAAATAAATAGTAAATAATGTCATACCATTATGCAAAGTCATGCAAGGTATTCAGGTACTTGAATGTACAACAACATAGTACTTTAAAAACCTTTTAGAGAGCTCACTTTCATCTATACAACACGAAAACAAAATCAATTCTGCTTAAAAATAACATAAGTGATCTAGTAATTGAAGCAATCTTTACAATACAGCTTGTGCAGTGACAGGAGAAAAAGCAAGATATTTTTTATTTTCTGGAAAATGGCTCAAAGGCAAAGTGAGCGTAGCCCTTTGAGACCTGCAATAACCTACAATGAGGGCAACAGCCATCATACAGAAAATATAACAGATGGCTGCATGGTTGCCTTACTTTCAGATACAGGTTACTGAACAGATGCCTTTGGGGCTTAATATTAGATTTTTTTCCCCTTCTTCTAGACCATGGAACAGCTTTGTGCATATGCCGTTTATAAAACAAATGTAAAACACCATGGGGAAATGAATAAAGTTTCAAATGGCAAAATGTCAACAGAAATACAAATTTACGGAGGATAATGCTATTATCAATGTTGCTAGTATAGACTGAAACATAACCTTACCCTTTGCAGTACACTATATCTATCACACATTATTTTGAGCTATGTTACCGTAGTTCAAAAAGCAGACGTAAAATCTGTACAAACCCTCCATTTGCTTTGCCAGAAAGGTCAGGCACCCAATAGGCTAAAAGTCACTTCTCTTGCTTACGAGCTTTAACACTCAAAAGCAACAAGAATAGAATAGGAAGAATAATTGTCGTACACAGCTAGCATGAGGATTTCTACAAATATCTGAAAAACTAAATCATACCGGGAAATAGATCCTCCACTGGTAAAACAGAAAACAGCAAGAAAGATTATCGCCAACTTCTCAGGCACCAAAGAATTCATAACCTAACCAAGTGAAAAATGCATCATTAAATGACATTAACATGCTTATGCAGATCAGCCTCCTAACATGGAGTCAGTCTTGACGGATTACTGCGATAAATTACAAGACACCTAAGGACATACTAGGTTTTTAAGGTCCTCAGCCTTTTCTCTAGGTGACAAGACAAAACTCCTTTTGTCTTCAGTGAGACCATCTCACACTTGCATAGCAAACCACATTTGCGCTCACACACACATTTTTTTCTAAACTTCTTTCAGGATAAATTACAACTTTGTCCATAACATAAAATAATCATCTAGAGATTACCCCAGTCTTAAAGTTGGTGCATTCTTCAGGGCATTTGAGTGAATGTTTCTTAGCTAGAACTGTATTTGTTCTATTAAAACTGTATTCCTTAACTAAGGAAGAAAAATGTTTACCAAAAAACCCTGGCTTCCTTATTTTAAAACAAGGGCACATTGTTTGCAGTAAAGTGGCATTGAGGTGGAAAGCATAGTGAGAAGGTGGACATCACTGTCACGTCCACCATTTTCCTCATAGGAAAGGCAACTGTATTTTTATTGCTCTAACTAATAAAACTGGAGGAAAGACGGGGATAGTGAAATACCTGAAAGTAGAGATCGTGTGTCAGAGTACTTGCTGTAGCTTACACTGCTTTGTCAGAAATGTGGTGTCAGAAACACCACAGGGAACCTTTCCTAAGTTTCACAGATATTTTGACGTGATACATTTTCCTAGGGAAAGTAGGATAACCTTCAGCTGAGGATGAATAGACATGGTTTGCTTTCATTTTAATATGAACATTTTATGACCTTATATAACTTATTTTCTTTACCTCACTTCTTCTTCAGCATTGTGGATACTTTCCAGCACTTTATGAATGGTTGGACAGTGTGGATTGAAGTTCAGTGGAAATCCATAAGAAGGCAAATTTCAAAGGCTATCTGAAAGAACTTTAAGTGCTCCCAAGGAAATAAAGTAATCTAGAGTTAGGGAACTAGTATTAGCAACAGACCACAATAATTTAATATATGATTTGGTGAAAACAGAAGAGCTTTCTACCTCTGTAGACCTCTAAGTTTTCCATCATGCTTGAGTCACCAAAACATTAGCTGCTAATCAGAAGCCAATTTCTTTCCCTGAAAGCCAATTATGGACATATCATCATTCTTGTCACCTTATTGGACTCATTAGAACAAAATACTATGGAAATAAACTATAAGAGAAAACCCATCCAACTTGCCCTACAAGAAATGTGTTAAGTAGTTACAGAGTATGTTTCTTTCTTCTTCCATTTCCATAGTAAACAGACTGACATTAACAGACTGACTTGGTAATAAAAGGCTTTCACTGAAACAAAAGACTTTCACCTGATAAGATTCACAAGCAGAAAGCCTATATCATGAGCTGGTTAATCTAGATGGGAAAGGAGGTTAGTTTATGGGAATCAATATAAGGTATTGTGATGGTTTCCATCTTCATTAATCATTACAATGAGGTAATAAACAGCACAGAATTACATAAAAAGATTAAGCCAAAATGGAAGGGGATACAAAATATTAAAAAAGAGAAACAAAACAAAAGAACTGAACTATGGAAAATCACCCAGTATATTAAATTTTAGAAAAAAAAAAAGGCTACTTAGTCTTTAGATAAATCAGGAAAACTTATTCCACAGAAGTTATAAACATGCCAAATGCAAACGTTGAATAATAACTTATAGTTGAAAGAATTTTAAGCTGAAGATGGAAAAGTCCCACTCACATCAGTCAAAAGAAACAAGTCCACCTCAGCTGTAAGGGAAGCAGGAATACCATGCTTCATATCCAGGTACGCAAATACCAGCAAATTATTGAGCAAATGGAAGAGTAACTTGCATGATTATTAATAAAGAGGAAGAAGGACAAAAGCAGAGAGAAGTCTGCACTCAAGTTGCCAAGGTAGGACTTGGCAATGCTCTCAAGAGTGTGTAATATGATATTGTAAATATTTGAAAGATATAAATCCCAAGGGGGATCTGCTTTAAATGACCAGATCCTTAACCAGATTGGTCAGATTCCAGACACAGAAAACACAGCTGCTTCTTGCCTTCTTTTGAGTCAGAGTCCCTTTTCTTCTTACTCCTGTATACAAAAGGTTAAAAATGTGCAAACTGACATAGGAAACTCCTTGATTTGACATTCAGTCACTATCCTGCCTTGAGCCAGCAATATAAATAAAATTTGGGGTCTATTGTCAAATGAGCAAGTTCCATGGCTGGTGATAAAACCCATCACCAATTACATGCCTCATCTAGTTGAAGAAAGGTAAGCTGACTTTGCTAGAGAAGTGCAGCAGCTGACTTTAGCCCGCAGGGACAATTGATTCTACATTTAAAGTATGACAGGAGGCATATTATAAACTGCAACACAAATATAAGGTGTTTACAAATTATTTTCTTCCTTCTCTCCCCACCATTTCTTACCCAAAGCATGTACTACCTTGCAGATTGTAAATTATTTGGAGGGGGGAAGAAACATCTGGCTAAAAATGACTGCTCGTTTTCTGTATATGTTCACTTTCACTCACTTGTCAGTTACCAGACTGTTTTAGTGCTCTGCTTCTAAAGAAAATAGTCTAGTTGTCTTCTGAATCCATTTCAGCTCTTCAGTGTTAATTGCCTTTTTCCCATATGTTCATTATTCTGTGCTTCATAGGTTTTAGTTTACTTTGTTTCTCTGGATTTAGATTGTGTTGACACAGTTTCTTCATTCATTACTAGCACACAGAAGGTATCATTCTCAGTAGTCAGCCCTTTCCATAACCAATGTATTGGGTGTATTATTGTGAAAGCCATAAGGTGAACAATAAATATTTTAGAAAAACCGTATATTGGACAGGTGTTTTAAAAATAGTAATAAAAAAGGATTCTAAGCCCACAGATTTTATTTTCCTCCCTTCCTCCTTGCCTCCCTTTTCATATGAATGCTTTCATACCTAAGAGCAGATAAGCAACTATGCCTCTCATTTTTCTATAGCAACCATGCCTTCTCTTATTCAGATGCAATAAAAAAAATGCCTGCTAATATTTTATTAAACAATAATCCATACCACCAGGGCATGAACTAGATTAATTTGTGCATCCAGAATTCATTTGAGACTATGTTCCTTTTGTAAATCAAATGGCAAGAGATAAAGTGTTATCAATAGCATTGGTTTAAGTAGAGATAACAGGATCTCCATGAAAGCATAGGAATGATTTGCAGCTAACAAAGGCACGGTCCCATCATAACCTCTCAGAGCTGTTAGGGCAGAGCACCTTGCCTAAACAGCTTAACAGGTCTATGGAAATGTATCCAACAGTGTCTGTGGTACCTGGTGTTCCCTACATGTGATGCTGTGATGAGCACTGAGTGGAAATCTGAGCACTCTGCATACAGGGTAATACAGACTATTCTTTGTGGGATCCTTCTCCTTCCTTCTTCTTCTACTTTTCCTTTTAATTAGGAACAACAACAAAATTCCCCAAGAAAACCAATCCAAGAGCCACTGGTCTACCTATAACTTCAAAGGCAGCAACCCTGGGGCAGAGCAGCTGACCAGGTAGGCACAACCATGAATAGACCATGTATTTCACTGCCTGAAGTTGAATCATGATCAAGGTCAGTTTTTTATATCATGATATATCAGGGTGCAATAGTAATTTGGAAAGAGTGCTGCATCTAACTTTGGATTTACTGCATCCTTACAGTGTGGGGACCATGAAAATTGCGCTTATTATTGCAGCTTTGGTCCTTGACATCCATATGCTAGTTTCTACCTGCTGCTCCATATCTATGGGTTATAAGTCATGGCACAGAAAACTCTCATAGGCTTTTTACAGGTATATTCCAGTGGTAGCCATAGGAATTTTGCCTAATTCATCAGGCTTATGCTTAACAGGTCTCATTACTACACATGTATTTTGTAGGCTGTCACCAAATTGGAAGGCGATGACTGCATAAAAGTATTTGTGATTATATTTTGTAGAAAAAATATTAAATATTATAATCGACACACATTCATGTTTCCTGATTTTGTCAGTTTATTATCGTCTAAATCCATTGTTCCATCTATTGGGTTTTTGTTGTTTCCTAACAGCAGGCAACTGTGTTATGTTAAAAAAAACCCAAACAAACAAAAAACCAAAACGGAGCAGAACTCAGGTTAATAGATTTTTAAGTCCAAAGGGATCTGTATAATACTTTAGTCTGACCTGAATAAAACAGAAGTTGGAGCTTCCTCGAATTTCTGCCTTGAGTCCAAATCCTCTAGTTGAACTGAGCTGCTCCCTCGGCTGCAGCAGCAGTGTGGAAGGATTCCTTCATGGCCCGTGGCAAACTGTTTCAGCAGCTCCCTCTTCTCACTATTAACATTCTACAACATTAAGCGAGACAAAGTTGATATTGCTTCAGCTTCTAGTCATCAATCTTTATAGTTTTAACTAATTACTTGCAGAAATTAAGACTAATGTTCCCCAAGAGCAAACTTGTGAAGTGTGATCCTTCTCAGCCTACGAGTCACTGCAAGCACTGATGGCACATATTATGGGGGGGGTCCAGATTCGTTCACTCTACAGATCACTTCTTAGTAAATGTCCTGAAGCTCATGGTTGGATACCCCAGACACATTGCCATAGTCATCTTACTCACTATTCCACTATTTATACAACCACATTTACATCCATGGGGTGTTTGGCCAAAATATCACTCTGTGATCTTATGAGCCACTAATTATTCTTCACAAAACCTCTTCTGCCTAAGAGAGAAGATCCCATCCTGTACACAATGGGCTTCCTTGTTTCTTCCACAGATACATGACTGAACTGTTGTATGTGTTAAAATTCTTACAGGAAGTTTAGATCAAGTGAACCAGGGGACTCTGGCCTGTCTTCTTCACTATATATCACTCCACTGGACTGGAGTAGAATCTAAGTCAACAAATACAGTCCTGAAAAAAACCAAACATTTACTTCTCTACACCATTTTGTTATTCCCAGGTGCATCAAGTCATTTTGCAATGCTCCTCAAATGACAGATTGAGTAAATCAGTACCTATCTCAGGGTTTAGCCTGGGAGTGAATCCACAAAATAGGAACTTCTTTAGTCCCTTCTCTTAAGACTTTAAATATAAAACAGCTAAAAATCCCCAGAAACTATCATATTTCCCCTCAAAATTCTGTTCCATGGATCAGACGTAGAAATGTGAGTATTGTCACAGCAAAAATTACTCTGATAGGTCCTGCGACAGAGTAGGGAACTGAAAAGGAAATTCTGGTTTCCAGGCAAGCCTTTATCACTGGACCACCCTGCCTTTCCCCAGTATAATCCATGCAGTTTGTGGATTGATAGTTCAGTCTTCCAGGTATGGGCTATGGGCTATCATTCTATGCTACTGGTTTTCTTCAAAGATCCTTCCTACTAGTGACAGTTTTCTATGTACTTTTTTCAGTAAATACAGGTCCTCCAAAACACCGTTTTTGCCTGTGTCTGTTTCTGTGTGAGTTGGTGATTTTTAATTTTTTTTAATGCCTGATACATTAAAAAAAAAGATATGATGAGAAGGTAAGTAGTCTGAAGGTTAGTTCAAATGTGTTATGACAACTTCAGAGACAAAATTCTCTGCTGACTTTACACCCTGTATAACCCTCAGGGACTACCTTCACTGATTTTCCTGAAGCTTCATCCATGCTGCTGAGAGGAAAAATAACCATAAACTAGTAACATATTCTGTGGTTTTATAAGTTCCATCACTGAAATACACTTCAGGGCAGCAGGTGTACTAATGTGACAGAGAAGAGTTTTGCTCATTAACTTCAGTGGTTTAAGTTAGGATAAGATTTGGCCCTAGAGCATTATCTTCTAATCTTTAGATGAAAGCAGGAAAAGCTGCTTATGATATACCAGTACACAGAAACAGATGTCAGCTGCTGACCACAAAACAAGTCTTTGATATGCCAAAAAAAGGGAGTGCTTTCCAGAAGTTCCTAATGCTCATTCTCGTGCACATCTCTGACTTTCAAAGTGTCCACCTACCGGCATAAGCCCAAATATATAATTTTTTTTTTCTTTTTTTTTTCCTCCATTCTGGGTTATATGTAAACTCTAACCTGTTTCGCTTCAGATTGCACACAGATAAATCATTTTCTGCAGTGAAGGATTTTTCAGACTGATCTTATTTAAGAAGTGTTATTGAACTTCAGAAGATGATGAATATATCTTCAGTATCAATCACTTCAGCAAACACCCTATTCTGCAGTCACTACTGTCAATTCTTTACAGCTTGTGTGCTTGTGCTACCAAGTATTAAAAAAAAAATAACCAAAAGAAAAATATGCTCCTTCTTCAGACTCTCTCTCTCACACAAGCCTTTCTTTTGTGTTTTTGCTTCAGCTGAGATCTCATTTTGGGCAAATAGATGGGGAATGAATAGCGCAATCCTGCAACCATTATGAGTATTTTCATCTGTATTTAGGGAAAAAAATGCCAACTTCCTGCACACAGACACTTCAGAAGCTACTTTGAGGTACTTTGTCAGACAATATATTAATGGAAACAAAGAAGAGATGAAGTGGACCTATGTGAGCAGTTTAGTTCAGACCTGGAGTGCTTCTTGAGGATGTGCTGATTGTCATCAGTTACTGACCTGTGCAAGTCGCTGACTTGACAGGCAAGGACTATCCTGGGGCATGCAAGCAGAATTTCTTTTAGGGGAATGCGTATAACCGCATGCATTCTAATGTTAGGAAGTCTGTAGCTGCCATAGATTGTGGTGTTTCTCTACCAAATTCAGAAAAAGTCATTCAGGTTTTATTTCCTGAATGCATTCAAAATTACCTGCGCAAAATCAGAGCATACTCATTGGTCTCAAAAACAAGTTTAAAAGATGTGCCTGGACTTTGGTAAGAAAAATCTTTTTGTTGTTGTTTGTTGTTGTTGTTGTTATTGTTGTTTGTTTTGTTTTCTTCCCATGTAAACCCAAAAGCTTCTAACATATTCTAAAACTACCAAGCTAGAAGCAGCAGATGAAACCCTCCACTGTGTGGAGACTCAGCACAAGTAGGACTGTTCTGACTTGGCACAAGAGTGAAATCCACTATTTTCTGGGGTTTTTTTTTCCATTAGTGTTGGAAAAGGAGCAAGTTTGCCCCCNNNAAGGGGTCCTATCCCCCCCCCCCCCCCCCCCGCTTGCTGGCTTGGCGTGTTTACAAGGAGGCTCATCAAGACCTTTTAGCAGGAGCTCGTGGAGAAGAACACCAAGTAACTTAATCACTGGCCACACAAGGAGTTACAGACCAGGTTCGAAGCGTTCATGCATCTTTTACGTTATAGCTAGAGATTTTAATCACATCTACGTTTATTCTGCTTTCCTTAATATGTGTAGACAAGAAAATAACTAGAAAGGTAATGTGATAGTGACAAAACAGACACTCTAAATGCTTTTCTGTGCTTCTTAAGGAAGGCACTACAGTGGGCAAAAAAAATGTTTGCTAGAGGTTCTATTTTCATCATTNCAATCCTGCAACCATTATGAGTATTTTCATCTGTATTTAGGGAAAAAAATGCCAACTTCCTGCACACAGACACTTCAGAAGCTACTTTGAGGTACTTTGTCAGACAATATATTAATGGAAACAAAGAAGAGATGAAGTGGACCTATGTGAGCAGTTTAGTTCAGACCTGGAGTGCTTCTTGAGGATGTGCTGATTGTCATCAGTTACTGACCTGTGCAAGTCGCTGACTTGACAGGCAAGGACTATCCTGGGGCATGCAAGCAGAATTTCTTTTAGGGGAATGCGTATAACCGCATGCATTCTAATGTTAGGAAGTCTGTAGCTGCCATAGATTGTGGTGTTTCTCTACCAAATTCAGAAAAAGTCATTCAGGTTTTATTTCCTGAATGCATTCAAAATTACCTGCGCAAAATCAGAGCATACTCATTGGTCTCAAAAACAAGTTTAAAAGATGTGCCTGGACTTTGGTAAGAAAAATCTTTTTGTTGTTGTTTGTTGTTGTTGTTGTTATTGTTGTTTGTTTTGTTTTCTTCCCATGTAAACCCAAAAGCTTCTAACATATTCTAAAACTACCAAGCTAGAAGCAGCAGATGAAACCCTCCACTGTGTGGAGACTCAGCACAAGTAGGACTGTTCTGACTTGGCACAAGAGTGAAATCCACTATTTTCTGGGGTTTTTTTTTCCATNAAAAAAAATGTTTGCTAGAGGTTCTATTTTCATCATTCACCCCTCGGATGGCATCTGCAATAGCTCACAATGTTAATGGCAGCCTGGCAATTACTTTGACGTGTTTCACTTGTCTACACAGTTTTGAAGAATTTGCCTCAGCAATGCTCTAACCTGTAATGGCAGGGACCAAAATAACACTAAGGCTCAGTTTGACATACCCATGTGTTCCTCTGTGTTTTCCTCTGTGCTTCCCAGGTAAGTACTGCTCACGTATGCGCCAGGAAAAAAGTATAATTTGAGCCAGGGCAAAGCCCTTGAGGATCAGAGCCATCAATAGTAAGTAATTCTTATCAGTAACAAATCAATGACTTAAAATATGATCCAAGGGAAACAGCTTCCGAATACTAGGACAAAACTTGCTTGTCAAAATTAATTTTTATCCCCGTCATCCCCATTCAGATTGATGCCATCTTTCCTGTTACCAAAAGGGTCCATACATTCCACCGACCACCAGCTCTGACAATTCTGCTGAGAACTGTTTTTCCCAGTACATCATTATAAGTTTGCCCTTAAAATGAGTTATAAGTATCTAAGCCTGAAATATGCCAGAACGGCAGTTAAGGAAGTTCAGAGGAAGAGAAAAAGGTGCTAAGCCTGTCAAGCTGAGACAGCAGAGTGTTATGAATGCAGCTACCTAGCAAATCAGTCACGGGAGAAAGTTAAGCAAAAAAGCAGCACTCCTCTTGAACTCCACAGTAAATCTGTGTGTGGAGTACTGACTGTCCGCCAGAAAAAAAGTTTATAAACCTTTTATTGAGACCATCAGAGAAATTACTACGCAGTAAGCCCCAAAATGCCAAGGTCAGGTAATTCTTCTGAAAAAATTTCCAGTAAAATTGTCCTTAACACATTTATAAATTTGTGAAAATAGCACAAAATTTAAAGCTGCACAATGAATCCACTTTGAAAACTAACTGAGAAGCAAGGGATTCAGGTTCAGGCAAATACTCAGTACCAAAGTTCGAGCCTGAATAATTGAAAAAAAACTGCATAAAACTTCCAGGATTTTTCTTTCTTCGGAGCACGTATATCTGAATATACAATCTCCTTCAGACAACACATTATCTCTGATTGGGAAAGGAGGAGGTCAGAGTAACTAATGATAAATTTTTATTGCGGGTTTATTATCTGTATAAAATGAGTTGAAGGCTTCACATTAAACTAATGTAAATAGATGTCCAGAGAAAACTTGTTTCAAGCAATCTCTTTGCTGATGGCCTCAGTCAACCTTTCCAAATCCTCGTAACTATAGAGAATACAAAATCCTTTTACCCTGATGGTGTTTTTTTCCAGATAAACAAATCTATACATGACAACACATTTTAGGAAAGCAAGCCTCAGCCTATAGATTAATCCCTTAGTCTCCCTGGGCTTCAAACTTCATTCACTACAAAACAATTGGAGGAAAGGCAAGCCAACACGCTAAGGGGAAAACATTCAGCTCCCCAGCGAGTGAATGTCTGGTAGATGTTCAGAGATAATCCATCTCAGATCTCCTATAGTCATTAGAGAAGGTTCGTTAACCAGTCCCAGGAGTTCAGCTATGCATAAGTTTGACTAACCGAGGGTTTCCTCTTTCTTTGTTTTAAAAAGAGAAAACCAAACCGGTCAGGACCACTGCACTGTCCATAGTGCAGTGCATATCCATATCCCTCTTTAGGTTCCAGGGAGGAAAAACCTACAAATCTACATGTTTTAGAAAGAGGGAGACTAAGGAGGTTTTGCTTTCCTAGTGGTTTTCATCTAGAACTGGAAACACACAAGTAGAAAAGCCTGTCTGGCTTATTACTATCACAACAAGATGCTGGAATGTTCTTTGTGGTTAAGTTCTTGCTTCATACACCCAGGCTGTAAAATCCTGAACATGAAATACATTGCTCTCCCACCTTTCTATAGAGCTAATGTGATAAAATTGAGCATTAGACCCTTTCAGAATTTTCAAATCAAAGTGCTTTAAATGAGAGATGAATTAGACCATCTGGCTTAGGGAATTTAAATGACTTCCCACTAGCATTTGGTATTTAACTATAATTAGACCAATATATCTGAAACTTTTCACTAGACCAACAAAAATGCCATTACCCCCATTGTCCTGCATTTCTGTCCTTGCACATCACTCTGCAGTTCCAAAAGTACAGCTCTGCCATTCCCTTGCTCTCCATAGTATATTTTCCCAAGAAGTTGGAAGTCTGAAAAGAAAAATATTTTCTACACCTGCTATTGGCTCCAAAGAGGAGTAGGATCGAGCTTCCCATGCAATGCAACTCTATCACCCTGCAGCAGAGCGGTGTGGGGATAAAAAGACAACCGAGTCCTGTTAGGTGTGGGCAGCTGAGGACAACTGTATCATTGATCTATAGCTGAAGGAACACATGCTGCCCACAGACTCCAGAAGTGGCATGTAATAAAAACATGGATCACGCATGTTAATGTCCATTATTTATTTGATTTTATAGCACAACCACCTTGTCACTGAAGGAATGAATATAAATCTTCCGTCATGGATATTCATTGCTTCCCTGTATATATATTCTAGACTCATTTGCCAGTAACTTCATTACAGGGCACTTCCAACTTAACAGAGAAAAGAGTGATTTCTATTTATTTTTTTAAGCTCTTTTTAGGCCACTTTCTATATTTTTTACAGCAATTCAGGTGTAAAAATGTGAGAACTTGTTAATTATTATGTGTTTGAGGGCTTAGCTAGACTTCTTTTTCTTACATTTGACAGGCAAATCAGCTTCTCAAGGCTGTGAAGTCTTCAGTGATAAGATGTTCCTGTGTGGATTGTCATTAATTTGTCATTTTTTTTGATTGCAAAGCAAATGAAAACTCCTTAGACCCATTAGGGGCTTTTTTTCAGGATGGTAGAAAAATTAAGTATTTGCTCTCCTACCAGTCCAATAGCAACTCATCAAGCTATCATGGGGGGAGACTGAGGTTCAACAATAGCATTAAAAAATGCCACAGTAGAAGGAATCTGACCTCAGAGCAAACATGACCTGCAGCACTTACCTTACAAGGAACTTTACTGGGTACAATCTGCAATATTCAGGAAATAAAGCAAGACTAACTTTTACTTAGGATACATTCTTCAGTTCTTTCTCAGACAAAAATACCATTTACCAGACAACAGGAATTACTTGCAAATTATGTAAAGGCTTCTGCATTTTGCTTCTGAGTCACAAAAATTTCTAGAGAATAGGCAAAAAAAGCTGGCATCCCATAAATCATTCTTTTCATTGGAAAGAATACAAAAAGAGTTTCTTCTTTTTATCCTTAAGCTGCCACATCATATTGTAACTACAGACTTAATCAGAGATCTCACAGCATGCTGCCAGTCTATCTCAGTCCCTGCTGTCACTAACAAACATGTCAGAAGTGTGGAGCTACTCAAATCCTGATTCTCTTTATTGCTTAGCCACAATAACCTTTCTTTCCCGACAGCTAACATACAATAAATATTTAAGGTACCTAATAAAGACAGACAGCAGGGAAAAAAAAAAAAAAATCAAAGATTTCTCTCGTGCTTTCCTTAATAGTGGCTAAGAACCTGCTACTGAGAGTCCTGGTGTCAAAGAAATGGGGAGAGGAATGCTCTCTCCTGTCACTGGGTTTCCTAGTGACATTTGCTTCAATATTGCTGGGTGAATTTCAAATTTCTTTTGTAAGTAGCCTAACGAACCTACAGCTACCTTCTCCTGAACAGTGAATTGAAATGAAGTTTTGAATCCCAGATTTATTTTAAGGTCAGATCTGTAGTAAAATCAATCAAGTAGCAGGGGAAATAAGCTGATTATGCATCTATGCAGGATGCGTAGACACAAAATATGGAAAACTTAGCAGTAAGTTTCACAAATATGGAAATGGTAAAAAAATGCAACAACTGTTCTCTAAAAGAAGAAAAAGGCAGATCAACAAGAAGTATCAATATAGTAACAATTATGCTTTAGAATAAAGTTTTGTTGGACAGTAGGGATGCATGGACTGTAGTAACCCTTGACGAGTGCAGCAGTTTGCTTGTATTTTTAGGTTAAAAATCATAAATAGCATGTGCTATAAAGAACAGTTCTATTTTTGGGGGAGGAAAGTCTTGTGAGTTTATTCATATCAATTTTTGGCCTATCAGTTCTCTCAAACTTCTTTCTGGAACTCTCATCTCCCTCCTATATCCCCTGTCTCCACCGAAAAAGAAATGAAAAACAAATGTCCCAAACACAACAAAAGCAATGAAACTCCTACCAATGTCTCCTCATCCAGGTCTTACGTATTATTCAGGAGCACAAGTCACCATATTCTCATAGTATTTAAAACATCTTTCTTTTCTTTTAATAACATTGTGTAAAAGCTACAGCATAGTCCTGAGACGACAATCCTGTACAAATGAACTAGTTAGTAGGCTATTTGGCCAACTTTCATTTTTCCAGGGATACCACTCTTCAAAAAAATAAAAATATTGAATTATAATTCATAGCTTGGCCTTCAAAAATTGAGTATATTAGCTGTTGGGATTTCCCGACTGGGATGAATCTGTTTATTAATTCCTAATAGACAATGTTTTCTGGAATTCACCGAGGGCAGAAGTTCACATAAAATAGCAACACGTGTCTGCTTTACATGTAAAGCAGTTGGTTATTCTGATTTGTGTCACAGCAACACATGGATGCCCCAGAAAGATCTTGGCTCCATTTCAGTATGTGGTATTTAAATGATGTGGCCCTGAATAATGCATACTGTCTTCCAGTACTCTCTAACAGGAAATAGATGAGGAAGAAGGGTTGTCATGTGCTAAAACCCATCTAAGATCAATGAGAAACAGTGAATAGAAAATTATTTTCTGATTTTCATTTCACAGAATCACAGAATGGCTGAGGTTGGAAGGGACCTCTAGAGCTAATCTTGTTCAATAGTCTGCTCAAGCAAGATCACCTAGAACAGGTTGCCCAGGACCATGTCCAGCTGGCTTTTGAACGCCTCCAAGAATGGAGATTTTACCACCTTTGTGGATTCATTTCAGTGCTCTGTTCTCCAAACACATTAAGAAGCTCACTTTAAAAAGAAAAAAAGTAAAATGGAAAGTAATTTGCGGTTTTTTAACTTCTAATGAAAAATAAAAATAAAACCAAATAATTTTGTTGTGAGTTTTTAGTTGTTTTTAGGGCATTCACTGATGGTCAAGATTTTAACAAGATTAGTGGTCTATATGATCCGAAGCAGAACTCAAATACAAACAGAACATTGATAGGTTTTTTCCAAGCCATCGTACAGCATACATTTAATATTTAATACACTAACACTTATGCAGTATTTTGCACATTAACAGCAAAATGGGCAATTAAGCAACTATTTAATTTTACCAAAATCTGGAACATATGCTATGTAATAAAAACTTTAATTACCACAGTTATTACTTTTTATTTATTTCTTTGTCTAGAAACAAGGCCTTCCTGTTTGTGTATTGCAAAGGAGAATTTATGATCACTCTTTTCTAAGTAAAAGAATCTAAATTTTTGTCTTCCAGGCAGCAAACATATACATGTAATATTCTGTTTGTTCTGTTATCTATTGTTCATCCAAGGGTAGCCACTACAGCAGCCTTTTTGGAATCACCTCTTCATTGAATAAATCCCATTCTGAACTTAGTAACCGAGCATTATCCTTGTCTACTGAAAATTTTCATTAGACACTGCCTTCACAGATAGCATTAATCATAAACCTGATCCTAACTCTGAAAACTCAAAATTAAAAAAAAAATAATGGAATTACTTTGTAATTACATTGAAAAGAAGTTTCATACTTTTCCCTCAAAAATGAAGATGATAAATGATGATAAATTTTGGTGTCCCAGAGATACTACAATCAGTACACCTAAATCTGGATCGTGCAGGGAGGCACTTACTGACACTTTTGTGGAATGACATCTCAGAAACTACTCTATATCTGCATGCCAAATCAGTATTTTCCGGTGGACTACAGACTAGTAACTGAGAAAGAACAAATCCTAAGAATAAACTAGTGTGAAACATCACTATTGCTGTGTGAAACACATTTGGTCATTCCAAGCAAGAAAGAAAATGTGAAAAGGAAAGGGGCATAATCAGAGGGAAAAAAGGTCTTTAAAGGAAATGTTACAATTATTTCATTGGTAGAGTCCTGTATCTGAAGAAACAACTTCCTAAACATGCAGACACAAAACCAAATCTGAAGGCAGTACTCATCTTTCTTCTCTTCCAGGCACTGATGCTCACATTCAGTCTTATAAATGACTACCCAAAGTAAATAAGGAGCTCAAAAGGGCTAAATAAAACCAACTAACTCTTAATAATTCTAGGGACAAATCTGTCTCCTTTCTCTACAAGGTCCCTGTGGGGACATAAACCAGATTTGACCCCAGTTGAACTTGGCCTTGTCCCTAGATACAGGCTGTACACGTTGAAGAAATGCACTTAATCTGAAATGAACAAGTGCCAAATGAGAAAATTTTGAGGTTTGACTGTAAGAAGTAAAGAAGTTTGGCAGATATTGAAAACTTTTAGGTCTGGAAATTTTAAGAGAAAGTTTCCAGATGAGATTTTCACTGTTTCCTAGTGTTAGCAAGGCTAACAATAAATTCAAGTTAGTTCTAACACTGCCAGCACAGTCATTATGGCATTATACTACTTTCATTATGGAATCTGGCAGATGGTGGCAAGTACCACCCACAGACTTTTTTTTTTTTTAATGAAATTAAAGTAAGTATGAGATATAATTTTTTTATGTGTATATATATTTTGCCCTCTAGAAGAAAAAAAAAAAAAAAGAGAGAGAAAGAAAAAGTAACAAAATCTCTTAAAATTGCTTTAGAGGCATTAATTACTTTTTTCCCAGTAATAAAAAAGTCAAATAAATGAGTTGCAAAGAAACTTTTAGCATTTAACCAAGACTGAAATAAAAATCCAGGTTCTAACAGGACTGGAGTATTCAACGATTTCTCATGAAAAAATAATATTACATTTGAACTGCTATAAAGGTCTTTTTCTTCGCAAGCATGTTAGAGTAAATTATCAGTGACTCCTTTATGCCAGTCAAATGCTATTAATGTCAAAAAACTTAGTGAAAGGAAAGCTTTGTATTTTTACATCCATTTTTTAATACTACTGGATGAGAATCTTAAATAAGATGTTACACAGAATATCAATTCCAGCCAATAGGTCATACAATTTTTCCCCCCAATGATCCAGATGCGGCTTTCCCACTCCTAATAGTCAACCAATAAAAGAAAAGGGCAATAAGCCCCCTAGGAGCTCTTGCCTAACACTACGTTTCCCTTTTAAGAATTTACAATAAAGGTCAACAATGGCAAGATGTATGGCCTGATTGTTTGGACTTTTTATAAAGCATTTGACAAATTTCCACAATTTGACAAGCCTTCTTTCAAGGAACAAGCCAGAGGAACAAGCATGAGAGCAAGGAAAAGGTAGTGTAAGCGGGAAAATAATACAGTGTGAAGTACTTGTAAAAACATTTACTTTCTGAGTCAATTGCTGGTTCCCAAGGAATATGAAGTTGGCCATCTGCTGCTGCTCAAATCATATGCGAAGGGTCTTCTGCTGAAAGAGATCTGTTGAGCATATGAAATATTGAGACCGAGAGCAACCCTGGAGTTTCCTGACTGCTCTAGTAATTCTTAGAAGACTGGAATTATTTAGTGACAAAGCAGATGCAATGAAGGTGGGGAATAGATCTAGATGCATGGAGAATTGACTTGTGCAGCAGATAGGGTTAGCTGTGAGGATTTTCAGTAGATAATAGCCTAAGAGAGAACAGTGAATGGGCTCTTCACAATGAAAAAGAAGTCTCCCCACTAAAGTCACATTTGAAAAAGGGAACAACACATTACAGTTTGGCATAGCTAGAGGAGGTATAATTAAAAGTCATGCCTGCTCCCTCTGTAGTGAAGATCATTTCTTCAGAGGATGTGCTGATTGCTTCATGAGCCTGCTGAGAAAAATGTCACTTGAAGGGTGATTCATAGGACAGGAAGAAGGTGTAAAAGCTTTCTTTTGGTTCTCTGCAACAGCTTCAAGGAGGAAAGTCAGGATCTGCTATATGCTTTCATAAATCAAAGAAGACTGGAAACCATTTGCTGGAGCAAGACACCTGAGTAATGGCTACAAGCATAGCTATAGGAGTTCCTTTCCTGCAAAAAGAGGCAGTCTTAATAATGTTGTTAATGGCTGGGGTTTTGTGCGTGGGTAGTCCATGTATTGATCTTCTGTATTTACTTTAGGGAAGAAATTACAGCACCTTATCTAAAACTAATATTTGGTCTGGTAAGATTCAGAGGGAAGAGCTCAGATTACCACTACGATTAGATCATACACTGAAGAATATGTTGTTGCTCTGGACAAATAGAAAAAGTAACTATTGTCATAAGCATTCATCATTTTCATTTGTTTCCTTCTTTATTATTTGCCAGGTAGTGTCTGTTAGATAGGGCAGCTCAGGCCTTTTACTACGTGGCAGCTGTTATGGGCTTTCATAGGGTAAAGTTAAAGCCCAATGGACATCTGTGCCTTTGATTCAAATGTGTCCCATTTTATATATGTCAATAGTCTTACACTGAGTCAATGAATACCTTTAGTGGCATGTGACGTTGCTCCTCCAGAACTCAATGGAATTTGAAAAACTCTAAGGCACCTATGATTTTATCATACTCTCATATTCCCACTTATACCTTTACTCCAGGTACATCCCAACCTTTTTATCTTCTTCACATGAGCAAATCTTACCTTTGATTATCCTCATCATCCTTTAAGCTCAATGTGAGGCGGCAATGTGTGCTTGCAGCCCAGAAAGCCAACTGTGTCCTGGGCTGCATCAAAAGCAGCGTGACCAGCAGGTCCAGGGAGGTGATTCTGCCCCTCTACTCTGCTCTTGTGAGACCCCACCTGGAGTACTGAGTCCAGCTCTGGGGGCCCCAGTACAAGAGAGACATGGAGCTGTTGGAGAGAGTCCAGAGGAGGGCTGTGAAGCTGATCAGAGGGCTGGAGCACCCCTCCTATGAGGACAGGCTGAGAGAGTTGGGGTTGTTCAGCCTGGAGAAAAGAAGGCTCTCAGGAGATCTAATTGTGGCTTTCCAGTACCTAAAGGGGTACTACAGGAAAGGTGGGGAGGGACTGTTTTATCAGGGAGTGTAGTGACAGGACAAGGTAATGGGTTTAAAGTGAAGGAGGGTTGATTTAGATTAGATGTCAGAAATAAATTCTTTACTGTGAGGGTGGTGAGGCACTGGAACAGGTTGCCCAGAGAAGCTGTGGATGCCCCCTCCCTGGAAGTGTTCAAGGCCAGGTTGGATGGGGCTTTGGGCAACCTGGTCTAGTGGAGGGTGTCCCTGCCCATGGCAGGGGGGTTGGAATTAGATGATCTTTGAGGTCCCTTCCAACTCAAACCAGTCTATGGTTCTATGATCCTTTCCTGTAACTTTTATACTCTTTGGAAACAGGGAAGACACAGAGATTAGCACAGAAAAGGAGCAGCACATGCTTATACACTGACATAAATGATGTTCTTTGAGGTTTGTTCTTTATTTCTTTCCTTTCTCCCCAAAATAATTCCTGATATAATTGGCTTTCTTTGACTGTCATTGAGCATTCAAGAGGTGTTTTCAAAAAACTTTGTGTATAAATCTATTCTGAATCATTATCCATTTCTGAACCAATAATATTTAATTTAGACCTTGTCATGTAGGTAAAGTTAGTGCCTAAACACCATCTTATATTTCAGAGATGGGGAGAGAAAATAATCACCTTCCACACATGTATTGTTGAGTGAAAAATTGTAAAGCTACAAGCAGTCTATGCGGTGGACTGTGAAAACCTGGAAAGGATTTTGGCGCTAACAAAAAACAGGCTGGGATGGTATATAACATTGGATGACATATCTCTGCCTACCTGTAGCTGATATGCTTACTGCTTCTTAACTTCCAGTGGGGATGATTTCAAAATTTAAAGTCACCTTGAAACTGCATAATTTAGATCATCTCTAGCAATATAGCTATGAAAAAAAATCAGGGAGCTCTGGAAATTTCATGTGGTATGGAATATCCCTTTGGCCAGTTTGTCAGCTGTCCTGGCCATGTTCTCTCCCAGCTTCTTGTGCACCCCCAGTCTCTTTGCTGGCAGGACAGTATGAGAAGCTAAACAAGTCCTTGACTTAGGGTAAACACTGCCTAGCAACAGCCAAAATATCAGTTATCAACATTATCATCCTAAATCCAAAACACAGCACTATACCGCTACTAGGAAGAAAATTACCTCTATCCCAACTGAAACCAGGACACTTCCCTTTGCTATCATTTCTTTATTTTTCTAACAATAGCTGGACGAAGAACACTTTAAAGTGAAGTTAACAATCAAAATTAGAAACAAACCTCATGAGCACAATATTTATTTCTTTTTGAGGTAGATAAATTGGCAGGGAAAAGCAGCTAGCTATTCTGTGCTTGTAGTCCAGCCAGGAGAAATGGAAAGTTGACACACCTGACACAGCAAATGCCTTTTATGAAAATGAAGTACAGAGCCCAGGGAGGCCACTGTTGCGGGACCATCCAGTTTGCATAACCTCACTATGCAAGAAGAAAAAAAAATAAAAAATCTTTCCCTTTCTTCCATCACGCTCAGGCAAGCAGCAGGAGCACTACCATAAAGCCCTTAGGCTTATGCAATTCCCCTTCAGCAAATCTTTACTCCGCGGCAGAGCTGATCCCTCTGTGGTCAGGTCTCAACATACCTACGTCAGCTGCACAGGAGCACGGAGAAAGACAACGCAAACATGAGACGTGCCAGGCAGCAGAGGTTTCCTGAATAGCGGTTTCGTGATAGCGACCTTCACGCTGTTGTGTCAGAGATGGGGGCTGCGTGGCAAGGTTCCTGTCTGCACGTAGAAAAAGACCTATCCCTGTACAGCAGCAATAGGAATTTTATGCAATTTTATTCCTTCTGTTGAAGATTAATAAGCCCCCCCCCCTTGTTATCTAGTGGTATTCAAGGAGCAGTGGAGTGGGAGAGAAGTTAAGATAAATTGACCTCTAATTAACAGTAAAAGACATGTATTAAAGATTTCAAAGGGGGGGGGGGGGGGGGGGAATGCTTCTTTCACTCACTTTCTTAGAATAATTGAAATTCGAATATGACCAAAGAACACTTAACCAGGCACCTAGTGCTTATGTTACAAGTCATATCTATGAATCATAGGAGTGAACTGTAAATTAGGGCATCTACTCATTACCTGCTTGGCCTTAAGACGTACCTTGTGCCAGCATTGACATTTCTTTTATCTTTACAAAACCGATACAGGAAATTTACTTAGATGGCAATGCTTTTTTCTGCCAGTATTGCTGATTCAAATGAAAGTTACTATGCAGAGAGCTAAAACAGTAATGCAATTTCTACTACATAAAAAATCAAGCTATCTTAATGGACAAGATATACAACTTTTAATGGCATTATTCCACTTTTACATCAGAATCTAAGTAAATTACCATTTACATAAACAACTCTGGATAATTCCCTGCACTGAGTCAGGCAAGCATTTGTAATGGATGTAGTAGATTACATCTGGCAAACACCTGCTATTCACTACTACTGAGGAACTCTAACCTGCCAGTAACATGTCCTCAGCTTCTAGGCTGGTCAATGGTGCAATTCCTACAGATGCTTTGTGCCACAATACCACTATGGGAGCTGAAGTCATCTCAGCACTTACGTGTAATTTCTGATGTGAATGCTATGCTATAAAGCTACATAGCCTAACAAAACATGTGTGTGGGGAAATTATGAGGGGAAAGAGTAGCATGAGCAATGAACTTAGAATCCTTGCACTTTTTTTATTCAGTGACAGGATCAGTCCGCTACTCAAATACGTGGATGTTGCCCCAACACAGTGTCATTCTAATTTTTCTCCTGCCTTCCTTTCCTTTGAGCTTGACTGACTTACAGCATTACTACTTGGTTTTGGGTTTGGTTTCGTTTGTTTGTTTTTTAAAAAAACTAATAAAATTGTCTTCACATGAGCAAAGATTATATTCAGTACATTTTCAAGACATAAACTAAATCTGTTGGTAGGTTTTCTTTACAAAATTATTAAGAGTAATCAGTCTTATTTAAACCATGCAGTTTAAGCTGCTGTGCCTTCAAAGGAGCCTCCTTCCTATGTTCTGGTAAGATTTCTAGGGACAGATCCTAGAGCTCTCACTACTGAAGGAGCCGCCCTACTCAACGTTGGTTTCCTCCTTTCATTGGAAACTAGTCGTTTCCGAGCATATGGGAAAACTGAGAGAAGCAAGTTCACTTGCACGTGAGGACACGTGGACTGGTATCATCATTTGTGCTGTTACAGCGTCATTTCACAGTGTGTATCCTCTCGTTTGAGTTACACTAACATATAAACTTGTGACATCCATTTGGTCACAATTAATTACAATGAAGACAAAGCCCAGTGACATTAGCTTTGCACAAAGCTTTTCATCACTCTGAGCAAACATGAAAATTTCCCAACACAAAATGAATACGTGAACTTCCATACACATACAACTGTGCTTTTCAGGTAGCTGCCACAGATGTTAGAGCAGTAGGAATTCTTAAGACAGTTTTTAACCATTTAAACCTCAATTTTAAAATGTATGCCTCATGTGAACCAAACATCTTTTTATAGTATTTTTTTACTTTGGGGGATTTGTCTTGGATTTATATTGGTGACATCTTTAAAATAATCTCTAGATCTTGTTTTCTTCAAGAGTGAAAGTTTACACTAGAAAACATAAAAAACTTCACACAACAGATTTTTAATTAAAGCATTTTTCAGTTCCTTAGCACTAATGCAACACGATGGAATAGACAGTAGTAAAACTGAGCAAGTAGTAAAACTGAGCAAGTCCTGAAGTTTTGCATAATGCTGAAAACCAGTCAATTTTGAATTACAGTATGCTTTCAAATAACTGCATTATTCTTGAGAAATAACAAAAAGAATCACAGTATTATGGCTGCAAAATTGAACTCTTACTATACATTGCTATTGCTGGGTACCTCAGTAATCATAGCTTTTGAACAAAATCAACGAAGTATTTTGTTAACCACTACTCTAACACCCCAAACTGGGTAAAACTTGGTGTGGCCCTCCAGCCCCTTAGGCACATGGAAACCAAACGGAAGCATTACAGTAGAAGAGATCCAATCTCCTCTTCTTCACAGGGGCTAAAGTCTAGTAGACAATCTCATCGAGACATGTCAGTACAGAAGCCTGTGAGATAAATAAACTATGAAAAGGGAAAGGAATTTTGAGTCTTACTAAAAACAAGTATCTGATGTTAATCGCAAGACCTATAGAGCACACTCTCAGTGCCTTGTGCTGGGTACAACCAGCTCCTTTAAAACTACACTTGCCTGATGAGCAGTACCATGACCCAAATTGCAGAGATGTGTTTTGTTTGTTTGTTTGTAATTCAGCAGCCTGCAGAAGGTTATGAGTTGACAAAGCAGCTGTGAATGCTATGGGCAGACAGGGACAACAGGCCACCTCTCTGTCCATCTTTACTTTAACTGATAAATTTCAACCATCTTGGCAAAAATGGTTACAGACACAAGCACGAGTTTTGTGGATAACCTTGTCTGAAATTTTAATCAAGTTTTTCTATGGGGTCATGTGGAAAGCTGGTGAAGAGATGTAAAATGCTCTGCGCTACTACTAATGTTATAACATAGAGATTTATTTAAATATAGGTACACACATTTCATTTGTAAAACTTACCTTCAAGAGGACAGGGAGATATTGTGCAGCAGTCTCTTTTCCAGGATTTGGTTCAATTAGCATCTGAAATACAACAAAAAATTCAAGCGAAGGTTTCATCTCTTAGGCTAGGCAACTCTGTTTCCCATTCTTGCTCTGGTTTCTTAATTTTGAAGAATCATTTCCACTGCCATTTCACTGGGTGAATTAACGAGTTAGCAAACTGCACCCATCCTGTACAATGAGTGCAATGACACTGGCTTAGCGCAGATCTACTCATGGCAAAGGGTCTCCCTATTACTTCAGCACGTCCAGTATGGTACTTTGGTATTTGCCTTCAGGAGCGGGTTGGTTTGGTTTGTTTTGTTTTTTTTAACTATTGATATTTTAATTACTTACCCAGTGAATACTAGGTAAGTTGGAGATTCTTCCAATCCATTATATTGTTCTTCGTGTTTATCCTGATCTGTTTCTTCAAACAGAAACTTGGTGACAAACTACTGAAGTGTCCACTGAACTAGCTGAAATGAAATTGTGGATGATTTGCTACTAATATATTTACATTAGTGGTAAAAGAGTAAAAAAAGAACTACTGTATTTCAAATAAATTTGTGCTGTCACAGCTCTATTTAAATCCAATTTTTAAAAGCTTTTAGTAATTAGAAATACATATACCTTTCTAATGAAGAAACCTTGTAAATACAGATATTTTATAATTTCCTATGCATCATAAAATTAATCCACTGTCTGATAAACTTTTATTATTCCACTTGGGCACTGTATTTCTTGATAATAATAAAAGAAATCCAGTTCTTGTCCGTGTGCACAAAACAAGTAAAAAAATTTCCTCCTATTATTACGGTCCATCTTCCCCAATCTTGTACAATCATCCTATTTTTATACAAGCAAACTAATGACACTAACTCATCTGCTTTGAAACTAAGCATACCTATGTGGTTTGATTTGAAATATTACCTTTGAAGACTATATAATAATCAATTTCATTGAACTCTATACTCCTTACTTTTCAATGAATCTGAGAATTATAATTCCACACATTCTCAGAACCCACAAGGATTAATCACTGTGTCTGAAAATCTCCAAATTTATATCAATATCTTTGCATATTTGTAAGTACATATGTATGTGCACAATTATAAGATCAAGAAAAAACAACAATAAATGATAGTGACACTGTAAAAATAATGAAGTTTTAAAATCAAGGGCTCCCGACTGCTTTCTGCCTGACTGCACCTATGGGGACAAACGTCTGTGTAAATTTCTGGATATGATGGAAAGAAGGAAAAAGCTTCTGAATGGTTTAGTTATTTAGTGACTTTATATTATCAGCCTTTGCCTTTATTTGTTCTACCTACTCCTGATTTCACGCATTTCTTTAATGCTGCAGTGAAGTAGTTTCCAGTTAATTTGGTATCATGAAAGCAAACACTATAATATTAATGCATAGACAAATTTACCTATTTTTTAAAAAAAGGAAGGATGTTTTCAAAGGAAGTCTCGCACTATCAATCTCTTCTCTGGTTTCTCCTCCTGAATGAGAAACAATACAAGAGTTGTTGCTGTTTTAGTTTTGGATCACAAAAATTCTTCAAAATTACCGTGAATCTGTATTGTTCTTTAGTAAATTCAACTATCTTGACTTACTTCTGACTTTATGATTGGTAGTTTTTATACTCAGGGACTAAAATCCATGCATATTCCCTCTTCTTCCAATTCAGCGGGGAGTTTTCAGGGAAGAAAGAATATAAACTTTTTTCATGCTCTTCTGCATGACAGTTCATTTTAGAATAGTCTTCATACTGTAATCCCATTAGGCTAAATACATTATGAATACTCTTTCCATACTTTAATTCTCCTAATATCACAAGTTTTAATGAAATCCATTTTTAGTTTGTCATCTAATGACCATTTATCACATCAGAAAAAGACAACACAAAAGTACTCACTACATCAGCCAATAATGACAACATTTTTTCTTTAGCTTCTTTATTTAAAATCGATTTATATATCAGTTAATTTCAGCCATAAGAAACTGTTCTCTGATAAAATCCCACTATATCGGAATGGTAAACTCTTAACTACTTTTATTTAGGAAAATAATACAACTATGTCCCACAAATTATGACAGAGTTTGAAAAGAAATATCTTTTTCTTTACTATGTAATGAAGACAATACCATAAAAGTACATAACAAAGCTATAGAAAATTCAGGAAAAAATACAGAAAAATAAAAGCTCCCTATGGGTTTTGCCTTAGTCAAAATTTTTTTACTGGAAATAAAACATTAATAAATGGCTTTATACAAATAAATACATATTTTAATAAGCGAAATGTATCTGAAACATGAATTCTTCCTGTTTTAAAATTTCAAACTACGCAAAAAGTCAAAATGATGGGCTATACTGGCCAAAGGTTGGTTACAAGAGTCTTTATTTTGCAAACTATACAGAAACAGTAAAAAAGAAAATGCATTATACTTTTTGATATTACATAGGATAAACATTAAATTTAGTATTAAATGTGTAGAAATTAATTCAAATAAGAAACTGATTTTCCTTTTAATTAACGATGGGAAACCAGTGATCCAATTTTGAAATTATACAACCTGTAATATTACATTATACAGGTCATGTCATTTTTATTGTGGGGAGAAAGCAATAGATATGATATGAATGAAGATGGTGGAGTCCCAAAATGTCTACACAATTAATTAACATGCTAACATAAATACAGTGATTAAAGTAATTTTCTCTACAGTCAGATCTTAAGTGCTACTCTACACAATAATTATAATCTAGTCCACATGGTAATTACATAACAATAGCAAAAAAATTAAAATAACCCATTTTCTTCATTCCAGCAGCAGTACCTATACTGGTATTAATTTGGTAATTGGGTGTGCTTAGCTATTGCCTAACATCCTATACTGGTATGCATGCTAAAACCTCTCTATTTCTATTTTGCAAGGCACCTTTACAATACGTTCTCTAAGTTTCTGCACTAATAACAGAAAACAACATGAATTAAGATAAAGATGCAAAACTATTTCCTGAATTAAGAAAATAAAAAGTATCATTATACATTTATTAAAACTACCTTGGGGCAAGTGCCAATACTCTGAAATACAGTAATGTATAAAGGTAATATAATTTTAAGCAAATTTTTCCCCATGTAAATATTTTATGCTAATCTGATTAGAGAGAAATACAGAGAAACAACAAAGAGTGAAGCAATGTTTGAGTAAATAATGATAAAGTCTATATGACCCTGACATGAAAAAAAAAATTAAGGAAGGACGAGAAAACTTTTAGAATTACAGAATTGGTGCTTGTCCATGCTACTGCTTTTGAAAAATCCTTTCAATAACCTGGCCATTTCCTAATAAAAAAAAACCATAACCACAAATGCAAACACAAAAGAGGACTTTGCTTTATTTTTCCCCTCCTGATAATTTTCTCCATACCTTTGGTTAATTAAAGGCTGGTGAGATGCTACTCGCGCACCAATGTTTTTCTACTGTAATACACTTTTGATTTATTAAATGGACAATTTGCAAAGCCCACAGGGCCTAAAACACTGACAGAACTAAAGTTAAGTTACAGTATGTGTTCTGAAGAGGACATGCACAGTTCCACGTAAGGGCAAACATCTTTTCAACGGAGTTTTAAAGAGACTGGTTGTCTTTATAGTGTGTTTTGCACATTTATATTTTCAGTAGCACATAACATTTCTTCAGGCTAGACTTCCAATGTGTTTTCTTCAGCGCAAAGGCATTTAAAAACTCAAAAGCACATAATATAATTATTATTATTTAAACAAAAAAGTCTATGACTCCAGCTGCAATGTTTGAAATAATCATACAAAATATACATGTTAGTTAGAATCCTTTTGATCTTGGAGATCAAAGGGATTTTATGAAATGTCATCTCGTGAATTTTAGAAAGGTACAATTCATGGACCCCCTAATATAATCAAATATATCCATCATGATCATCGTCATCATCAACATCATCATCTCCTTCGTCTTCATCATCATCATCTTCAATTTCGTCTTCATCATTCATTATTTCATCTTCGTCATCTTCATCATCTGTCCATTCATGGAAATCGCCAGAGGCAAAATCACCTGAAGTCTCTAAATCAATAGCTAAAAAGGTACGAGAGTTATAGAACAGACACAAAAGATACACTACATAGTTATAGTATAATATATGTAAGGACACAAAAGGCACACCAGAATATTTAGCTTCAGGACAATTACTTAAACTACACAGTGTGATGTAGAAATAAAACATAAATAATACAAAAATTCTTTTGTCTTAAAAGAACACCACTTCAATAGGGATGAATTTCTCAATGTTAACAAAAGGAGACAAATTTTATGGATTTGTAGAACTATAATGAATGTCAGGAACAACTGAAAGAGACTTAAGTCCAACTTCCAGATGACAATAAGGACTATCGATAACATACACTGTCTATTGTTCAATTCTTACATATTATCTTGAAGTATGTGGAACCGTCCATTTATCTAGACAGGATCCTGGATTAGATGGACAATAGGCCTGAGCTTGTACGTCAAATATGGTCTTAATTTTACCCTTTGTTTCAGGCTATGTTCTTTTGTTGCAAAAGAAGTGGAAAGGAGTAATGTAAGGCTTTTCTTTAAAAAAAAAAAAAAAAGGAAAATATTTTATTGCATTTTTTATATCTAGGACATCAAATAAAGGTGACATGGGAATTATTGGAAGCAGTTGCATAGAGCTGCAGGGAGGGGACAAATAAGGGAAGATTTAGTGTGCTAGGAACTTTTGGCAATTCCCTCAAACATAAACTGAAAAAAAAAGTCAAACTGAATTCACTAGCATGCTGATTACCCAAAGGGATTTCATCAAGCATTTTGGGGCTTGTCTAATGCTGCTCTAGATAATTAATTTTCCTTAGGTTTATATACAATATGCCAAGCACATACATGAGGTCTATTAATAGCTGACACAGTGATAGAAGTTGCAAAAAAAAAAAAAAAAGTAATAACAATAACAAATTATAATTTGTTATTTTTTGTTTCAATATCCATGTAGTTAGGTTCCACACCTGTTCTTACTAAAGAAATTTAATCTAATCTGGTTGGTAATCAAAGGCAATAACTGCTCTAAATCAAATGGCACAAAGGGTTCTTAACTTACCACATTCTGCCGCACCGTTTGTTCTGGATCCTGTTACCTCATTACCGTATCTGTCAACACACCAGCACTGCCCTAAGCTTCCATGACACTGACTTGGTTTGTAATACCCATCTTCATCACATAAGGGGATGTACTGCCCTGTGATACATAAATATTGAATAAGAATGTTAAAACCCACCTCTTGGCCAATATAACAATTATAGCAGAAGGTAACTACCTTTTGCTGTTTCCTCATCCTGGACTCTACACTGACTGGTTTATTATTACTAAATTCAGTTAAGCAGAAAGTGACTGAATTTATCAAATGTGAGACAGAAAATAACACGTATCAGTCTTGGACAGATTTCAAGAAATAAAGTGACCAGTCTTCCTTTAAATTTTGCATGGATCCTGTGATACATATTCCTTACTCCCTGAAGGTCTCAGTCAAGATCTTCACTGTATTCTGGGGAAAAATCTCAAATGTAGCACCCAACCCTGAATGGGATGTTCTGTAATCTGTGGAGTACAAACAAGTCTGAATAATAAGGGCCAGGTTTCCTGGACTAACAAACTGTCTCCTACAAGGCTTAGGAGCTATTTTTATTTAATATATATTTTACAATCCATTTAGTTACCCACTAATTTTTAATTACCCCAGCACAGAAGACAAATGCAGTGTAACACACCAATTTTATCAACAACAAATTTAAGAAAAGAATGTGAAATTTGCATTTATTTGCAAAATACCTAGCAAATTACGCTCTAAGCCAAAAGGGTTCCCCACCAAGAGTACAAGAGACACAATCAGGGATTTATTTTGTGAGGCAGTGACTTGACTAAGGCTGAATAATTCACTATTTTTCATTTGGAACAAATGGACACTTTTTGAAAGAAACATAAAAGGTAGAAAAACCACACTGAACAAAACATTCATATGAAAGCATTTCGAAGTGTATAGTTGTTGTTAAAAACCATCCTGAGCAGAAATACAGTTTTGACTACTTTGGGCCAAGCCTTTTATTGCAGCCTTTATACAGCCGCTAACAGTAAAATGAAGATTTTACATTTCAGTCATATTGATACAGCATAAACTGATTCACAACAAAGATTTCAATTACTTCAAGAACATTACAGGTAAAGGATCAGCAGAGATACTAATTTAGGAGTGCCTTAGACTGTCCCCTCTATAACTGTAAAAACGTACATTCTACTAGGGTAATAAAACAGATGTAATTTCTTTTGCTAGGTAAGGTAATAAAACTAAGTTTAATAGCTTTCAAAAACTTCATAAATTTTGTTGCTGGAATTTACTGTGGTCTATCTTTGTTGGATTAATATTGATTTTATGTTGCTGTTTCACTAGAGTTATTTATGTAAGCAATAAAACCTTCAAAAGAATGATCTATGGCTCACCTAGGAGCTTCTTTCCTCCTTGCTGCTTCTGAATGTTGCTGAGTTCTGTCTGGCAAGGTGGGTCTAAAATGACATAAAAAATGTTAAACAGATTACACTGTATCTAGGAAAGAAAGCATATGACTAGGTTTTCACAGTTTGCTATGTTCTAAGGTCACTCTAACTACTGATCTTAAGAAAAACATGCATCCTGCATTAGTAGGCATGTTCTAAGCTCTGAAATAAAAGAATTACTGCACCTTGCTACAGCCCTAGAATTACGAATTAGAGCACGACCATGGATTTGTGCAGAAGGTCACTCCCAGATAACATAGGTGAAAGTGAGCATCTAGTCACTAGGCTGGAGGATTGAGGAAGGCTAGACCAAAATAGTAACTCTATCACACCCAATTTCATCAGTCTACAGAAACCAGAGTGTGACTGTGAAGCTTGCCTCATGCATTGGTTAGAAACAGGATGGCTCTTTTAATTCTTTCCCTTTTGTCCTTGTTAGAAGTCACGTTCAAGCTTTGTACTTCACATACTACACTAAGAAAATAAGAATTTTCTCCACTGAAGCCTGCAAGATTGTGAATCTACTGCAACAATTTACAACTGAATCATGGCTAAAAGGCCCATGTTCAGCAAACTAAGTTAAAAACAGTGGCCAAACTTTAGATGGCTCTAAGAGGCAGAATAGGTATTAAAATTCAGTTTTCCATTCTTCAGAGTTATGGCTTACTCCAGTTCTGAATCATTTAATTTTCTACTGTCTATAAAAGCAAGTCACAGTATGCCCCATGAATGGGAAGGATATAAGACATGAATGTGTATATGTTACTGTTGAATAAGTGAAGGAATCAAAGACAGCAAAGTACTAATCTCTGAGCACTGATATTGCGCACGACATTAGACCATTAGCACAAAGGCATTTCTCATTCTGAATCAGCAGTGTTATTACTGAGTTTACTCACACGTGTCTTTAGCTTATACTGTTCCCAGACAATATTCTGATAACATCTCACTAAAATCTCATATTCTATGAATATTAAATGCATTTTCCATTTTAGCAGCCTCTGATTATTTAGAATATATCTTTGCCATGCAATTAACTCAAGGCTCCCTTCTGAAATATAGTGAAACTACTTTTCTTCCATACAAACAGAAAAAAACCCCATAAAAATCTTCTGAGCTAGTTTAAAGATGAGTAAGACTGGCCTAGCTTATTGATGAAGCACGCACTTAGACCAGAACACTGTCACTGTACAGGGCAATGGGTAGGCAAAAATCACTTGAGAGGTGACAGTCCAAAGCAGCCTCTCCTGAACTCCTCCTAAAGGAAACCAAGAGTGGTCACCCTTTAGCCAGCTGAGAGTGGCACAGGATGCACAAAGGAGTGCAGGAACATCAGAAATACATTATAATACATGAGGTGCCTTTCTGGTGGAAATGCTCACACTCTGGTGACAAATGCCTAGATGAACTGGGGTTCAAAAATACATTTCTGGTGAGCACAGAGCCTCTTGGCTGGCACAGCCTAGATATACCAGTAGGCCTCTGGCATTTTTCATGAGCTCTAATCTAACAGAGTAAATAGAAACTGGAAGACAATAACAACCTCTTACTGACAGCAGGCTGTTAATTTCTTTTGGCTTTACATTTTAAATTCTATTTACATATCCTATACATTTAAAGAAATTTATAAGTGTTTAGGGTGACCTTGACTCTGGTGGGCCAGGTTTTCATACAAAATCTATAATGATTCTCTTTAGAGTGAAGGCCTTAAAAGTAGGCTCAACTTTTAAAATACTGTTCACAGGAGTCTTAGTGCCAGAACAAATTTTCAAGAGATGTCTTTCCAGACTGGAACTCGCCATCATTGGGTGGGTATTGGGTTTTAGGTATTTAGTCTTTGAGTATTTGCTGAGGCTATATAAAGTTCTCCATTTCTTGTTGTAGGAAGCGCTTTGATGATGATCATGCTCACTATCAGAGATGTTCATTACTTTTCAAAACTAAGGTTTCTGTCTTTCCTGTTATTTAAAGAGTTAATTGTACAGCATTCTGAGGATCAATTATTTCTTAAACAAAAGGTACTTCCAAGTAATCAGTAATCTAAAAAATACTATTTATGCACACAAGTACCATAGGCTAGAAGGATCTAGGATTGTGCTGGACTTGACAGTGTTAGGTTAAAGGTTGGACTTGATGATCTTAAAAGTCCTTTCCAATCTAAATGATTTTACTCTATTCTGTCTTTCAAAGAAGATGAGAAATGTGCTGAAGGAGAAGAACTAGTCAAATAGCAAAAATACATCTATCTTGTTCTATGGAAAAAAACATCCTAAATTAGAAACAGAGTTGCACACGTAAACACTAACATGTGGAAATGTAAAAATGATGGACTATGCCTAAAGAAAAAAATCTTCATTTACAGCTATAGATCTTTGGTGGTACAATTACAAAAAGGAATATCACTAACCAAAAGGTAACAAGGCAATATGAGAGAGTTACTTACCCAAAACTTTCTTCTTCTCAGAAGCTAGGTCTTCAAGATTCACACTTAAGCTTTGCTTCTCAGGATAAAATCAGCAAAACCTCTTAACAATACTAAATCACTCTGGTGCTTAAAACTGTCAAAGAGAATGGCAGGCTAGAAGTTCAACCAATTCCTTCTGGTCCACAGCATATCCTTTTTCCTCTCTCCCCAAATCACAATGCTTCCCTCTTTATTTTCTGGTTAGTTCCTGAGTTTGGAAAAGCTTTCTTTTAAATTTCTGAACTTATTTCAATAAAATAAACAGTGTCACTGGACAACTTTTGAGTCAAGGAGAAAAAAGTTCCTTTACAAGAATAAGCGTGGTGGCACATTACATCTTCCTTCGGAACCACTCATAAACATATTTGAAGTCCTGCAATCTTTAAAGACTGATGTAACAAATATGAATCACGATAATTATCATTATTCTGTAAGATGGACTAGTTTTAAAGTCATAAAGATGTCTTCTAGCCTTGACAGACAGAAAAGTCTGTAAGAAAAAGGCATCTAGAGAAGTGCTGGACTAATAGATCCATGCAGATGCCTGCAGCAAAGCAATACTTAGGTGCCAAGCATTAATATTCCCAGCAAAATTGGGTACTCTCCTAGTCTGAAGCAGTGATGCAACAAAAACAAGGCTGTAATAATGATGAAGTAATGGCACAAAGAAATTCAACCTATAAAAAAGCCAACACTGCAAGTGGCTCACCATTTAGATATGCAGTACAGTTTCAAGTTACTGTCAAACAACTAAGAAAATAAGTTCTGAAGATGGGCACCGAAGCACTTGCATGAATTGTGAGCTGAAACTAGAGGGTAATAGCTACCAAAGTATACAGGAAAACTTGCAAAGAGCACTGGCAAAGTGCAGATTTTGAAGTATTGCAGAAATGCATTACAGTGTCTTGGATGTATCTTGGAAATATTAACTACATTTAAAGCAGAATAAGGCCCAGAACAAAATGCAAGAAGCAGTACTGAGCCAGATGTAAGTGTTTAAGCATTAGTCAAGGTGGGACAGCTACTACAGGAAAGATCTTATTTCTGAGCAAGAAAGATCTGGCTTAAGTATTCATAAGAACTTTCTTATATTGACTACAAGTTGTGAGTAATGTGCAGTAATGGGTCTAGTGCACTGTAATGCATCATGACAGATCTTAAGGAGAAAGAAAGATTGAAGATGAGTTGCAAGTACTTGTCTGATCCTGACAGTCTTGAACTGTGAAGCTAAGAGGGCTTCTCAGATAATGACTCAAGCAAATACTATGTGTATTTAAAAAGCACAATGGAATTTCTTTACCAATATGATGCATATTGTTGACTAAATTTTGTATTCACTTTATACGCAGTTATTCAACAGGTGTGCTGTAAAAGTGTAGCTCTGCTCAGAAAGCACCTACTAAGCTCCATGAATAGAGCGAGCCGTCTACATGGCATGAAGTATTCTGTTAATATCAACTTACTTTAATAAACACCAGAAAGAAGCCACTGAATTTCACTATCTAGCCATCTCTTTGCTATTGATAGCAAAGGTCTAGTTAAAGCTCTTATCTAGATTGTTCAATCAAGTAAAACATAACCAAACATGAGCAGATTACAAGGTTTAGCATAACACTGCAAATTATGAATAGAGAATGCAATGGGTCACTAATACACTAAGGAGTTAAAACTCAGATAGTTGTGCAAGCGCTAATAGTAAGATGTGAAAAAGAAGACTATAAGCTTTTCTTTCTCCTTACACCTTCAAAAAAAGGAGAACAATACAGATTTTGTAGACAGTGTTAATTTGGAGGCACGGAGTGTATGTTTAATGTGCAAGGATTGCCAAAACTGAGATTTCACCTCATTTACAATGTTAAGGTTAGATATTTTTACTATATGCTCAAACACACTGGTATCAAAAGCTACCTAATTTGTTTTAAATCAGCACCTTATTACAACACCATGGCTAAGATAGTGAGGACAGTGGTAAAAAGGGAAGAAAAGCTTTATAATGTTGGAGAATCAGTGTCACTGAAAGCTGGATCAGATCTGCTGAAGCAGGTTTTTAGCCTTTGGGCTACCATTGATATAATTCAGTAGTGTTTAGATCAGTCTTTACAATACCATCCTTGGGTTCTAGTGGTACACTGAGAAAATATTTTAGACAAACAGTATTTATAGGCTAATAGAATGCAAAACTACTTGAAACTAATCTGTAGAAGTGCTTTCTTAATGCCCTTTTTATGCTGTACATGCACTATATGAAATTGGTAGAAGAGTCATTTGGTAGAAAAACCTTGGACCACATTAGGCCCCGTTAGGTGCTGTACTTTCTCTGACAATTGAAAAGAATTATGCTGCCCTCCAAAGAGTACAGGCGTTTATATATTAAACTGAAATGATTGTGCTGGTGGGGTTTTTTGTTCTAAAGGCAACCAAACAAAATGTGTTATGGTCCTTACTTTAAGAACTACTTTACTTCTGAGATGGGTTATTTTTCATTTACTAATTTTGTCAGCAGTACATACATGCTTATAAAAATAAAATTGTTCTACTATGAAACAATGTGTTTTGAAAGATTGTTAACTTTTTAACTACAAAGTTACCAAAGAAAAGTCATCTGCTATTTAGTATGTGTCTACAGAAGTACAGCTTTATTTTTGTTCAGATTTACAACTGGCATATGTGGCACGATAAAAATCTTTATCTCCACAGTAATCAGAGTCAAACCATAGATGCTGAGTGCTAATGGGAACTTATCAAGAGAGTTTTAAGGGCACAAGTGAGATTTAAAAAACTGTTATTAAAATTTTCAAAACGGCTGAACTGACTTTGCAAATTTTCCACCAAATAAGTCTTATCTCCTGTACTGGCAGTAGAAATTTGGACCCTGGTTGCTATTTATCCCTTTGAAAATCTCCCTCATGTTAGTAAGAAAAATGAAGGGACTGTCCAGTTTCAGTCAATATTGGATTCATTGCAACTAGTTTGATTACATAATTTATGTTATATCTCACCTAGATTAAAATTGTTCTGTGATCCTCAGGAAAATAATGCTTATAGGTTGTTTTTATTTGTTTAACCAAATCACATCAGGACATTAACAAGAGATTCATCTAGGCAGTAAAAATCAATTGGTTTTAGGTCCAAATGACTGGAAATAACTTTATCCATAATGTTCATTCAGTTATTTTAATAGGCTCACAAAATAGAACATTAAGATGCCCTACTTTAGCAATAAAAAAGTTTATTTTATAATGTAGGCAAATTAGATTGGGAAAGAAATAATTTAAGTAATTTTGTGCTTTATTTTGGTCTCTTTCCTCTGCATACTTACTGGAAGTTGGCATGAGTAACAATGCTGCTGTTTTGCTCTTTATTTAGAATCCTTGAATTTCTAGCAAGCCTTTCCATTTAGCTTGGGTTGTTTCACTGGGGTTTTTTTCCCCCTCTCATTTTAGGTATTCACAATAGGTGAAAAACCTTAACACAAATTCATGGTACAGCATTTAAGAGCTTGTAGTTCACTGTAATCTTCTTAACATGTTAAAAAAGGTAAAGCGCTGCAAAAAGGTCAGTCATATACATACACAGGTTGTTTGCATCTTTTACCTTGCTGTCTTTGGAAGCAGTAGCACCACTCATTGTTAGATATCAAACTGTCCTTGTATGTGTCACAAGAATTGAAGAACGCCCTCGTGCATGGCTCATTCTTGTCAAGGTAAATGCTTCCAAGTTCTGACTGGTCCAACAACAGGTCATAGTTTGTATCAAGCCTGTTAAACATCCAGCCAAGGGAGTCTTTGCAAATTGGCAAAATGCTGGTATCAAATCCTAAGAGGCAAAAAAAATAAATTTAAAACATCATATAGCAGGGAAGATACAGCAGCTGCTGAGCTCAGCCACCAAAAAAGAATGCTGCATCATGGAAATTGCTCCAGTGGTACATAGATACAGTACATAAACACTGTATGCTATTGAAATCCTATGTATAAATTGAATATCAGCTTCATTTTAAAAAATCATTAACCTGCTAAAAAAATTAATTCTACCATCAGTCTCAAAACATTTAGAAATACGAGTTTTCTTGTCAAACATTATACGTATAGCATGCACATTATGCACAGTAATAAATGATCTACAGTGATTTCCTGGAAAATAATTCTGTTGATGGATTTTAGTGATATTATAAATCAGGAGAGTGAAGCTTAAGTGGTTTGTATTGTTTACAGAACTAAGAAGAGACTAAATTCCAGGTAACTTGTTGGAGTCCTTTTTTTTCTTACTATAACATATACTCAATTCTATGAAAAAGGAACGCAATACTCAGCCTCAGCAATGCCTTGAAAGTTATGGTATTTTATCTTTACGTGATGTACTTCACATCTTGGAGGAGGCCATGGAAAAGATGATTGCTAAGAGCAGCCAACTGCCAGTATCAGACCTACTAATACACCTTGCATCTTCCTAAATTGTTGCTTGGAAAAAGGGCCATCAGGAACAGGCTGAGTTAATTATTCCTGCAGCCAGAGCTTAGACCTCATGTTTGTTTTTCCTGCACCAACTGTACAGTACATGGAGACTTGCATATGGACATGGATGAGAAATTCAGAAACCGTCAGGCCTCTTGCCTACGTAGATGATGTGAGCTGCATTTGGTAGACACACACAGTTTGTCCTATTCATGTGCTATGGGTTGTACCACAGGCTTACAGTGCATGTGGCCAGGCAGTTGAGAATACATCCTAATACAGAACGAGATTTTAATACAGAATGAGATTTAGTGCTACTAATACTATTCTTCTAATAACTTTTAAGCTAAAATTGAGTCTGAAAAAATGTGATTGGTAAATATGGCTATAAAAATGTTGACATGGGAGCACACAGGAATTCCCAGTTTCTACTGCTGTTAAAATCAAGTCTGCCTGCCCTAGTTGTTGTTCTGAAAACAATTAAGAAATCTGAAAAGTGTTTCTATACTGCTAAAACAGATCAGCTTGGATAACTCGGTAATCGGATCTAGAAATCAGTAGATTTTCCTTTAGATATATATGTATGTGGAAATGTCCACAATGTCTGTAGAAGTCAGACAACCACATAAAATCCCCTTCCCTAGGAATCCTTAACTAACTTGACTTTTTATAAGAGAAGTCACTACACTTCTTGTTCCCTATTGTTCTGTCACATTCATTATTATTTCTGCTTGACAGAAAGAAAACAAAAAAAGCAAGCCATTTGATACTTATGATAAGTTTGAGGTGTTTAAAACAATTTAAAAACATAGCCAGGTATTCAATCAACAGACTCTCCCTTCCTCTCCAGCCCCTGATAAAACATCAAGACAAAACAATTTATTTTTTTTTGTGGATTAGGAAGAGCAGAGACACACAGGACCCAACTGAATGAATAAGGATATATAGTAGATGTGTTATTCAACTTTATCTGTAAAAGATATCAAAATTATTTAGCAGGTGTTTCCCATTTGAAAAATTCTAGAAGATCTTCCACCTTAAAACATTTTGTCTAAGGATGAATGTTCAGTATAACATTATTTACCTCTAAAGGCTCTGTTCCTGAAGGCCTCTTAACACTTCCCAGATATTTCTCTTTTCTCTGCTAGTCCTGCTTTTAGCTAGAGATCCTTCTCAAGACCTTGGGTTCAGAAAGGTGTCCATGTGAAACATACCATTTCCTATCCTGCCTCTTGTGTACCTGCATGAAGGGAGGAATTATTCTTGTGCTCACACAATTTTTCTGAATTTGGCATTCTGGCCAGCTCACCAAACTGTAAGACAAGTCGTAGAAAAAGAGCAACCATGAGGAGACAGATTTTAATGAATAAGATGCCAGCCAGAGGGGAATATATGATAAAAGCCAGTTAAAAGGTTTATTCAGGGATAGGTCTTGTGGGCCAATGTAGATAATTGTAGATAACACATCTGCATGTGCATTTTAAGCATAAATTTGTTGAAAGAGGCATCACTTTCAAGCTTGGGACAAAGTATTCTTAAATTAGCATCTGTGATCCACGTTGAAAAAGCTCACACCACTAAGCAGTTTTTATTTTAGGACACTAGAAGCTAGTGTTTAACAAACTCTGCAAAGGAAAAGTGGAAAAACCTCAAACACCTGCTTATTTTATTTCTCTCAGTCAGTTTCAAATTTTACTCTAAAAGAAATAAATTTATCTGAAGAATAGGGAAAGTCCACTGAACATTTCAAAGGTTTTATGCATCACTAAATTAAGGTTGGAATTATATATATCTGCAGAAGATTTTATCCCTATTTTTTTTTCTTGATTCCCTCAACTAGCATTAGCCTGTGAATTGGGTTCATCCTCTATTCCCATTCCTCAATTTTTTCTCACTTCTTTCTATATAGCTTTTATATTTTTAAAAAAGTATGTCTAATAGTGATGTCCCACTCAATTTTTATCTATTACATTTGTCATAGTTAAGGACAGAGCTTGAAATTAAAACATTTGCACTGGAGTCAGCAATATCATTAAAAAATACAGTTTTATTACAAACCACTGATATCAACAGGAAAACACCAGAAAAATGTCATTATGGTCTAATATTTTCTATAAATCCAGTTAAAGTTCAATACAACTACAGCTTACTATTTAAATATAGTTTGAAGTCTGATATTTATGATATACACACTTCTTAGTAAACAGGATTATATTATAAATGGCACATCAGAATCCATAAACCTACTTCAAACAGTAACATTTCATATAAGAAACTTCATTTCCAAGCCTGAAAAATAAAGCTTACATATATTAAATCTGTCATAACCTACCTATTAAAATAGCATCATATACTGGAGAAAAAGCACTGTTGGTCTTGGGATCTAGCTTTCTACTAAATAACTGTTTGATGTAATAATTTAAAAAACTGATCATACATTATCTTGAAAGTCATTTATGTTACTTTTTTCAGTTTGCTTCTGAAGTAGTTTGTGTTTATATTTACAGCCCAGGTATATTTGTTGTTGTTTTTACTATTTTTTTTAGTTCTTTCTCTTCTCTGGTATTTACAGTTTTAGTATTTTAAATAGAAAAACCAAGAAGGGATGTGATTTTTTTTACTTTATTCGGCTTGTTTTACCAAGCCAAACTCTTTCACAACCATCAGTACAGTGTAGAAATATCTCAAATCTACATCAAATATTAGTTTAGGTGAAATAAATAAAAATGGCTAAGGTATTTCAGAGGTAAGCGAGGCACATGTTGACAGATACAGAAGCAGCTTTGATCTAAAATGGAGCACTCCTCCTCCTCCTCCAGAACTACTACACCACATAAAGATCATCAGTTCCACCTTCACATCATAACCCCTTAAGAGCTTACTGTTGTAAAGTAAAATTCTTGGTTCAATTTTAAAGAACCGTCCACACTTAAGATTATCAGAAGTGTTTTCTCTCTGCAATGATCTTCTTCCTCTACTATAATATTGATAAAATAATACAGGCATCACTCTCAAAGGTGTGAAAAGCACTTAAGTACATACCTAGCATTCAACCTCTGCTAACATGGTTTGACGCATGAGGGGGTCAGGTGATACAGAACTAAGAATCACAAAATCACCAGGTGACCTAGAACTAGGAAATTAATTGCCCAAATCACAGACTACATATATTATCACTTTGAGTGTCAACTGGAATGCTGTTCTTACACTTTTTTCACAGGTTTGACACAAAGTATAAAGCAAAAAAAAAAAAAATAAAGGGGGAAAATTGGTATAGTTGAAGAATAGTAATTTATTCTTGATGATTAAGTATCAGGACATTATACTGAGAAGAGCAAAAATTGCTGCTCGGATGTCTAAATTATGAAAGATTTTCTCTTTCTCTCCTTTTAACCACTTATTTAAAATCAATTTCCATATACCATAATGAAATGAGCTTTTATGCAGCTATTTCTGAACATTGTCTAGAAATATGTGAAGTACCAGCTTAAGCTCTTTTGCTCAGTCAAAACAATCCCAAGGGAAATATTATTGAGAAATATACCCCTCCTCCATAGCTTACATACTAGCATTCAAAACATTTCCTCAAAAGGAACCAACAGAAATGCTCCTGTGTTTATGATTATTTCTCAGGGAAGAATTTCAACTCTTAGAAAATATTATCTGCTTTTCAAGGTGAAACTATTGTTTGCGTGCTTATTAAGCTCGTAAGTAATATATCCTTGTGTACATCGAGGAAGATAGCTTTTGACATTATGTGGAAATCAGTACAGCATACATAGGTATGGCTCACATATTGCATTACATAAAAATTGTTTATCTAATATGCCAAGAGAAGTAAACTGCACAATTCTTTCCAACACCAGTACACTGTCCAGTACCATAAAAGACACTGACAAATCATACATGTGAACACACGTGCACTCTGCTACAGTCATGACTGCCATCTAGACCATGGCTTTTACTTGTTCAGTGTGCAAGCTGCATAGCAAGAAAGTCTCCTCTTGTGATGGCTTTGTCTAATGCTTTGGCTATCAGAAAATCTTCAGTTAACAGCATCTCACAGCTGAGGCCTACCGTGCACAAGCTTGGAATAAGTTTTCTTTCCTAATGTAGTTTTATCAGGACAGACCTGAGCACGAAGGACTAAACAAAAGAGAGGACTAAGCAGATGTGAAAGCTTTCTGTCGTATTTGCTGTTCATAAAAGCACTGATTCAGGTGAGACTCATCTGGCTCCATACTAGCCCAAGGAGATAGCGTTAGCCATAATATTCTCTGTCACCTCTCTAAAGTTGTAATATACTCCTGCTCACTATGATTACACAGATAGGAGTGGACCCTGGGTTAGGGCAAGACATGGTGAAGGTACCAAAGGTCTTGTGACAAAACTAACAACTGGCTCTTATTTTAAAACAAAAGGTACAAGGGAAATAAATGAAGCACAGCTGCAACATCCCTTAAACACGTGTGCAAGTTTGCATCCTGAAGTCTCTCCTTTTCCAGAAAGTGTTTTAGAGAATTTTATACAGAGATGAGGGAAAAAAAAATTATTAAAAAAAAAAAAAAAATTAAGATGAATCCTGTTGCTGGAGGCTACCAATTTGCTAATAGATTGACAGCTCAGATAAAACGCGTTCTGTGGGAAACCAGACTGACCTTTATGTTAATAGGTGTAACTGTCAAAGAAAAGCAGAAGATACTTGAGGAGGGAGAAAGAAAATGCTACAATAAACATCTATACATGTTTCATTGTGCGTAAGGATAATTCTGTACAAACGACTGAGTCAAAACAAACTTCACTCAACAATAGTGATTTAGTTCATTCAAAGTCTTAATTTTTAAGTAAAGATGAATTAATTTAAAAGTCCTCCTCAGAATTACTTCTAGGCTGGATTTCTTCTTCTAAACTCTTGCTTCAAAAATGCCTGGGCTTACACTAACCTGACTCATGCAGAAAGTCATGAGAAGAACCTTTTCTTTCTAGGAAACTAGAATTATGGTTCAGGTTGCCAGCTTGTCCAACTTTGCAGTACAGCTTACGGGACATTTTCTGAGACAAATCTCAGGGAGTAACCAAATTCTCAGGCACTCAGCATTTTCAAGACATCAAAAACAATGTTTAAAACTGCAATTCTTTTTATCTCTTATAACTATACAATGACTGTATGGGAGAGTACTGACAAGAGTAAGCAAAACTGCTACCGGTTCTATCTGTACATCAGGGTTTCCAAATATGCTTCAGCAATGAATATCAGGGAAATTCAATTTATCTCTACATAATGTCAGCTGTGTCTCTTCATCGATAAGGAACCTGGCACAGTCAGAATGAAGTAAAAACCTCCAAGCAAAGATCTCAAATTGTTAGTTTTATTTACACTTTGCTGTACAAAATTGGTCTTTTCCTGCTGCAAGTTTGTAAGGGTATTTGACAATTTTACCATAATAATATCTTATCATGCTAGACTTTAGACTAGCCAATTATAAGTAATTTTCTTTCAGACGTCTTGTATTTTTCTGTTATTTTCAAAATTGTCAGTGTATTAGACTCCAAATAATCATATATTCCCAAGCCCTAAGAAGATTCTCTATTACCTTTGGCTTCCAGTCTTTCATCTAACAGGATGAGGCACACAAGTATTCTTCAGAAACAGACTGCCTGTTAGCAGAAATATTTGTGGGACTACAGTATTTTTTGTGCTTTGCATTTGATGCATTAGTTCCCTAGTTTTAACACACAAAATTAATACAGGAACCGAATAAATATTTTAAAATACTTGAAAGGGGCACACAAAATCTCACTTAATTTTTCAAGTAGTATGAGGGTAAAGTATCCTTTTCCCTTTTGTGTCATCTATTTAGACCATACCTGGCACATGGACAAGATTTAAGTGTTCATATAGCATTTATAGTAATGAAGCTTCTAGATATATACAATCTGAATACATCTGGACACTAAAGGGATTTTGGAAATAAAACCCTATTAATTATTTGAAATATTCTAGTTTGCATTAATAATAAGATACAGCTTTGAGGAAAAATAAGTGTCAGTTAAACAAAATTATGTAACTCTTGTAAAACCACAACAGTGTAGGAACCTGACATTTTTAACTTGTTATCAGCAAATTGATGGCTCTAGCAGAACACCTTAAACACTATTTGGTTTGTTTAGAAACAGTATTAATGAATATATGGACAAATGTGGACTATTTGATAGCTGGAACAACCCTGGAAAGTACCAGCAAGGCACTATAAACTTGTACCACATCTACCTTGGTCAGAAGGACTGTGCCCAAGCCTTTTAAAAAAATCCCATCCCAAGTGCCACCAGAGAGACTGCAATATGAAAAATCTTAAATGCAAACAGACAACCAGAAAGGATGTCACAAATTGCTTTTTTAAATGCAGAATGGTTTTTCAGCAAGGAAGGAACTCTTATGACAAGAATAAAGGACAGCCTGGGGGAAAGGGTGCCAAAACACATTTTTAACTCCCCAAGGATAATGAGCAACTCCGGGGATCTGCTAGAATAATTAGGACCCTGAAAGGGAAGTTGCATTCAGGTGGCTTTTTGTTGTAGCTGCTGTTCTGTACAGATCACTAAGTCTCATGTGCTAAAGTGTAAGGTCATTATACATGATTAACAAGTTCTTTGCAAGATTTATTTCTAGGTGTAGCTCTCGGACATCCCCAAAAGGGGGGCTGGACTCCCTGGTATACTTAAAAATTAATGTGCCTGATGTCTTGAACCTACTATGACTTTGGAGACTGACTTTGAGGGATTTCATTAGGGATACTACTCACGAGCTTAGCTCTTGTAGAACAGTTTTAAGAATTTTAATAGTATTAGAAAGGACATTACTATGTTCAATGCTCATCATTACTTTTGTTTCTTTGTATGTTTATAAGGACATAGTGACCTAATTTCTACTAAACCACAGACGTTAATTTCTCATATGATGCGGTATATTTTTTGCTGCCTAAAGAAAAATAAAAATAAAAAATAAAAATTTTGAAGTTCAGAAATTCATCTACTGGAAAAAACATATAATTGCATTAATGACAGCAGTTTTTAAACAATTTTTGCATCTCCAAATCCACAAATTAAAGAAAATTACTACTGAACATTGTCCTGGTTTTGGCTAGATTCAAGTATTCATTTGATCATTTTCTGTCTATAGATAGACTGACTTTTTGCAGTAGCCTGTCAACTTAATTCAATCAAGTAAATATTGGCTATTTATAAAATCGAGTAAATATTGAGCAAATAGGAACTTCTATATCTGAATGCAAAATCTTTTCACAGTTAGATATCTACAATTTAAGTAACTGACCACAGTACTAAAACACTAGACACTAAATAGTTACTGTTCATATGTTTTTATGAAACACTGTGGGTTTCATTGACAAACTCTTTTCTAAAAAGAAAAGAAGGTTGGACAAACTAAATGTCTCGTATGTAACCATTTTCTACAATTTGATTTGCTTTGTTTTAGTAAAAAGAAAATATACATGCTGAAGCCCATAATCAAATGTCCACGTTTACATCCTAGCATTCCTGTAACGAATAGCAAACTTTTCAATATTCTGATAACAACACTACCTCTATTTTAAGGTTGTTGCGGTATAACTCTTTGAAACAGCAAATCTAAAACCAGCATAGTAATCAATATTTCGTACAACATTCTAGCTGTTTAGGATTAATTTCTGTTACGATGTTACAAATGTAAGTCAAACATTTCTGACAGGGCCGTGTTCACAGGGAATTTAAAGTACAATAAAACCAGACTTTTCCACACACATTATATTTCCTCACCTGTTGATGAAAAAGAGCCCTGAAAAGATTATTCTTAGCCATCCAAATCAGCTCTTGATTCTGTCCCTCAGAGAACTGGAGAGTAAGATCCATTCTAACTTGTGCCTAAAATTTCAGATTTCTCCTAAGGTTCATGTGAATTCTTTATATCATCAAAGGAGAGAACTTCATGACTTTGAAGGCTTCCAAAAGGAAATTCTGAAAACTGGGCCAGAAACCTCTTCTTTTTCTCCTCAATAGTTGGAACAACTATATTTTTAGAGAAGATCCTCTCATCTGAAGGCTTCTAAAGGCAAGTACATCTCTCTACCTGCCTTAGCTCAGGTTAGGTGGGAAAGATCTCATACACCCTGAAATTTTGGAGGAAGCTAATCAGAAGGGGACTATAACATTTTCTGCAGAACAACTCATGCTCACAGATCTTGCAGACCAAAGTGCTTCATGCAATTGAACAATCTGTTCTAAAAATCACCACATCTCACAGCTGCTTTGTTCTACATAATCTAAGCAGACGGTTATTATCTTCTGCATTGTACATGAAATGCCAAACCACAAACATTTTGGATGTACTAGATATAAATCAACATTAGGTAGACACCACTCATATTAGGAGTGTTACTAATGTTATAGTAAATGACCATCAAAGTTTGAAAACAAACCAACCAGTTTGGCTCATGTAACATATATCTAGGTTCAAAAATTGACAAGGTCAAAAAATCCACAAGACTCTTGCATTTTTCGTCACACATACTAAAATCTTAGATCTTAAGTCTAAATATAGTCGTTGATTGCTATTATAAAGTAAAATTTTGCAAACCTTAACCTGAAGGAGGGTAAATTTAGATTAGATATTAGGAAGAAATTCTTTATGCTGAGGGTGGTAAGGCACTGGAACAGGTTGCCCAGAGAGGTTGTGGATGCCCCCTCCCTGGAAGTGTTCAAGGCCAGGTTGGATGGGGCTTTGGGCACCCTGGTCTAGTGCAGGGTGTCCCTGCCCATGGCAGGGAGGTTTGAACTAGATGATCCCTTCCAAACCAAAGCAGTCTATGATTCTATAAACAAACGAACAAGTGATAAAATAAATGTGAGCATAATATATCCATATACACATCATAATACCAATACTTGTCTCAAGTATAGATACGAGGTCTTACCAATGCCACATGTGTGCTTGAGGGAAAAAGGTCAAGGAATATGTCTAAGGGAAAAATCTCACACTCAGGACTTTGTGCTTGCACTACATTTCAACGTATTCAAATTATTAATTACGAACTTTACATTCCTGTCTTACATAGAACCCAATCACTTGAAACACTGACTTTTTATTTATGTATGCCATAATACTTAATAGCTGTACAGCTGCTTCTTTTATCATTGCCCAATTTTCTTTTTGAACTTTTACTGTATTATCAGACTTCCAAACAGCTGTGCTGCATTTTTGACCTTACCTATTCAGTGTGCTACCCTCAAAGTGAGTATTCAGCAAGAAAATGACTCTACACAATGTTTCAGCTGATCTTTAACTTAGCAATGTGCTAACGTGAGTTATATTATTGGATATGCTTTATTTATTACTATAATATACATATTTACTTAAAATCTGAAAACTGTATTTCTGGTTTTTTTTTTCATTACTGGATGAGAAGCAGATCACATGCCAGTTATGGGCACCAACGAGAATGTAAATTGGAAATATATGTTTTTACATGTGGTTTTTTCCAATATCAATAAAAAGTGACATTACTGTATTATCACCTTACCTCAGAATCATTTTTTCTCAATGTTAAGAGAAGTATTCCCAGATAACACAGAATCATCTTTAATTCATGGTGTTTTACAGAATTATTCATATTTCCTTTGCATAAAAAAATCACACAAAGAAATGACATTTCCAATTAAATGAAATAAATGGATTTCTTTAAAAAAAAAAGAAAAAAATTAATGCTACAAATAACAATCAAACAAAACCTAAAAATAATAATAAAAAAAATCCCAAATACTTAAAAAGTTAATAATGAAGGAACTAAGGTAAGCAGCCAGTGGTAGACAATTTCTGTGAAACATACTCTGGAGGATTTAATAGTCTGCTCATCATATTAATGAAAGGTAGAGTTTTACGGCTTATGAAATCTAATTTCACTCTTGTTCACAGTAGGACATCACTCTTGAAACTATTATTGCACACTTCAATTGCTATTTTAAATAAGCCATTTTATAATTACATTTTAAAACTTTACTACTTTCCACAACAAAAAAAATCTATTTAAATATTTGAGGGAGTTAAAACCAAATTATGCCCCCTACTGTTTTCACTTCATTAGGACTCCTGAGTCTTTTCCAATTTGAAGTATATCCTTGAAAATTCTTTTTCCCTTACAAGCTTCTTTTCCATGTGTTTTTCTGTACCAGTTCCTGCAGTGGCATCAACTAGGAACGATGGGTCACACATAACTACAGCTCCTGTACATTATTTCTTAGGGCTAGCCATTCAACAACACACTTTTCTCTATGCAAAAGTTACTTAAAATCCCTACTTGTTTCTTCTGGTTTGTCTCCTTATACAGCAGCTAATTATCAAGCTCTATCAAACAGACAATGGTAGCTGCCATACGTGCTTACAAGCGAGAGTACGGCCAGTAAAGCTGAAAGTTTCAAGTGAACACATCAATATCGAGCCATAAATAAGAAATTAAGTTTAGAAAAGCACAAAGTTACGGTTTCGTACACATGCTTATTTAAAGCACATGAGAATAAGGCAAGTCTTAGTAATGGAAATACAAAAGTACAGAGAAGTATCAAAGAGAACATCAAATAAGACAAGTAGAAATCTCTTACTGGTTCTTTCAGGCCTTTGAACAATCCTAGTCTTCTTATTCTGAATTCCACTTTCATGAAGCGCCTTAAACCAATCTCGCAATCTGTTTGCAACCTCCCTGAATTCCAGGTCACTGCACACTGAAAAACAAAATGCAGAGTTGTTTAATGTTTTTCTTCTGGTTGCTAAACAGAACTTTTCGAACTATGCTAAAAAAAGTAAAACACATAAAATAATACAAACATATAAGTTCCACAGCTTGCTTTAATTCATAAAGTTCAGTTTCATTACTTAGGTATGCCTTCAAAACCCAATTAAGTTCCTCAGAAATAAATCCCTGATGTATAAAGCAATTATGAAATTATATATATTTAGAAATTAAAAACATCCTTTGCAAACTACTGCAAACTACTATAAACAGTTCTAGCACCGGTGTTTTCACATCTTACTGTAGATGAGGCTATATGGCAGAGACAGCCATGACAGTCTTCTGGAGTTTCATTTCTATGTTCCTTAAGCAAATAGTAACAAAAGCCCCACCAGAACAGGTTGAAGATGTGATTTAGGCAGATAATGCAGGAACACACAACTTGCTTTCCTATGCTGAAGCCTGAAAAGAGGAAGTAGGGTTGACAGGGAAAGTGCTTCAAGAGTCTCCTGAGAGCTTTTTTGATTGAATATAGTTTTACAAGCTCACGTTTGTGAGCACCTAACTGCAAACAGGTAACCGTACAGCTGCTTGGTGATGGGAAGGATGGCTTCTTTGACCAGAAACAGCAAAGACAGAAAAAGCACACAACACCAAAGAGACCATGTGCAGCACCAAGAGCAGCAGATTAGTAGCAGACTGGCTGAAGTGCTGTGCAGTACTGGTAGGTAGAGCTGAGGCCAGCAGCAGAAGCAGGTAACAGAGATGTGCCGTGAGGAGGCCCATTCATCTTCACTGTTAAACTGCTGGAGAAGACAAAGAAAAGGTGTGCTTGCAGCAAGCAGATATCCCTTCCAGAACTCGGTTTGTCCATCTCGTGTGTGTGAGAGAAGCTGGGAGAAGATGAGAGAAATAAGATCTGGGAGATGACAAAAGCAGAAGGCAGGCAACCAGGAAAGGCAGTGGAAGTATGCTGCCCGAGGTAACAAAATACCTTCCACTGCCCTTGTCAACAGTTATCACTTCCAAATCAGGATCGTTTTCCAGGTCTACCAGTAACTGGGAGTTACAATCTGAAGAGCTCATACCTAAGTGAGCAGAGCTTCACAGTGACACTCTTGAAAACGAATCTCCAGTTCAGCTTACTTTTCCGTTATTACGCAGCAATCTATAATATTTGGTGACATAGCCTTCAGCCCACTTTATTAAATTGAACAACACTGTGAATCACCTATTTGTATTTTAGAGTAAGACTGAAACATGTCATTATGTCAACAACTATCAATGCCTGTACAACAGCAGGCATCTAAGCATTTGTTTACTAATTCTTTGCTGAAGTCTCTCTTGAGACTTTGATTCTCTCCATGAAAGACTTAGGTGCAATCTATACATACATTTGCATATAAAATGAACTGACATTTTTATAAAACTTGTGCTTTTCTCTTGTGTAATGGAACAATTTTTTTTTCTGATTATTTGATAGAGAAGCAGAGAAAAAATTATTAATATATGGGCATGTATGCTCAAAAATATCTTATCGCAACAACTAGATGAAAATGGTCTCCTGAGCCAAGACTACAGATCACAATTCAAACTTGTGGGATTTCTACATTTGCTATGACGACACCTTCCTTTACCAATCCTTGCACCAGCTGACAGGACAGCATAAAGAATCAGATATTAACTTGGGACATCCTGCCCCCCTTTAATTTCTCCTCCCATTACAGGTGAAATAGCATAATATTGTTCCCTTCTCTAACTACTCTCTCTTGGTTTAAAAGACAGCCTTGAACCTGACCTGCCATCTAACTGCTTTGATTTATCTACACTGCACAATGCTGTGTAATACTACCACAGGTCCCAGAAACAACATAACTACATGAATTCAGTGCACTGACCTGGCTGTTTTCATCCACTTTTAACTTGTCTATATGTAGTGCTACTCTGATCAACCTCTTGTGCTGAGGTCACCTTCTCAGAGCCAGCATATAAGCTCATTTACAGGCACATACATACCTACATACATATGTGCGTGTGTGTGTGTGTGTGTGTGTGTGTGTATATATATAAATAAAAGGGAGACCATGAGGAAGTGCCAGCTACAAGTAAAAGCTTAGATTGAGTAACATTAACAGAAAGATGCACATAGCAGCTGCATGATGGAGAGAATATATGAATTCCTCTTTTCTGCAGAAGCAGGCAAATAGACACACTGCAGCTAACCATCCCCTAAGCTCATTAAGGTGTAAAAACAAAGCACTAAGAAAAGGAGATAGCTCCTCTTTGACAATTAGCTATGAGAATAAAATACAGCTTGCTGTTTCAGCATCTGGTACTAGCCACTGTCATGCACAATATGACATAAAATTGTATTTTCTGTGCTCCTGTGAATTTCATTCCGCTCAAAATGGAAAGTACATATGGCACATTTCGGGCATCAGACACAGCCCATATCAGATCTCGAAGTAGTGGCATTCTTCCAATTTCAACTTGTTATAACCCTTTTCCCAAACTTTGCTTGACAATTTAAATTATAGTTTTTAACCTCAAAAAAGAAAATCAGAAAATTATAATAATTTTTGGTTCATTTTAATGATTTTGATAACTTTATCATGGGAGGAGATCATCTTCAAAAATCAAGGCAATGCAAAACAAACTGATTAAAAGTGCCATTTGCCTATTTTACACCCCATAGCTACTCAAGTGCTGGAGTCAGCTCTCAAACATGGCAGGTAATTACATTTACTGTATTATTAATTTAAATGCACAGTGAATTTTTGGTTCATGACATTTCTAATATGCCAAGTAAAAGCAGATATCTTTATGTGAAATATACATGAGAGATGCAGCAGAACTACACTAATCCACACTCTTAATAATTTACATGGACAAACTGTGTTCTCAGCAGGGATTTAAAGCACACATTTATAACAATGTGTCCTATTTCAATATTTGAGTATCACAGGTCTTTATCAAAGAACATTCAGCTCATTTAGCAGCATCTCAGAAAGAGATTTAAATGGTAGAACCAGCCAGCAAATTAGAATTCTTGCCATGAAACTTTGTATCAATCATTTCATTTCCATGGGATGCTTTAAATACGTTAAATTTTGAGTTGGTTAAATAACAATTAATCATGCAATTTAATTTTGACTGTGTAAGTAAAGCACACTGGATTTTTTTTTTTTTTCTGGTTTAACCCCAGCTGGCAACTAAGCACCACACAGCTGCTCACTCACTGTTCCCTCCAGCAGGATGGGGGGAAGAGAATCGGAAGGGTGAAAGTGAGAAAACTTGGGGGTTGAGATAAGAACAGCTTAGTAACAGTCCTTAGCTCAGCAATAACAAAAACATCTGTGCGTGATCAGCACTGTTTTCAGCACAAATCCAAAACATAGCCCTGTACTAGCTACTATGAAGACAATGAATTCTATCCCAGCCAAAACCAGCACAGATTTCTGGAAAGTAAAACACATTGGATATTTTTGTCTGGTTCCTAAGCCACCTTTTTTTTTCTTTTTTCCTCTATTTTGGAATTTTTCATTGAGAAATTTGTTTCAGATTTCAGTATATTTACTATTTTCCACAATACTTTTCAAGATCTAGCTATCTTAACATTAAAATAGCAGAATAAGAAGGAAAATAATAAATTAAGAATATATTTTGCATTTTATGGTTCCTGCGAAGTGGTTTTGGTTGGGGCTACGTAAGGTTAACTCCCTATCATCTGATGTCAGTATTCATTCACTTCCATGGTTACTCTTGCATATGGTGCTCTCTAAATATTCTGTTACATTATATTGTTTGAAGCACTTCAGAAACATAAAACAATTCGATGAAAATAGTTCTGTTTTATATATTGCGATTACTGGGGGAAAACAGCTAGTACTATCCTGATATGAGAATTAAAATATATAAAACGTAAAAGAGAGACTTTTTTAAGAACATGATATTTTATACTGGAAAATTACAAAGCACAAAACAGATTTACATAAGTATGTAAGAACATAGGGTATTAGAAGTGGAAAATAGATCCTTAAAGTAGTACAGCTATTTCTATAGAGATTAGCATTTGAGCACCTCTGGGCCAAGACCTCCCATTTCCTAAATCATTAGCTACAAAGTGCTTGGATTACTTAAGCCATGACAGCAGCAGGAAAGCCGCACTCATTACCCCTTCAGGTAACAGAGAGAAGCAGAAGACTAGCGGCTTGACAGAGAAATTTTGTCAAAGGAAAAGACTGAATCTTTTTGACAGTTCCCAAAGATAAATCAGGTAGTAAAGCCCCAGTTTGGTCCTATCTCAACACAGACATGTGTGCCAAAACTTGACAGAAAAGAACCACATACACTTCTTTCTTGCACAGTGGTGCTTAGAGTATATTTTATCTAAGTAGCAATTCATGTGGCATCTACAAAGTAAACTTCTTAGCATTAAGTTTGCATATTATTTTCTTAATTAAAAGGATGTATTTTTATGAATTAGAAAATCTCTAAACTTTTCAGTATTTTCAGATTTGGGCTAACTATACTGCTTCAACTATTGTACTTCTAAATATACTATGATTGATATTTCAAAGATATTCCAAATCAACTAGTGTTAACATAGTAAATGAAATAGTCCACCTTGCATGGACCTGCTTCCATGTTAAGTTAAAAACACGTAAAACCAGAAATTGTGTATTAGTTTTTTTGCATGTTCTTACATTAGGAAAATAATCTGGAAGCTGCTCTCCACCAGTCATATATATATATATGTATAAAATTGCAAAACTGAATAAAGTCTAATGTCACACAGCAGGAGTCATATTTTACAAATTTCCGTTAAAGTGTTTTTGTAGAGTATGCATTAATAGCTAAAAGTAAATTCCAGGACAATTCAAGATCAATACTATTCTTTAACAGCTTTTTGTACAATTGTGCTTTACAACTATGGTTCAAACTTCTTCACAAGAATAGGGGCTACCATAACCTAATACATCATGAGTACTGCTTGTTCTAACATTGATTCAAACACCTTAACATTTTTTTTTTCACTTGGATCAATCTGATCAGACTACTCACCACCCCGCAACAAGTGTAAATGGCACGTCAAGCAGCCATTCTCAAGTTATGAAAACAGTGTAATTTCTAGCTTACAGGGTAAGTACCATACTCGGGTGCAGTCTAGGGGGAAATTTTGCCTTAAGTACTCATATATGCAGTGCAAATTTCAAATAGCCTATTGAATAATACATATGGCCTAAGATTATCTATGCTTCTCTATCAATCTGCTGAACAGAGCTGTCTCAAGTCCTACCATCCTGCAAAAAGTCCAATTTTTTAAAAAAAAAATCTATTTTCAGGAAGAAAATATTTTCAGTGATAAAAGAAAAACATTGGAGGAAAGCAAGACTGGCAAGTAGCACAAGAACTTTTGGGAGGTGGTGACGGGCCCATTGGCTTTAATGTCAAGCAAGGTTAACTGAGACGTGATGAAAATTCACTGTTTTGAGACTTTTGGATGAACTCTTCTTTCCTTTTCACTCCCTTCCTAAAAAAAACCTCCCATGCTTACTGCTTGCCCACTCAATTTCCTATGCTTCCTGCCCTGGAAAAGGAAGGGGCCAATGTCTGGATACCATGCAGCCGCTGTAGGAAGGAGGTGTGGGACAGGGTGCAGCAGCTCTCTGTTCTTGTTCCCATCCCTGTCCCAGGTACAGGGCACAGATGACCACTTCAGGAAAGGGGCTGTCACTAGCCTACCTAACCTCTTCCATGGGTGTAGCACAGATGTCTCCAGAGACACTGTGGGATGGGCTACTCAGGCTAGGATCCTGCTCCCGCTGCAGCCTGCCGCCCCAGTCTCTTCCCTCTTTCACCAATACCTTGAACTGGGCTCGTACAGCAGTAGACTGATCATTGTGCATCAGCCTGGGTAAGAGTATTGACTTTATAAAACATCTTACAATTTCGGTGAACCAGGCAGCAAGGAATACTAGTTATGTCTGCAATGATTTGAAAATTATTTGGAAATTAAAATATTCTCTGTTTAAACTTTCAAAGTAGGAAGCATCCAATTTTCATAGCACAAGACAATAAAATATACAAAGTTCAGATTACTTAGCAGCGAATTCATCATCAAAAGAATACATGTGCTAAATACGTTACTGTCTTATTTAAGAAGCATAAAGTGAGCAGAGTTGATCAAAAAAATTAGAGAAACCTACCTCCATTTTTTCACAGGTGTTTAGTTAGTAAATTCATTTATGAAAAATACATACTTAGAGGATAGCCAGCAATGACTTCGTTGTACCTGAGTCACTGTGGACAGGCAATTTTTTGGTAACAAGGTATTTCTGGCCACACAAAATATGAGTATACACTAATTGCTCACACATTCAGTCCAGTAAAAAAAAACAAAAAACAAAAACTGCATATATAGAAGTAATGCTGAAAAGTGAATTGATTTTTTGCCACATATATCAGTGCCTATGAACATATATGATTAAAAATTAACATATATGAAAAAAATAACAATGTTGGGTCATTCACAGAATAAAAAATGGTGGTACTTAGATATTAGCTTTATTTGTTATCAGCTCTTTGAGCATTGCTATATTAACTTAGTACACATATTCCACATTACTTCTCAATATAAGATTATATTACTATGGAATTTTCCCTCCCTTTTCATTTCATAACAAAGTCAGTTTTCTATATTGTGGCCAAAATGACTAAGGCAATATTTGTGCATTCTGAGTAAACTGAGGGCCTCGGACTACAGAAAGAATCCCACTTAATGTTCCATGTATCAAGTCTGCCATACATACACAGACTGGAGATTCTTAACACGTGGGTTATTAAAAAAGTATAAAATCCTTTCTAACATCTTCCACATGTTAATGATATGATTTTGAATGTCAAATAACTTCCACTATACAAAAGTTTTTTTCTAAAAGCACTTATCACATTTCAGACTTCTGTTCCTGTTTTGACATATAAAAAGGAAAGAAGTAACAAAATAACCTTTAAAACAGTAAAATAAACAAATTAATTCCCACTCACACAGAAACTTATCAGTAAGTTTTGTTCAACTTCCCATGAACATTCAGATGAACACTGAACAGATGTAAAAGACTTCAGTCTAAAAAGTAGCTTTCAGAAAGTCCTAAGAAGCAGAGAACAATATTCAGACGTTATCACAGATACAAACACAATTTTTTTTTTTTTTTTTTTTTTTTTTCAGAGGAGCAGGGCTGCACAATGTAACCCTGAGTTACGCTTAAGTAAAATCTTTAAGTCACAAAAAAATTCAGGTATATTTACCTGAAAACGTCTACATCTGGCCTTGTTTTTTATCTGTGTCCTGTCTCAGTACAGCACCTGCCTCAGCACTCCACCTTAATTCACACAGATTTATGTGAATACACCTTGTATTCTGTAACAGAGAGGTTCACCCTAACAGTCTGTTCACTAGAACACTATTTGCCATTGAAATGTGCATGCTCAGGGTTATGCTATATGATGAAAAATTGTATTAGTTAGTGGGTTGATCATTCTAGAATATGTTTAGGGACCTTTCGTCACAGTGATCAGCTTCTAAAGATACATGCTGCTGAAATTATTGTACGCATTGGTCTGTACTGATTTAAAATAGGTCAAGATGAGGTAATTCAGATCTATTCAGACTATTATTTCACCTGATAGACTGGGAGATGAATCTTTAATGGTGAAAGACAGACAATAAAGGTTGTAGAAGGTTAGACAGTAATCAAAAAATGCATATTAAATCACATGAATCCACTCAGAACCTGCCAAGAAGTACTTCTGGTTTTGTCTAATGCCAATGCAAGGCATTCCTGCTATTACAATCAATTCTAGTAGCCATTAAGTGAATTAGCATGGGGTAAAATGAAGTCACTAGCTCAAAGATTACTGGAGTCTCCTGTCATTTGAAGTAATAAAAACTGACTGACTGACTTTTAAAACCAACATACATGGGTATGCAAAAAATGAAGGGATCTGAAAACTTATAGGTACCACAACCAGAAATATCTTCATAGTAAATATTATTTAAATGTTAGGTGGAACCAACTGTTCAATTTGTTTTCACATACAGTAAATGTTACAATTTGTGTTGGCATTTGAATATCATTTACTGATTGGAAGTAGAATATTTGAAAATGCTAATCAGTATGTGTTCTTTCAGTGCCTTTCAACTCAAGCTAATTGATGAAGAAGTAAAAATAGTGTTACTGAAAGCTATAAAGACATGCAGAACATATTTTTGGACTAGCATAACGGATTTAATTCCCTAGCACATTTTAAACCAATCTTAGCTTTCTGACATAGCAGAAAGTTATTTTAACAGTGTATAATTTTTATATAAACACACAGAGATAAATATATATATATGAAATTATCTGTAGTTACCATATTGACATAATAAGCACACTGAAATACTATTGTATTAAGGAGTATCTTTTGTTAAATGAAGGGTCAAAAAGTGATTTAGGGAAAAAAAAAAAGCAGCAATAAACACACCCCACACAACATTCACAACAATACATGGGACCACAAGGCTGTAGATAGAACCTGGGTCTACTTTGGAAAGATACTTTCACATGCTATTACAGCAGCAGACCTCAGCTCAATATTCAATCCTAAGAGCAGAAGGCCTGGCCACTGTGAAGGAAGCTACAGAAACCTAAAGAAATTATTAGCACACAGTTTAACAGTAATTTAAGTGTAGAACTCACCCATTGATCGGTCGTCTTTTGTGCCCCGCAGCCAAAATCTTCCTAAAGTCTTTATATAACATAACATGACATGACATGACATGACATGACACTTCCATTCCCAAATCCACTAATGGATAGTCAGCCTGAAAACTATAATTTACTGACGAGATGGTCAGAAGTTGTAGGAGAAAGATTAAGGCTTTGTTTCAGAGTGAGATGTGAAGTACCTTGTCCCGCCAGAAGGCAGTCTTCCAAGACACAATGTGGCACTCCACTATCGCAAGATGTGGTTGTGCTTGCCACACAACCCTATCGTCCTTTTCAAGACATACACTCCCTACAACCAGAACTGCCGAAGATCATTCCCAGCACATACAATCTCAGGCAATCGTGCAGAACAATATTCATAAATTCATGCATATAATAAAATAACGAAGAAGTAAATATAGAGAGAGCATATGGACAATTTGAAGAACAGGGTACATGTCAACCACCTGTTATAGCATACTAGGAATTACTCCATGTGAGATGGTTAAAAACAATCAGCGTGTGCTAAAGCAAGACTTCCAATCATCTCAAATTTTTCTGTGTGTTGGAATCACTGCATATGATCACAAAATCACAGGATAATTTACGCTGGAAGGGAACTCCAAAAGTCAGTCAGTCTTACCCTCTGCTAAAAGCAAGTTTACTTACATCAGGCTGCTCAGGGCAGTGTAAAGTCATTCATGTGCTGTGATCAACGTGCCATTCACATCAAGGTTCCACACTATACAAAAGACTACTCCTCTTAAAAGGAACAATATACTACTATCTTGTAACTCTATACTGTTTTCCCTGAAAAGTACAAGTGCATTTTCTCATGTCGAAACTTGAGGATTGCACCCATCCATCCGGGATTGCTAGACATACACAAACCTGGTTACAGCAGCAATTGCAACTCAGCTATGAGAAGGATTATTCAGAGCAGTCCACAGCTGATGCCTACGGAGTCCGATGCCCTTTCAATGCATTACCTGCCATTCAGGTACTATTGTATGGCTGCACTGTAAATCTTAAGCATCTCTGATGCTCTGATTAACTGCACATCCAGTATATGCATATAAATGTATTTCTTTTCCAGAGGGCTCTCTGTGAAAATATGATAACCCTAATACTGCCATTAGAATTCAGTGCTGTCTTTAAAGACAGTATCTATTAAAGTAAACTGGAACATCACATAAAGTGTACCTACTCAGTGTCAGAACTCTCTGTAAGGCTGCCATTCTGCATAGGTTTATGAATTTAACCCTGAGGAACTGATTGCTCGAATTGAAAATTCCTGGCTCCAGATGAAGAGCTACTCCCTGTTTAGCTAACTCTAAATGTCTAAGAACACCAGAACTAAGACTGTATGCAAATGGCCTTACAATTTCTGCAATACACGGCAGCATTTCTAGCTCAGTATCATCTCTGGCACAACTGGGAAGAATAACATATGGCAAAAAAAAATGTGGTTGCAATACCCAATAAATTTGGCAGAAGGACAAAAAGCCCTTCAAACTTGTAACTAAAGGATGGGACAGTCATTTCAGTCATCTTTTCACAGTCCCATATGTATAATCATAACTTTTTTTTTAAAAAAGCTGTAAACTGAAAAACTTCATATGTGTATTTCTATTTTTATAAGCTCATGAAGTTTATTAGCCATCTGTTACCTCTAGGGCCTAAGATTTTAGCAAGATACCTTGAAATTAACAAATAAAAGCATTCTGATTTCCTTACTATTTAACTAAGCATAATGAATTTTCTACTTCAGTTAGTCTATGTTATGAGATAATTAATATAAATGCTGCAGATACCGTATCAGGGAACTGCAGCTGCTTATTCTTACTGCCTCAAATTAATGTTCCATACAGACATTCTGCTCATGATTAATGTTTCATAAAATTTAAAATTATTTCAATTAAATTACATTTTCATAAAATAAATCTGATCTTTTTTGTGTCCTCGCAGTTTTAAAGACTTCACATTTAACTATAATGACCACTTCTGAGGGCAAGAAAAATAGTAGTAACCATAATATATAGTATTTATGTGCTAAGATACTGTTTTCAACTTAAAATATGTAAATTTACTAAAACATTGCAATTAGATGAAGCATAGTAATTCCTCAATCAGTCAGAAGTTTCACAGATCTATTGTGGGATTTGTTAATTTATTTTCTGGAGGACAGCAAAGGAAGCCATATATATTGACTAACTACTGCTAACCTTTAGTGGTGGTTAGTATTTCTCATCATGCTCTGTTATTCTGAGCTATTAATTTCTGAGAATTAAAGTGATGTTATTAATCTGTAAACTGCATACTTAGAAAGCCAGATAGTCAGCAAAAAAAAGTTACATAGCAAGGAAAGACTCCACTGTAATGTGCTATCTTCCAAGATCTTTTCATTACCAAATATTTTCATATATTCAGTTGAATTCAGTATTTCACATAATATAAGACATGGAAAGTATCAAACAAGGACAGAAAAGCAATTTTCTTAGTGGTGAAAGCTTTCCAGACAACCATACCCAAAGGTGAGGTAGTTTTCTGAACTCAGTTTCAAGGATTCCTGAAAGCATTACACAGCTCTGGTACAAAGTCAGGACATTTTCTTCCTTTCAAAGACAAGATTGACAGGATCCTACAAAGACATTTTTGCATTTGACCTAAAACCCCTTGAAACCTAGTAGACAAGGATAAAAAGATCACCAAACAATGCTCTTTATAAAGAAAACTTAAATATATATACATATATAAAATATTTCAATAATTAAAATCAGACATTTTCTGAAATCAGAAATGTTCTGTGCTGGTAAGAGGCTCCAAAGGTCTACCACACCAGGTAATTCTGTGCACAAAACCTGGAAGGGACAGATGGACCTTTCTGTCTGTTGTGAGAGAAAATTACCATTGTGCCTTGGTACGACTGTCCGCTGGTTTGCACCTTTTCTCTTGCAAGGAAGGACAGCAGAATTGAAACTTGGGCTGAACAATCACCAACTAATGGAAATTAACTAAACTCTGTTCTGTAAGTATCTGGCATAAAAGATTTTTACATCACATTGGATCCCACTAAAGTCTGATAGATTTAATATTGGTAATCTCCTCGTGTTTAGATTGTGATCTGATGCTTTAAACCACTTTGTATGTATGCTAAACATTTGTTTGTGTGTCCTTCTTGAATGCTTAATCACTAACATCACTCTTAATCACTTTCAATTGTGCATTGAAGAGCACTGTTGCCTGTAGATGTCTTATTGAGGATGAGAGGGTGGAATCACTTCAGTTTAGCTAATTATTTTTGCCTTTCCTAAAGCAAGGTCATCACAGGTAGACAAGCTCGTTCTCTACTACTGAAGAGAACTATGGCAGTCAATCCATTAAATCAGTAATGTAACAGCGGGACCCACTCCTCTGGGCACAGGAATCTTACGCACTGAGATGCAAACTCTACTGTACCACCACCTTGTTGAAATCAGAACTCTAGTTAAGTAAATGTAATCTGCAGCTGTGCCTCCACACACATTCACTAATCAAAAGTTGAAGGAGAAATGAACAAAGTAGTGATTTTAAAAAGATATGATTAGGGTGCAAGTATCTGAAATGTTTACACGTGCATACATGAAATGTTAGCAAAGTGCAATTATGTTTTGCTAGTCTATGCACTTAACACCAAATGGATTGTTCATGAATGTCTGATGTAGATCAGAGAATTTTTATGAGATGCATATGAATATTCATAGAGATCAGAATTTATTTAGCTTTGGTAATTTCTAATGTGGTTATTCCTATACATCTTTTAAATCAAAAATTCTGCATTACTGATAAGTGATCCTACTAAATTACAATTATTATTTTTGGAGAGTAAGGGGAAACTTGTTCAAAGGGCTTTTTTATAAGTAAGTAAGAAGGATATGAGAAGCATCACTAGTGTGGCATGTGCGTGTGTGAAAATGTTGGGAGTCTGATAGGAACCATTGGGAGACTTTGCAAGATAAAGAACTATAAATCTGCTGCTTTTTCATTCATGTAGTCTGCAGGAAGAGGTTCATGGAGAAAATTATTCCTGGAGGTACAGCTGAAAAGGGAACAGCTACTTTACCTCAGCAGAGAGTCTGGCGGTGAACTAATGGTGTGGATACCCAAGGACAAGAGCCAAGGAGCAAACCAATCAGCTACATCATTTGACAGTGCAAATATAGCCTTATATGCTCTCCCATATTCCTTCACCCCAAGTTTGTGTCCCAGAAATGGAGACCATGTCACATTCAGTATAAGAAGAAATGGCTCCAGAGCAAGTTAATGGTCACAGAACTATTTTGCAAGGCATGACAAGATTTGGAAAAGAAATACATTTTGGCTGCTCTCTTAGTTCAAGGGACAGATTTAACACCTTTCTTCAGGGGAGATATTGAACTGCAAGGCTGAAGATGAAAGTGAGTATCCTAACAAACTGCTTCATCATAAAATAGTTATTAAATAAGTATGTGTAAGTCTGTATCCTTTGTAAATCTTTCAACTTTCTACTGGAGAGAAAATAAGACTTCCAGAGGTTAGCACCTTTCTTTCAAAATAACATTGTCAATACAGAATTAATGAAAGAGGAAAAAAATTCCACCAAGAAAGATTTCCCTTTTTTCATCAAAATATTCCGTTTTTTCAACCTGTTATACTGACTGATATACTGAGATGACTGGATTCTACCCCAGGGCTGCTGTTTTGCCATTACAGATCACAGTCCATGCATTCAGTTGAACCTGGCAACAGCAAGTGTTTTTTGGAAAGCTTAAACTATACTTTTCTGCTGCAACGTATCATGTCAGTGAGCAAGAAAATAGAAAGTTCTTCATCTATATAAATAACCGTTCCATTTAAACTGTAAAAAGAGTACAAGGGAAGAAATACAAGACATTTGCCATTTGACCAGCTGCATTGAATAACTGTGAAACTCTTTAAAAGACCTCTTCTTAAACAGTGACAAAAATTTTGTCACCTGAGACACCAAAAATAGAAACTAAGTTATCTGAATTGGCAACAGAAGACCCCATATAAGTTTAATAAAATTAAAGCACTCAGTGAAGTTAATGTGCAAGGCCATCAGAGACTTTGCAGCTTTTGTGACTTGCAATAACACCAAATACAATGTTGAGGAAATGTACAGCTATAACACTGCCACTTAAGATTTCAGAAATCTATAAACTTTCCCCAGAAGAATTGACGGCATTTCTTTTAAGATGAATGTTTAGTCTCCAAATGGCTCAGTGCATTCTTCTGCTAACTATAGACCCCCTATGGCATCTAGGAAATGCACGGTGTTCCTGGGAACACTGTAGTAGCTGAACAAGAACTATGGTATATATTACAATTTAGCCCATCAGCAAGGAAAACCAGGCTTCAATCAGAAAATCTGCCAAAGGAAGAAAAACTAAGGAAAGGACTGTAAAACTGCAAGTGAATGTACTCCATTAACCTCCTTTACAGGGAGAATGAGCTTACTAGACAGGAAAAGGGAATGAAGAAAATTTTGACTACAGCAAATGCAGCAAAACAGTAACATCCCATCATTAAGAATCACAATTCAGTGGCTGCAGAGCAACGCATAAGGATGGCTGCCTATGCTCAGACAAAACTCTGTCAAACCTTATGTCTTGTGTCCAAGAGCAGCTATTTACAGGTGCTGTGGAAAGAGCACTATTTTCGTGGTATGTCTTCTCCTCCTGCTTGATCCGTGGTTCGGAGATGCCTGGAGCTCACAGAATTGAAATGGGTAAGTAATGCAGAACTTGATCATTTCTGACTATCTGCAGATTTCAAGGAAATACAGACTTCATTTTTATGAAAGGACAAAGAGAGAAAATCTGTTTGATCAAGATCCTCCTGAAATCTATTCACTATCTTTGTTATCCCATAAAGGTAAACTTTTGGAGCACAAGTTGCAAACCCTATTAAGGAATCACTCTGTAGCCAACACAACACGATAGTGGTAAAATTCTGTATCACTATTTATGAGACTCTACTGACTCTAGCCTCCAACAAGACATGGTCTGTGTGGGTTATGGAAGAATGTAAGAGCGACAGTCGTATGTCAGACCAAAGGCTCATCTAGCCCAGTACTCGGTCTCCAAGAATGGGAAAAAGTCGATGCATAGTGAAGCACATAACAGAAGAAGCATTTGCCTGGTTTCCAACCACTTGTGCATGATTTCTAAAGCCAGATATGAATCTATACAGTTAGGAAAACTAATATGGTTTCTCTCTTGGTGGCCTCCACCCAAGTTGTGTGTAATAAAAAAATCCAGGAATATTAAAATAAAATTTCAGGTCATGCTTTTAGACATAAAACTAGAAAGCAAAGAGTACAAATACACTGAATACAAAATACAATGCTAGTTTAACATTAACTAGCTGTTCTTAAGTTCCTAAAACATGTCTAAGTCTTCACTGAGACACCCAACTTTCCAATTGTTTCTCTTGAGTCTGAGAGGTATCAATGTTATCTGTACAGCCATCAACTCATCTGGTGCAAAGCACAGATAAGAAATGATCATTCTCAGACCCAGCTCCAAAGAAAACCATCGAGTCACCTTTACGTGTTTGCAATCCTCATAGAAGACAGGCATGTTACAGACAATCTTTAACATACAGAGTAAACCGAGGTCCTCTGTGACATTAAACAATGACAGATCCAAACCAAGTACCATGAGGGATTGGTCTCAGTATCATGACGTATTTTAGGAAAGCCTTCTTTTCAAGCTGCAATCTACCTGCATGGGACTCCAGTCTACCTGCATGCAGTCTATCTGCATGGCTAGTTTGCAAGTATAAGTTTTTGAAAGGAGCTGATTACAGCAGCTGATTACAAATCAACACCATTTGTACACAGAACAGAACAAAGCTAATATTACTAACAATATTTTTAAGCAAACTTGTGATATTAGGGTATGTTGAGGATCCTGGCATATTTTCTGACACTAAAGAAATTCTCATCATATTGAAATCAGTAGTAAAATTCTTGCTGATTTTAGTACAGCCAGAATTTCATCCCCACTTTGCTGCTGTGTAGACCAATGGCTTGGTCCTTTGAAGAAGAAGGGAATGCTAACACTCATCAACAGACATCTTAGTGGTTGTTTGAACAACTTTGTTGGCAATTTTTGCAATGCAAAATGACATTTCTTAAATTACGGTCCACTGAAAGAAAATAAAAAATAGAACCTTTTTGCTTAAAGGAATATGACATTATTTTTCAGGGAAAAAAAAATACCTATACAATAAAATGTATTGTACTGTAGACAACATCCATCCAATAAGAATGTACATTGCTTTTCCATATAGTGATTAAGCACCTTTCAAGACAAAGAGAGTATGGACAATTAGAGATGCCAGACAATAACCTATTCACTTATAATTTTGCTTGTTAATCATAAAGGTATTTGAACTAACTGGATGTGCTGATTATCAGCACCACTGCCTACAGCTGAAAAGAACTGTCAAATGTCATCAACTGTGAATATCTTCACCACTGCATCTCAGACTTTGAAACAACTATTACCCCTAAGAATGGCATCACTGTTCTGTACTTTTTGCAGAATTCATGAAACTGTTTAAACTGTCAGTTACATCAGTACTTGGTCAGAAAGAAGTCTGAAAATAATGCATCAGTAGCTGAGGCTTTAGAAGTAAAAAAAAAAAAAAACCAAACAACAAAACCAAACCAAAACTAGTATTTAATTATTTTAAGAAATAATCAAATGTCTAGTGATAATAGTTTTGAAGATATCTTAGCAAGGGCAGTAACAAATATTTATAGTGTGAAATTGTCAATTTTTCACATAGATTCTTCTGTTCTCTGTCAAAAGATTTTTAACATAATTTTCTAGTTATTATTCAGATAGTGCTACATTTTATGCTATTCAACTTCAATTTCATGCATGTTTCTCTTGTACCCTTTGTGGGCTATGCTCTTAGAAGTATTTTGTATTTCTAAAAATACATCATTAACTACAGAGAAACGTGCAGAAATATATCACAGTGATATATGAATTTCAGTGTTCACACAAAAAGTAAAAATTATACTCTCAGGTCTTCCTTCAACAATGATCACCATTAAGATCAACATGGCACTATAGAGTCCTGAGAAAGTATTATATGCTATTGGACAAGCTGGATCACTCGGCTGCCCAGGCAGTTTTTAAAGATACAGGCACTGACAGTCACATACATGAACCAATTGTGGTCAAAAAACCATGTGGTTTTGTTATCACTGCGCTGAGCTCAGAATGACGTTGCTTTCCTGTCTGCACGGCTCATTGCTGCTATTGCACCTCAATGACTTGCAGACTACAGCAAATTCCTGTTTAGCAAGGCAAAGCTGAGGCACAGCGAATGTGTGCAGACAGAGGTTACTGCGTTCAGTAGCAAGTACCACCACCAAGAAAATTTACTTGCAGAGTAGTGGGTACTCCATAGCTCTTATTTCATTAAACAAGCAGAAATCCTGGTTCTGTTCAATGGGAGTTTTGTTGCTGATTTCAGTCAGGCCAGTTTTCCCTTCAGTGACTATGAAAAACTTCATTACTCTATTGTACAAAGCCCAGCCTTCCCCCTGGCTTGACAGTTGTAATTTGAAGGCTATAGCGTGCCTGTTGCTTGAATACCTGAGTGGACTTGGCATTTTATTCAGTTGTTGCTATCTGTATTACACATGGATATCGTCAATGCATGCTTCTACTTTAAGAGCCAAGATTGCTATTATTTAATATGCAAGCTACTTACATTGAAAAATGCTGGTTTACTCTCATCTTATATTGAATTCCTGTTTTAACAACAAAAAAATTTCTATGGCTGCTCATGGATTAATAAGAGTTGGTAACTATGAGGAAGAATAATATAACATAATTCTATAACATACTGTACACAACACAGAGTTCCTTTGTTATAAAGTCAATCCTGGAAGATTAATTTATGATTTTATTGTTTTAAGGAGGACTGGATGTAGTAAGTACTTTGAAAAGGCCATTAAGTATAGAGAATAATTTTATTTAAAATAATACTATACAGTAATTACTGAATTACAGTATTAGATCAGCAGAAAATTGCTTTAAGTAATATTTGACAACTAAAATGTGACCACTGTGGAGCTTTTTTGATTTAACTTGATTTAACATCTGAGCAAACTTGACTTATAAGCTTGGTTGTTTCCCATAATATTAAGACACTTGCAAGTTTGGGTTTTGGGCGGGGGGGGTGTGGGGGGTGTGTGGGGGGTAACAGTTCCTACTGTAGCCCCTAGAATACAAATCCAAAATGGATTAAGGATTTGATTTTCATCACAGACAGGGACAGAGAACAGCAAGCCCTATACATGCTCCTTTGCCACGATGCCACAGACCAGCACCTCAGCACATGTTGGCAGAACAGGCTGTGAGCGTTCCTGGTCTTCTTCAATGGAAAACCTAATTAGTTTACATTTATTGATACTTTAAGTTTAAATCTTATTAAAGATAATCTGACTTTGTGCAGAACCAGCTGAAGAGCACAGCATTCATTCTGTTGGCTCAGCCCTGACAGCAGCAGCAGAGAGCAGACACATTCAAAGCATCACCACTAATGCTGCAATGATTATAGGACCGCGGTGTATGCAAAAAGGTTGTAACCTCTTTTAAGCTTTTGCCACAGTTGACTAAAGACCTGTTAAAAAGTCAAAGACAGCTGAAAGCATTGTCGACTGATAATCATACATGAGTAAGTGAAAAAATGAGAATCTAAGATGACTAAATAAATTTGTTGTAGGACATGATGTAGCATGGCCAGCAGTTGTCATTATGGTAAACTAGTCTAACTTTCTGTGTAAAAAAAAATTCAGTACAACAACTAGTAATTTCTGAAATTAGCCAGTAACTTGAGCTGTGGAAAGATTTCGTTTTAAAAATATTACACTGAACCCTATAGTTTCCAAGTTGATACAAGAAGTTACAACCAGAACAGACAGCCCACCAAACCCAAAGGCATGGGATTTGAAATTTAAAATGGTATCATAACATCATCGTTTAAGCCTTAGAATATAAAACAGAAAAAAAAAACTCATTAAAGCTTTAAATTTTACAAGAAACTGATTTTCCTATACAGGGTGAGAAGAAAAAAAGTATTTAAAAACCATGGAAGAGAATTTATCTTCCAGGTACTAAAAAATAAATTTGTGAATTTTTGTTGTTGATGCCTCAAGACATGTTATATCCTATTTTGGGCAAATCTGTTAAACAAGAAAGTGGACAGGTTCATAAGTAGAATCATAACTTAGAAATGAGATTAAAATAATGCCTACTGACTTAGAATAGAATAGGCTATTTCAGTTGGATGGGACCTACAATGATCCCAAGGAAGCACGAACCATGACATTTTCAAAAGACATTGACGTCAATCACCTGTAAAGAAGACGCAGGCAACAGCTCCTCTGATTATTCAGTCACTCAACAGCAATGATAATCAGAAGAAATTTTCTGGGGATATAGGCAGTGATAACAGCCCACGAGGAAGCAATTCACACAAAATTCTCTAAAACCTCTCTGAAAGGTGGTCAACTAGGTGCAGTAGGTATCTAGATTTTATTTGTTTCTCATTTACCACACACAAAAAAATAGGCAAGCTCTTCAGCAGAAGTAAGGAACATAAATATATGGCTGAATCTATACATAAAAACCCAGGGAGTTCCTCTCCTCTCTTCTTTCTACACGAGGCAGCCAAGCACCTGCCTGGTGGGCACAAAACTGCGCTCCCAAGCCAAAGGCATAATTAAAGAATCATCATCTCCTTGCTATTCACATTTTTTTTTTAACCTTTCTCTCTCTTCTAAGCTGTTTCTTTCTTTAGTCCCTCACCTTTTGAAGTGTCAAGAGCTAATGAGCCACACACTTTTTTATATTTTCTTGTACAACATGTAATACAGGTGTCCCATTTAATCACTTTTGTCTTGTAAAGCTTTCTGTGAAATATTTGTCACTCTGCCCATATTTCTGTATCAAAATGTTTTACAATTATCATACTGTTACTGAGTGAATTTTGTTGCAGAGAAAAATATGTAATTTTTTTTTGAAAAATATTAAAATATAAACCTTTTTTTACAGACAGTTAAGATGCTGAGCATTTTAATCTAAATTAATTGATTGACATTTATGCAATCACTAAAAAGAAAATAGATGGTAGATACGCATGATTTTTGAGTCCATTTCTAAATATTTTCCCTTTAGCACTGGAAGAAGGAAATACAGTCTTTAGGAAAATGTCCATTTTTGTATGATCTGATATTTCATGGATTAAGTATATTCAATTTAAAAAAAAAAGTGGTTTAATACTGAGAAACTGATGATAAAAAAATAAGATATGGGCAATAATCACTATTGCCAAAAATAAAGACTTTAAACTCATTACTTTGGATTCTGTTTTGTTTTGGAGTATTCATTTATACATTAGCTCCTTGAAAAGCTTACGTTCAGTATTTTCTGTTTGTTACACTACAAAGACCACAATAGGCTAATGCATTTTGTTTTCATAGTTACTCTTTGACTTCCACTGCAAAAGGAACTTTTCATCATTCAGAAGAATGTTGATGAGCATTTATAATGTTTGGTAAGAAGTTGTTACTCGCTTTTTATTTTATATAACAGAATGAGTCGTGTCTGTCTCCACGTGATACACTGGAACAAACTGCTCAACTATATATGACAAGGGTTACCATATTTCATTTTTTTATAATTCTGTTTTTTATTGACCCCAAAACTCTGGGAATAAAAAAGGAATTTCAGATCGTATCAGAGCAGTAGCTCTGACCAGGCCATTTCATGTTCAGCTGTCCCAGAAGAGTGTACAATTCAAGTCTTAAGTCATTAAGCTGTAAGCATCTGAGATGCACCAGACTCACTGGGTATGCAGTGCAACTGATCTGCCGTCTGCTTAGTGCTTAAGAAATGCATGCCCATGCCATCAATCTCTCTGCAAATGCCTTCTTAATGGATATATGCATTTCTATTCCCATTATAATACTAAATGACAAAAGGGGCATTCTTCCAGTCTGAGGAAATCTTGCTTAGAGGTACAGCAAAAGTAACAAGGAATAGCAGATTTGGCAATTTTATCCGATGACCTCTGCAGTAATGAAATTCAGTATAATTTTATCCTTATGCTGTGTATAGTCAACATTCTTCTACATATAAATATATACAGCTAGGAATTACTTCCGAGGCTCCTTGTGTCCTTTCTCCAAATGTCAAGAATAAATCATTACCCTATTAAAAAGCTTATGTCAGATTAAATTGAATGTTACATCACTGTGGCTAAAACAGATGTAAAGCAAAGGCTGTTTTGCAGGCTTTATTATTTGCAAACATTTGTTATGAGCTCATGTTCTAGAAAATACGTTAGGTACCTAGACTACTACTAATGATTATACTGTTCCATATTTCTTGTATGTCATTACATTACCCTCCAAAGTAAATTACAATGCTCAGTTCCATAGAATGTTTCAATGTTCTAGTTGCTATTGGAAAAGATCTACTTGTGTTTTGCATATAAAGCTGATATATATATATATAAAGCATTACAGACTTTTGCATTGTGTGTGCATGTAAGCAAACAATTATTTTTTTGGTTTCTGACTTTCTTTTTCTAAGTAACAGTCACAGATGCTGGTCTCTGATAACTGCCTGCACTCTGTAGCCTTGGCACACTTTATGCCGTTGGCTACTTTCACTGTATAAATATTTTTCTGAGTCAAAAGCTGTCTCTCAATAGACTTTAGAGCTGGTGGACAACTATTCTTGAATTCAAGGAAGCCAAATGATAAAAAAAAAAATTTTTTTAAGCTTGCTTTCCTAATGTTATGTATCCTTTTTTCTATAAAGTACAATTCTGATCCAATGACCAATTAAACTGTCAGAAACATCCCAAGTGACTTGGATATACTTGTACCAACTCATTTTTTTTCTCCCTTGGCTAGATTCAAATAGGGTGCAACACAAACACTGAGATCCTAATTTTGTTACTATCCTATTATTTCATTTGACAGGTGATAAGAGCAAGGCCTGTTGGTCTTTCTTGAATTTGCCAGGGACAAAAATATTAGCAACAAGTTGTGCCTGTTTCGTATATGTGAAACTTTACACTGTTGTATTTTTCCATTGCTTTACCTGTGGGAAAAAAAAAAGGGGGGGGCGCGGGGCAGAAAGAGTAATTTATTTTTTTTGTTTTTCTGAGCTGCAGTACTACTCTGTTCACTTTGTTAAAACTAAACGCTCTTTTTGTACTCCTCCTTCTGAAGTTAAACCTTTAGAAAGAAGGTAACTAAATAATACAGCATATTAGTGGCCTCTGAGGTATCTTTTAATCCTCTTAAACTGTGCATACAGAAATACTACAGAGGGTGATCAACTTCAAATACTGACCTTAGAAAACTAGATTAAAAAAAAAAAATCAGATTCCTACGAGACATAGTAAACTGTGTTATAAACCTGCTTAACACTTTCATCTACACCTAAATTCAGATAAGGAGACAATCCTGCTGAAAATACAAAGCAGATCAAAACCATCTTAATTACTTAGTTTCCCCTAAAGCTGGGTTTACAACTTTCTCCTTAAATGTTTCATGCTCTCCTGCTATTAAGAATCTCAGGAATTTATAACAGACCTCTATTATAAACAGGATAAATAATGAAAACCATTTTGACAAGAACTGTTATTCAATATATATCAACCCAGGACTACTTCTGACTTGCCTTGCACTATTAGCAATGGTAAATACAAGATTTGGTGTTTTTTCTACAAAAAACATTTCATTACTAGTAAATCACAATACAAATCTGTTTTTCAAAGACACTTAATTTTAGGGGGTAGTTAAGTTTTAAAACTGAATGCTTTTTCATTTAGCATTCAGACTATTATAAAGGTGCCATCATGCTAATGAGACAAAGCTTACAATTTGATACAACTGAACAACTGCTGATGCTTGCATGCAAGGTGGCTATGGAACTTGATCTTGCAGTATCAGCAGGAACAACAGTTAAAACAGATGCCACAGCTAATTTAATGGATCTTGGTGCCTTCAGGGAAGAAGTTGGGGGTTTTATTTTCCGTGAAGACCTTAGTGTTTTATTTAGAGGATTTCTGACATGTCAAGTAGCCTGCATCTGGGATATAAAACTAAGATATCATGAAAAAAATAAAATTACTATTGTATTTTGTGAAGCAGATAAAAAGCAACACAGTTGGGTAACTGTGATAATTGGATCCAGAGTATCTATCTAATAATTTATTAATATGCTTTGATAATGCTGATTCATCAAGAGTACACAGAAAATAGATAATTTTTTATTTACAAATAGAAAATCTGCCTTCATGGTAGTGAAAGTAGTGGAGATAAAAAATGTATCACCTGCAATAGACTTCGATCATGATGATACTAGCGCGTATTTGTTTAACTTTTCTTAACAAGACTTTGAGTGAAGCTATAGTAACCGTCATAAAGAGTCAAAGCTGGCAGGATTTGGAGAATACTATAAAATGACAATTAGGCATGAACAATAAGGCTGGTGTTTTTTTGAAGCAAGAGGAAGATGTATTTTCAAAGCCAAACACTCAGAAGCATGTAATGATCGCCCTGGAGAGGAGGTACATTGTTAAATCTCTTTTTAGCATTGCAACATCTTTTCAAACTTTTAAAGACTATCACAGCTTGAAATTAGGAGGACAATCAGATGATGTAAAAACGGCTTAAGTGTCATCATACTTTCACTGCACAGATAGAAGTTCTCAGTGCATCAGTGAATATGCACTAGCCACATAAACTGTTCCACTCAAAACATTACACCAACCAAAAGAACAATGGTTCTCAATTGTGAAATAGAGGTCAAATGCTTATGCAAAGAAAGTAAAAGTGAAACAGTAAATCAGTCTTCTTGTTCTGTCTGCATGTTCAGGAGAGGTGAGCAAGTTTTTTAATTGAAAATTTGTACTTTTATGTGTAAGAATTGATTATATTTTAATTATTGGAAGAAAGAGGAAATTGTGTAACCAAGTGAGGACATGCTGATACCACGTGATATTCTTTTCTTGCATGATAAGTTATTGGCATATCTGCTTAAAGTTAGCTTAAGCAGAAATTAATTTCACGACAGAGGTCAGCTTCAAAAAATAAATGTTTAAAATTTTTGCTTGAGATTCAAACTGCATCTTAAAAAAAAAGTTACAAAAAACAATTCAGAAAAGGACATCATATCACCAAGTTATTAAGTCTGTAATTAGTCCATTTTATTTCTGTCAATTTCAGTGTACTAAGTACAGAAACAGTAACAAATGCTGCCAAGGACAGACTCTTTCACCCCTGGCTTTTAAAGGACTTTGATATTTTAAAGAAAATATCAAAATTCTACCAGCTATTAAAAGTCACTTCAGAAAAGTGATACTGCAACTATTTAACAGGGAGCACAGATAGCACCGATACAGATGTGAAGTAAACAGGAAATTAAAGCACTAAAGATTCAGTTGCTGTTACTGAGAGCTGGTCACAAGTCGGATATCGCATGTTCTTTCAGTACCACTGGGTTTACATCCTACTTGAAGGCAACTCAGTGAAGCTCACTGATCCAGCACTCCTTCAGAACACTACTGAACCATCAGTCCACCCCTGAGTTTCCCAAGGATCTCCAGTAGCTTCACTATCCAATAACCTCTGACAGGACAAAATAACTCGGCAGTAGGTTATACAATTGGCACCACATGTTTTACCTTCAAAAATAAGCAGGAGAGGCAAATAAACTAGTTTAAAATAACTACCTGATAAAGAAAGTATATTTCTAGCAGTTATCTCCCATTGATGAGCAATGAAACACTTCTAAATGTAACTGCATATTGATGGGATAAAAATAGTGTCAGTAAAAAAAAATATTACCATCGCATCAGTAATTGAGACACAAACATAGCTGCATCCTGTTAGCTTATTCATCCATTGCATGAACAGAAAGATAATGCTGATCCAGATACTTAGCATATGATCTGCATCTCTTTGGTTATTTATTCTCAATAGAACGACTGTGACACACTTTTAAAGCCTTTAATGTATCATAAGACTGGCAAGGACTCTTCATTTACATAATTAAGGCAATTATAGCCATTATAATCGAATGCAACACCATTTTAATGGTCTGGACTATATTTAAACTTCCAGCTTTATAATCCATAAAAGCTGGTTGGCAGAGAGCAAAAGAAGATAAGGAACACATCCTAAAAAAACCCATGCTCTCATTACTATCTAAAATAGTTTAATCGAGTGTTGTGCTACATAGAGTAAACTTTCCTAACAATTTGGATGTTTTGGGGTCTCTAGGACTGAAATTGTTTGTGAATTGTTTAATGACCTAGGTTAAAATTAATGATTAACAAACAGAAAAATTAAACAGCATTAATTACCTTCTTTCATTTCATTTCAATTACCTTCTTGTCTAACTCTCTTAAAATTGCAACAGCACACACAAAACCAGAGGATGATACACTGAAGGTAACATTTTTGCCTCCTTTAAAGACATATTTACCATGAGATTTTGTCGGGGTTTTTCTTCTCCTACTAAAAATATAAGACAAAAGGAAATAAAGAAATCAACCAGGCTAATCACAACTTTCATAACAAATCAATATAAATCAATCTCCTATAGAGAAATGTTTTCCTTTGTGAAAAGTATGTGAATACTTTGCAGTAGTAAGAAAACAACTCTGAATGACTAATTACTCATCTTGTATATATTGAGTCTTTACCTAAACAGAACCAGAGTGTCTAAATGGCCCTGAGTATCTGAACAGTCCCATAGAAATCAAGAACTAAAAAAATGGCAGTGTATCCTACGTCTTAAGTGTATTGTCCATCCCATGTGCATAATCACATACTGATTTGTAGTGAATCAACTAGTTTTCCTTGGTACACAGTTTGGGAAGTTCACGCCAAAATTGCTCCCTATGCACAGGATGGACAAGACCACCGAGGAATCCCAGCTGGGCTCACGTCCTGAAACATACACACCCATTTTCAAAGCCTCAACTGGCACATGATATACATTCCCTTGGTGCCCTGTGATTAAAAATACTCCCACAGCCAGCAGAGATGCAGCAGTACATTGTTTTAGACTTAGAAATTAAAAACTATATTATTCAAATACTTTAAAACACAGGGCTAGATCTGCCAGTTAAATGTCTGTTTGCTGGTAACAGAAGAAACATTAGAAGCAACTTCTCTGGGTGCAGCCCACCACAGCAGGCTAGAACTGTCTTCTACAGCTTTGTCACTGAGGAATTTTCCATTTAAATGTAAATTTGGCGACGCAATAGACCTGGATTTGATAAAGCTGTATAGATTTGATTATCCACAGCTGCCAAAAGCATCCGTAAGAAGTGAAAGGACTTGGAAATAACAAAGCAGCCCCAAGGAAAAAAGCAGCCCAAAGAGGAAGAGGTTCTGGAGAAGACTGCTGTTGCAAAGAGGCTTGGAGCTGTGAGCAAAGACCTATTTCCAGCAATACGTATATAATATTCCACCTCTCCCTTTAGAGTTAGCTTCTTATAATACTGGTAACAAGCACTTTGCTAACAGTCCTTTCTAAGGATTTCACTTGGTCCTGGCAACAATAAAATATTCTTTTTCACAGCATTCTTGAATATGTTCTGCAGTGTTATGGGGGTTGTTTTTCATAAACACAGGATGAACAGTTTCTTGCATTCTAGACTTTTTTTATATAAACTACACTACTATGGAATGGACAGTCTTTCCTTAGTCCTCCACTTCTTCCTTCTAACAGTCAAGCTTCAATGGAATTTTAATTTGCTCTGCAATTATGACCTCATTTCAGAGAATTAAAAAAATATAAATCACTGTACCAACACATGCAATCTTTTTTTTTCCCCACCATCAACTCCACCCTGATTCCCGTTAATAGTACACTTTTTACTAGAATGTGTCTGCTTCTTGCTCTACTTGCATTCATGGTATCACTTCTTTACTGCAAGACATATATTTCTATTCCTTGTTCCCAAAGGAAGCAAAAATTTCTTTTTAGCCAAAAGATCATCTATTACTGACTAAACAATTCTAGTTTTCTTTTTTGAACTATAAAGGTGTTCAAAACAAAATGAACACACAGTGTTCCACGCAAGAGGAGCTTGAAATTACAGGAGAAACTCATGCATTTGAAGCAAAAATGACAAATGGAGTCACCTCTATAGCCTAACAACAGGTTACACAGCTACAACTCTATTTCCCCAGTCCGTTCTTCTCAAACATTGCACCGTTTAGTCTCAGCCATCTGACTAAACTGTGGGGTCTTCAAAGCTTCCCATCTGCTAAGTTCAGGCATGCTTTTCCACATGACACACGGACAAGACCTGGCAAGCAGGCTACACCCCTCACTGCCAACCTTTCTCTGAGCTCCAGGGTAAGGAAGCCCGGGTGTGTGGTGTGCCCTGGCTAAGCCCCAGACTAAATGACAAGGGGACCAGGGAACTGTGGGCATGCAGGTCAGATACACCTTCTCATTCCAAACACATTCTTTGCCATTCTACACCACCTTAGATTGCTACTAATCACACTACATTAGATTACTACTAATTATGATGGAGAAGTCTCTTTTTAGAAAGTCTTAACGTGGAGCTTGATTAATGAAAGAAGATACTGCTGCCAATTTTACTTGGCTCAGTGTCGTTCAAACAAAAAAAAACAAAAAAACAACTGCATTTAAGAATCTAAAAAAGATTCATGCAGAAAATTTATCTTAACATTGAAGGAATAAACAATAAAAGTGGGTCCATTAAGTTTCTGTTATTACACACAGTAATGAATATTAAATATGTATCTTCTACAAATACAATAATATTTATTGTACAAATATTGTATCATATATACAAACACAAGTATTTTGATGCTAGCAAATTCCCTATCATTTCATAGATATGGAAATCATGTACAGATACAAATTAATTCTTGCTAAGATTATTAGTCTGTTGTCTTAGAAAAACCCTAACATTTATATAATATAAAGATACTAAAGCAATAAAACCTAGTGAAAAAATAGTACTTCCTATTAAAGATCAAGTAAAAATAGTCTATAATTCACCTTATATACAACAGAGAGAAAAAAAGACATTCTTAATGAATTAGCCTTACTGAATTTCAAGCATAAAAATCTACAACGCATCAAATTGGATTCACTTTACCTTCAAAGAGCTTCTATTTATATACAATGTATACTTACAGCTCAACATTACTGTAAATATATAGAATGAATTAAACAAAGTGAAAACCAATATTTTAGCTTGCATGCCAGACAAATATAGGTTTAAGATGAACAGCTTTGAGATTTAAAAGCGAATACCATGCATTATAAAAAGCAAAACATTTACTGCTAAGTCAATACCCCTCTAAAGAACTAAAATGGATATACAATAGTGATTTCAAAATCACAAAAGGTTTCAGAAACATTAGTAGAGTTCAGAAACATCAGTAGAGTTCAGAAACATCAGTATAGTAAGAAAGCTTACCTATTGATAATGTCTTTTCCTTTAACAAGGAAACTGAGTCATGGCATTAGAGCCTATTCTATTTACATTTAAATCAATAGCAAAATTCACACTGATGCCAATAGTAAAGGCAAGAGCAGAAATACTATCCCAGATCTGATTCTTGTGGTCAGCCCACAATGACATTAATCTTAAACAGTACATGCCAAAACAGATGAGACAAATTCCTGGTTTTGAGTGCTTCCACCGACAGTTTTGCACTTGTATTTCAGGGTTGATCTGAAGATTATTTTGAGAAAAATCAGAAAAATTCTCTAATGAAAATCAAGCAACTAGAAAGCATAAAGATTTTCATTTACTGTTGCATTCTATAGAATTGCAGTAGCAATTACATAACAAAATATTTTACTGAATCATAAATATATAGCTAAGAAAAACTGATCACTGATTGGTCTAGTATATGTTGTTTCGGACACAGATTTTATTCTATTGATGTCCTGGAGTTAATCTTGCAGAAGAGAAAAAAAGAATTACAAAATTGTATTGTTACCTTTCAAGGACAGATAGTACTAAATAGAGATTAAGGAGTTAAATGTTATTTTTGGCCCTAAATCTCTTTATTTGTGAAGTCTGGAAATGATTCAGTGTTCTCTTTGAACACAAACAAAACAAAAGCTCTTTTTTTGGCATCTATACCTATACTATAGGAAGAGTGGCTGAGGTCATGTATTGAGAAGATGCTGCTATGTAAATAAAATAAGAGGATTTGGGAGAATGCTGTTTTGCTATTTGTTTAAAAAGAGTCCCCATATTTGTTCTTCAAGCACTGATGCACACAGAACGAAACAGAATCCACAGTGTCTTTAATCCTACTGTTACTTATCCTCACCTCTTCATAGCAATTAACAATTCGGCAGTATTCAGTATAAAATAGGATGCAGCTGAGAGAGCAGCTATGTTCTGTGATTAAAGTCTTTCAGATATGCTAACTGAAAATACATACAGCATGCGGTGGTGCCTTTTCACTTCCTTCTGGCAAAAGCTTAGACTCAAAGAGAATGACTTTTATAGCAGCTTTCTGTGTTACCTACATATAGTCCTACTCAGATGATCAGATAAAGAGAAGCCCTTTTGCTTCCATGAATCTAAGTCTACCTGTTATTTTAGCAAAAATATCAAGTGAGCTCTTACTACAAGATTTATCAGAAATTAACTTAAAAATTGTTGAGAGCAAATTCTTCTACTGCAGTAGCTAATGAAAATGGATATTATTTAACATTTTACCTACAATGTTATAGCTTTTTCCGACTAAACTGCAGGACCTTCAACTGATTCTGAGCTTTTGGGTATGACATCATGTCCCAGCTGCATCTTGACCCTATGTCAGGGCAGAATCCCAGCCTTGTTTCCATGAAGATGATCTCCAAAGACATAATCCAGGGGGATGCTGTAGCACACGTGAGCCAAATCTTTGAAACAGACTGTTTGGGAGACTGGGATCCTAGGCGTGTCATGGCACATGTTTATCACAGTGTTAGTGTACCTCAACAGGGACATAAAACATAGGCACTCTGGGTTGGATTTAAGGATAATTAAACTTTCCCAATGTATGTACTCTAGAATAGAGCAAATTCAAGCCCACTGATGATGGATGCTTTTCTTGGATACCTTTGGAAGGTCTTTGACCACAGAGTTGTCAACCATACAGTCATCTGCTGCCCTCGCATTCAAAACGTGTAGTGAGGACCTTCCAGTAAATGCAGAAATGCCACGTATGTTTTCATGGAGTATATTCCTTTAGATTGACATACCCAGTGGCATTTTGTCATCTGCATTGCCAAATGTCTCATATTACAGTGCTGTGACAATGACAAGAGATATACTCCAGGTATTTGGTCCAGGCAAGAAAAAACCCTCACCAAAACAGTCCAGCAACACCATCTTGCATCTTGAAGCTTTTAATTGTTATTAATATCTTACTTTTTAATTTTATTTTTTTAGTCAATAAACCTCTATATGACCTATGTAAGAAGTAAAGGAGAAATGGAAGGAAATGTCTGCAATGATGCAGAGAGTGCGGTATCATTTAAGGGAGAGTGAATAATCTCTTTCTCAGTTTCTGAATGGATGTGATACAATTTTATTTCAGAGACTGACACGTTCCTTCCACTGCATCATTCTGCAGCTTTTAAGAGATGTTAAATGCTACAGCTGATCACAGAGAAGCCTGTTCTCTGGGACTCCCTTTTTATTTTCTGGAAGATGGGGTATAAAACTCCTCAGTTTACCAACTTACTTTCCTAAGAAATACTTACCAATCTAATATCATTAATTTTCCATATCTCAACTAGTAATTTAAGTACAATACAAGCAAAAAAAGAAATTCAAGGTAATATTAAGACTGGAAACAAGGTAAGTTTCCTAGAGAAAGAGATTACAGATGAATCCAAATCCTGGCTCATGACAGGCCTACCCTGACTCCTCAACCAGTACCCAATATAAGCCCGAACTCCTCTTTCGGTCAGTTAGAAAATGTGAGGTATTATACTGGGAAAAAAAAAAATAAAAATATATATATATAAGCCTTATATATACTACATTAAATGATATAAAAGAAATAAACACAGGTAAAATTGTATGTCCTTATTTCTAGGATGTATATTCCACAGACTGCCTTACTTCTTTATGTAGAAAACAGACATGGGTCTTGACCTATCCCATGAGAATTAAAGAACAGTACGAAATTACCTTCACTTGTCCAGCTCTTTTTTCTAGTAAAACTGTAATTCTGGGTTATGAAAAACTGTGAGGATTTTGCTGTTGCCATTCATTCCTCCTTCTGAATTAACAAAACCTCTTAATAAAATTGGCCTTTTAGACCCTGCAAGACACAAACTAAGAAGCATGTGTACTTTGCAAACAAAAGCACATAATTTTTTAACACTTGCCAGGCCTGAACATGAAAACATACAAACAAGTGAAGACACTTCATCCATTTAATGCAAAAATAAATTGCTTGGTAATTATGTTATGTATTGATATTCCCTCTTTTTCTTATCTTCCTTCTAACTAACTATAGCTTGAGTCACACACATCAAAAAGTCAAATTCTGACTTTATTTGGTGAGGCATGTACTCAAGTGTTCACACCTAGTAAGCTTTTAATTAAACTTACTGGTATATAATTTTCTCTCTAGTAAATCCCAAAGGATATTCAGGATTATTTTTCTACCTTTATATAATAAGCTACTTATTAAACTTTTGTAGAAATTAACAGAAGACTAGAGTTAGTAGGAGAGGTTAATATGGTCTACGACTACAGAGTGGGTCAGACACATTTTCAGAGTAATTTCATTATAATTAGAACCACCAAAGTCACTGAACAAAGTTGAACTGTCACCAAAGTAGAAAGGTTTGTGTAACTTTTACAAGAGCTTTTTTTTTTCCTTTTTCATTCATGCTGAGAGAGAGAAGAAAAATGGAACTTTCCATTATACATCTAGAGGTTTTTGTTAAAAACATATTGCTAAGCATATCTTTATTCATAAAAGGTTTTCATCACAACTTTTGAATTACATCACGTATAATGCAAGGAATGAAGCAACATCTGCTATCTTCATTTCAAAATATACTCGAAAAATGTAAAATGTAACAGGTTTCAAGTCATTAATTATGTCATGTTCAGTAAATAGACTGTAAACACTTTTTTGAGAATAAGATTATGCTGCTATAGAGAGATACATTTTATATTTTGTTAAGAATTGAAAATAAAAGCAACACTAAATAAAAAGCAAAACAGTGCTTCTGGGATTATGCCAAGGTATCACTAAGTTTGTTAGGCAATTGCAATGGCCATTAATGATGCTCATTAACATCAAAAGAAGCTCATGCACCTGAGAAAAGTATTTTGAATTTATTAACCTGCATAATAAAACTTTGTTGCAAATCAGAAAATTCAGTTGTGACTACAGTTCATTAACTTTTTGTTCTTGCTGTTTCCACCCATTATTAACTATTAGGATTACAAAATGGAAGATTTCTTTTTTCTAGCAGGATAGTAAAATTCCTGTACCAAACCCTTGGAAACAGATAAGAACTTGAAAAAACTCTCCCACAACCCCACTCTTTCAATCAGATTTTAAAACTTAAATTTTTATTTTCTTTGAGGAATGTTGGCAATATGTACTTATGTTACACAAATTTGTGTATTTGAGTGTCTATTCACAGGCTTCAAATCAAACCAGTACAAATTAAACATGAATCAGTACTGGACTATAAAATTGGAAATTAAACTGAAACAAAATTTACTCTTAAATATTGAATGGGAAATGACACAGTTCAAAAAAGAATAAGTTAAAATTAACAAAAAGACAGAAGAGCACTCAATAAAACTATTTTTGTTCCAAAATCCACACTTTTTAAAGGAAACCAATTACACTAAGTGAAATGCAAATCTGTTAATGAAACAAGAAAACATTCTGATAAAGAAGTCTTATCTCCTTCACCTCTACTTCTCTATTTCTTCACCTTTTCTACTTCACCTAATTTTTCCTGAAGAAATTTTGCTGTTAATATTTTCATCTCAAGTTGGCTGAAAGGAAACATGATTTAAATAAAGTCAAAATAGCCAGCTGCCAAAAACTTTGTAATACACCTTAAATTACTGAAAGAGTAGATGTAGGTTAGTGAATGGTACCTCACTAAATAAATGTAACAAAACTTCAAATAAATGTTCTATTGCAGTACGTGAAAAAAAAGTTTAAAATGTGAACACTAACAGGTAGCAGGTAAGTCTGTGCATGTGTCTGTGAACGTCTAAAATTGAACTTCTGAATATTCAAGCATAAGGCTGCTACTTGTTAGCAATTAGTATGGGCTAGTGTAAATTTTGAAAAAAGAGAAGTGGCATTTCCCAAATCTTCCATTCAATAAAGAGACATGAGACAGAACTAACAATTAGGATGCTGATCATGCATTGTGCCTCTGCACACAGCATATTTAGGTTGGGAATATGGAGACGGGGATGGTGTTGGGGGTGTGTGGTAGACACCAAAAGGATGGGTCCTGGAAGAAGAATGGCTTCCCAGAAAGAAGAAGGAGCCCCTGAAAGAAGATAGTGAAGGTCCTGGCTGGTGGAAAGATGCTGAAAGTGAGGAAAGATCCTGGAGATCAGAGAGATGCATTGAGAGAAATGCTGGGGGAGTCCCAGGGACCATGGCCACACCTGAGACAGGTAACTGCATGCAATTGCACAGCAGAAAGCAACATGATTTTCTACCTGAATTTGTCAATCTGAAAAAATGAAAACTTGTCTTAGATATGGGATGTATTTTAGGAAATCCTCACTTATCCCTGAAACTGGAGCACTAGTCTCACTTTGCATCTTTGGCTTTGTCAAATTTCTAAGCAACTGACAGCTTAGAACACTTCATGGAGTTCAATTTAGAGAAAACAATTGTATTCTTACAACAAAAGTTCTTATAACAAAGTCATAACAAATTCTGTATTGTTTCAAAATTTCTGGCCAAAATTTCAGGCCAAAATAATGATACTCAGCTCACTTTTGTATTTCATGTCTCCTGGCCGTTGGCCTTGTAAAGAAATTATATTAAAATTTCATTGTTGTAGTAAAATGTAGCAGCTGGAAAAGCCCCATATTTTGTTTACTCTGACAATCTGTTAGGACAGGATTAGTGTTAATTCCGATACTCATATAGGATCTTTTTGCTTTCTCTTTTACATAACTAAGCACAAGTAATCTTGATCCCTTGGCAGTATTAAATCTTCAAGAAGTGTTCATTCCTAATTAAAAACAATTTCATTTTGTTGAAGCCAATAAAATTTATCTATAGATTGTTTTCAATGTTTAAATACAGGCATAGCAGAAATAGAATGTGCTTGAAAGAACACACACAAAGATAAAAATAACTGCATCAAGTGAAATTGTTTCCAGCAGAGAAAATGCTAATTTTATTTTGGTAAAAACTGAGGTCAATGATACCATAGTCAAAAACTAACACTGGGGAATGGTAGGCCTACTACTCACAGAGATGCTTCTTGGCTGATTATCTTAATTTCACTTCCTGCCCACTGTTAAGCAAATGTCCCCACACCTATGCTGGACATGTAGAAATTGTTGCTAGTGAAAACTGCAACTGCATTAATGCTATGTCTTATCAAAGACGTGTATCTTCTCAAAGGGGCAACATTGACCATCTAAGGCTGGGCCTTCCAGTGTTTTTCATTTGGGCTGGCAACTACCTAAAGTAGTATTTCAGAGAAGCTTTTTAATTGACCACAGCTCGATGTTTGTAGTGGTCACCTCTATTCGTCGCTCAAAAAGTATTAATTCATTTTTTAAATTAGGAAAAAAAACAGTTCTGGCAGTAGCTACAGTTTATCATGGAAACGAGAAGATTCTCTTGCACTGTAAATGTGGAATAGTGCATCAAAGCATAGTGAAATACCAACATTAACATAATCCAGGAATGTAAAGCTGGTTTCTTTTATCTTTATGAGGTTGCTATAGGGAGGAAAAAAAACAAATCCAAAAAACCAAACTTCAAAAACTCTCTCTGGTGTATTTCCAATGAGGATACAGGATATTTGTGCATAAAGTTTTAGCTTACTTATCAGAAGTGTGATTACACAGAAAGAAGAAAAAAAACCCCATCTAACAGAGCTCAATCTGAAGAAATAATAAAAAAAAATGTGGACCTCCAGTCACACTGTTCTTAGCGAATTCAGGTCCATGGTGGCCTAAAACCTCATGTTATGATGGCTCTCTATTCAGGAGCATCAAAGATGGTATCCTGCTTTGTTTAACAACCACATTCTAAAGACGCTTGGGAGTCACTGAAATACAAAGCCACAATTTTTTTTCCCTCCAGTTGCACCAATGGCTAAGAATCAGTGCAAAGCAACTGCATTTTCCAGCAGCCTAACCTCATGTATAGTCCAAAAGAAAGCTGATTTATTCCTATCAAACACTTTTCAAACAAAGAACTCACTTTTCTGAGACAGGCCTTACTAATAGTTCCATAGTTTAAGGGCAACTGCTTGCTCCTATGAGCAGTAACAAGGACTTTTAAGTTTCCTTTTTTTCTATCACACTTAATTTTCTTGAATATTCAACTAAAAACACTGAGGAGGAAGGAATGATTTTTTTGTCTTAAGTACAGCCATAAGCATTTCAAGGAGTATTAAAGAGTTAAAAAAGAACAACTCACGCTACAATAGGTGCATTTGAAAAATACAGTGGTATTTTACTGTAGGCACAATTTCAAAATGCACAGCAAAGAAAACAACCTTGAATAAAATAAAGCTGGTTTTATTCAAGAATAATCAGTGTTTGTGATCACTGCACTCTGAGCAAAATCTTATTTCCTTCCAGAAACGAGCTGTTAAAAATATCATACAAATTACCATCACTCACCTCTCCTATCATTTCTGCCTGCATTTGTGGATTTGTCAGAAGGGCAAGGGCAACGTCCTTCGCATTTCACTGAGATTTGTTTTCCTGAGACACAGGCTTGATAGTCTAATTTGCACTGTAAGGGAAGAGAATGACTATCATTAATATAAACATGTTTTATAATAAAAATCATAGCTCTAAGTATTTTGAAGCAATCTTTCATGATGCGCTTAAATCTTTGTAGACATAGATGCTAGAAAAATTTTTTGCAGTCTATGCTATCTTTGTACTAAGAATTAGATTAGATAAAGGTACAAAGTTTTTGTTCTGTAACCTGGTTACAGTTTTAGGCTCAATTCAAGCATGAATGCACTTGTGGTGTTAGACTGATCTGAACATGCATACTAAATGCATACTCATTGGTTTTGTTTGTATTATGTGAGCAAATAAACAAGGCAACAATATTCATTATTGATAGGAGACGATTAACAGGAATTATTATACAATTTATCACTTAATTTCTACCTTTAAGATGACAGTATCCTAGTAAAAAACAATAATAAATAAAATGGAAAGCTGTGCCTGATGCAACTCTGCACAGTGACAGTCTTTTCTGATATAAAAGCAGATTAATTTGTGTGGTTCTGATCCATATACTTACAGCTCCAATTAAGAAACCATACAAAAATGAACAAAATCTAACCAGGAAACGGAATTGTTGTTTCAAGCATATAAAAATAACATAGTTAAAGACCACATACATAGAAAATAACGTCATTGTAAATGCTGTCATTCTTACTGAAAAGCTGAACTTTCATTCAAAAAGAAAAGTTCTTGACATACAGATCTTTCTGCAGGATGTTTTTCCATGTAATATCAGAAAAAAACCAAACCAAAACAAAGGAAAAAAGAAGTCAAGTATCTACAAAGAGCTTTTTCAGAAAAGAAAAGGAGGAAGATGGTTACGGAGAATACTTCATCCTTGAGCAAAGGCTGGAAGACATCTCACATTAGTCAGGTAAGGGACATATAACCCAGAAGTAGAGGAGTCAGAAAACCAGTTGAAGTAACAAAAATATGGTTTTCTATACATCACAACACTTCAGAAGAACAATCTCACCAGAATTTGTGCCTTTTATTCCCTGACTCATTTTCTGTTTGGTTATCTAACTTTAGTTCAATGCGATTCCATTATACAGTTATCAGGATAACCCTAAAGTTTAAGATTCTCTCTCCCCTAAAAATGAGTAAGGGGCGGGAGCACTGTAACTATGTAAGAATAAAAGAGCCTCCTGAATGACTGCACTTGAGGTTTCCACTAGTATGCAGATATAAGCACTGCAAATTTACAGAACTTTATCAACCTTTCATGCAGTTGGACTTCTAACCCTGTCATGATGACATGCAGTTCTCTACCTAGCACAAGCTGAACTGCATCACTGTATTGAAATAATACATTTTTGTATTATTTCACAGCAATATCAAAAAGAAGACATATTGGAAGAGAGAGAAAAGAATACCGCAAATTCTGTGTGTTTACATAAAATTGTCATGATAGTTCAGTTCTGAACGTGCTCCCTTTTGCCCAGAATTCATCTTTTAATTCTAACAAAAAAGAACAGATCTGCTGCAATTGCAAGCTATATGAATAGCACTAGCATCTCATAAAGAACCAGAAAATTGAAGCAAAGTAAACAATTCTGCCTATGTTGACTATGAAACAACTGACTACCTTTTGTATCCCTGCACAATTATCCTGGCTGTACAGGAGAGTGCTTGCATTAGCCATGATGCCTGCCAGACCTCTTTCCAGACAGTGCATGACCTAATTCATATTTTAATACTCAAAACAATCTTCAGAGTTAGTAGAGTGGATCATAGTGAGAATTTAATATGTGTTTCTATTGAATAAAGATGTATCTTTCCTTTTTTAAGATCTGAGAATTCTTATGCTTCAATCTTAGTCACTTGAGTCAAACCTACAAGAAACCTGTGCTTTAGGCTTTGATTACTCCTGTTGGTGACTGAACTTAGTAAGACCACCATTTAAAACTGGACATATAAACCCCTTTCAGGTATAAATATATTTATTCTCAGCTTTTACTGAGAATCAGAATATGAAGAGTGCAAAACAAAGGAATACTTTTTTTTTTTTAAGATTGCTTTAATCCTTTCCTTGAGAGATTATTTTTTTTTTTTTACCAACTCCAGTGTTTTCATTTTGTTTCACTGGAATGTTGCTGAAGAAACTAGTAAATACTTCAAAGCTGCTCCAGCTAACATAATAGGTATGAGTTGTGAGTTTAGTCCTTTTGAATTATTTTTCTTTGAAGTTGTCTACTCAGTTCTATTTGCAAACAACATTGCCCTTTTAAATGTTAGGAAAAACTTAATGCTCGATACCTGCCACAAGCACTGATGCCTGAGTTAGTGAGCACAAGATCAGCACATAACACTTCCACCATTCACAGGTAGGCTAGAATTTTACACTCATCAAACTCATTTTATGGAGAGGCAGGCAGCAGAGATAGATTCCTCGTCTCCAGAAACAAAGCAAAATCATGGTGCTTGCATTAGCCAGAAACAAATCAACAGGCTGTTCTGACAATCTCGTATCAGCAGCTAATGACACCAGAAACGTAACTCTGGTTCAAGCCTCTTGTCCTTGTTCCTCAAAGAAACAAAGCACTGGGATATAGAGGTGGGTCAGACTTCCCTCAGTGTGGTCTCAAACTGGAGAAGAGCAAGCAACATACCTGAAAAACTCCACACAAAGAGAAATCTGTGGTATATAGAGTATAAGCACACAATGAGAAATAGTGGTACAAAGGGGAGGTAGTGTAGGGAACAGTGATGAAATAATTTGTTTTGTGGAAAAAATATCTGAATAGTCTAAATAGCTGAAAAATACATGAACTATTATGCTATGTATAGCAATAAAATAATTTCAATTTATTTGGCTTTATTACTGACTTTTCTATATGGGGAAAATATGTCATGCCATTTTCAAGAAACTCATCTGTTAGAGTTCACAATATTCTTATTTATATTAGTTTTATAAACCATTAACTACTTTCTTCACAATCCGTTACATGCATGAAAAAAATATCATTCTACTTCTGAATATATCTAGCTTTTTATCTTCTGATCTTGATTCCCCATTCCTTTTAGCAGATCAGTTTTCTACACTGGAGTTTCACCATGTCTCATTTATATGTTTGATTCTAAGGATGCTTCAACTGTTTGAATTTTCACACATTTTGTTTCGAGACAGAAGAATAGGTATTTCTGACTTCAGAGCAATATGCTGCACAGTGCTTAAAAAAATAATTTCAATACAGACAAAGAATATGTACCATGTCAGGGTCTCTTGACAATATATTTTAGGATGAAAAATTCCTCATTTCTGTACTGTCAAGTTTCCCATAGAAAAATGCAATCTGTTTACTCATATTCTGCCTGTTTGAAAACATGTTCAGTCTTAAATGGTCTCAACATTCTTCAACATTTGCCCAAAGTAGTTGTTTAGTGAATAAGAGACAAGCAATTAAAATCTGTGGGAAGAACATCAAAGAATGTGTGTCACCTTTAGACAGGACTCATGCAGCTTTACTGGTATTAGAATAGTTATATTTCTGGAACAACTACTACAGTGTATGCTATTTTGATATACATGACCTCTGCTCTTAGAACTACTGTTATAGAGTTGGAAAGATTAAATGACAGCAATATATTTCATTAAGGTCTACCACTTTCCATTCCAAAGTAGTTACCTGTCAAAGGCTGTCAAATGGATCTCTGTATATTGTATGTATAAAGAGCCTAGTTTTGCTACAAAAATCAAAAAACCCACCTACTTTTCCATGTAAAAATAATTTAAAAATGAAATTACAAGGGAAAAAAACCTTTTTTTTTTTTGCTCCATTAGCAGGAATACAGGAATAGGATACACTTTATTTATTACATTAAGTTCCAAACTATCCCAATTTCCCTTGTATTTGTAAATCAAGTTCCAGCTAAATAGCATACATTTTCATATATACATGTTTACCTTTAGAAAACCCTCAAGCATCCTCCTGACCTAATTTTTTAAGTGTGAAGGACAGTATGCATGTAATGAAATATGAGGAGGACACTAATAAAACCTGTGACTTGGGAAAACTTTTGGATGACTTCAAATACACTGGAAAACTCTACAGAGAGGAGTAATATGTCAGCACAACTGTCACACATACAGAGGTAAAATCTCTATGTTGAGCGAAAAAGAATATTCAGAGAATATTTATATAGTCTGGAAGTTCTCAAATCAGTTGAATTTGATATTTGCATCCTTGAACACTTGAAGAAGTGGCTGAACAAACTTATAGCCATTGAAAAATTGTGAAGGACGTAAGATGTACTATTAGACTGGAAATGAATGAAAGATGAAGCAAATAAATAAGGGAGGAAAAGATGATCCAAGAAACTATAGAAAAAACAGCTTTTAAGTTTGATTTCTGGGCAGCTAGAAGAAAAAAAAGGAGATGGACCATGCTATTGGGTTTTATCAGGCAAATCACAATAGATCTAGTTTCATTCTATGGAAGAACTTCTAGAAAACAGATGTATTTGATTTTAAGTACCTTGATCTTACCAATGCTTGTCACACTCTTACATTGCAGTCTCGTAAGTCCTACTGGGAAGTATGCTATTTGTGTGCTCATGTTGTAAGATGAGAACAAAAACTAGTTGAAAGCGATCTTCAGAGAGTGGCAATCAACAGCTCACCATTAAAATGGAAGGCTGCACTGAGTAGACTTTTGCAAAGGTAAGCACAACCCTAGAACTATTTCTGTCTTTTCATTAATGGCTAGGAAGATGAAATAAAAGATACCCTATTAAACATTGAAGAGGCTGGAATAGCTTTAGAAGACTGGAATACAATAAAAATACTCATATTATTGAAATAGGCTAAAAAGATAATGTAATTCAATATAGAAAACTGCTATGTTCTACGCTTACAGAGACATAATAATCATGTTTAAAATACCAGCTATAGACATCCATTCCAAAGGAAAAATAGCAAATAAAAATCTAGTGATCGTTATCAACAATTGAATGTTTTTTAAAAACGCTGCCATACCAGGAAATATAAACAGGACTGCAACCTACAAAACATGTAAAATAATTCCACACGGCTTTGGCAATGCTTAACACAGAGCACCCTGTCCAGCTTTGTGACAAGGTTGCAAACAAGACAGGAACTAAGTGGAAATAAAGAGTAACAGGAATGCTCAGAGGCCTAGAAAATAGAGTCGCTGAGAAAGAGGCTCATGTTCAGTCTTGAGAAAAGAGGATTCACATAACAGCTAAGTAGGTAACACATAACCACAAAGTAAGTGAAAAGTATTTGAAAGATAACTGAAAAGAATACCACAATGAACGTTATGAGAAATAATCAGCTTAAATTGCTGCAGCAAAGTTTCAGATTAGACACTAGGAAGACTTTATAATAATAAGGGTAATGGAGTATTAAAGCATTGGAGAAGTTTATTGAATCTTAATCATTGTCTTTACAACTCGGATTAGGTAAGTCTGTCAGGAATGACACCTGTGTAGTTTATTTTCCTTTAAGAAAATGGGTGGACCCCATGGCACCCAGCTCATTCAATGAGAAGGTATAGGACAGACCTGCTCTGGGAATGAACCAGTGTTGAGACACTATTGCTTGCGTAAATCATGTTCATTTGCTGGAGAGATTGAAAGCTGTGTAATGAATTAACTAGGGAGACTGCGTGGAAGAAAAGGAAAATAACACTTATGCTGGTCCACGGATCTTGGATAACGTATTTCAGCAAAATTCTGTTTGGTACTGAGCGTATTTGTGCTTTCCTAAGCTCTTGAAAACCTGAGATCTGATTTGGGAACATGTAGGTAAACTAAATAATGAATTGAATGTATAAATACTTTGCAGTGTGAAACACGAAAAAAACCAATCCTTTAATTGGACATCCAAATCTCATGAATAATTCTTTTTGCTTCCATCTATCTGCAGAGCCATCTTCTATCTGTAAAACAACACTCCTTTATCGCACAGAGGATCTGTGTGTGAGACAGTGCAAATTAGTTACTATTTGCAGATTTCTCAAAATCTACATGGCATAAAGACATTAAAGCAGATGAGGAATTTAACTGTGTGGCTACTGTATAATAAAAGACATAAGACTATACTGAACAGTGCAGAGAAAACAAATTACTGATTAGATACAAGAGATGTATGTCCACTCTGTGTGTCAGACTTTTTAGACAACCAATATAATTAATACTTACACAACTGTAAAAAATGTTTCATCTTTGAAAGGTAACTGTCACCTTTAATTTTACCTTATCTGAATGATGAGAGCTCTGTAGAGGTCCATGATTTTTTTGTGCATTTAAAATTAAACAGGGCATGCTATCTAACTCTAAGAAAAAACACACTGATGAATAATCAAATTCCGATTTGCCTGTTAATTACTAGTTCATATGCAACAAGTACTTAATTTTAATATATAGATCCATATAGAGAAAAAGTTAATGTTGGGTTTTTTTCTTACTGTTACCAACTGTGATCACAGAGAATGATTCTGGCACCAACCTGTAAGAGTGAAGTGAGTAAGAGGCCCTACTTCTGACTCCTCAACTCTTCCACACACTTGTTCACTCAGGTCTCACCAAACCATCCAGCATACGGAAGAGGAGAGTAAGTGATCTAGTGCAGGTGAAACCGGGGATATCAGTAAGCATTGAAGAATTCCAAAATCTTACCACCATAGTCTACAAGTTGTACACCACAGCCTTCTGCACTGCTACCTACCAACTGAACTTTCACAGGTAAAGCAGAGAAACCTAGCTGTTATAGTACAAATAGAATGGCTGAGAGAAGTTGGAATATTCTCTCAAATTTACGTGTTCCTACCCCAAATGCTCACAGTTCTTCCTTCCCTGTGTACCTGCTAGATGATCAACAATGGGTGGTTAGATTTTTGTATGATACAGTAATAGGATCTCTGAGAAAAGAGCTCTTTGCTAGAGTACCACAAAGGTAGGTGCTGAAGAAGAGAATGAAGTGTTAAATATTTCTTCCAGTATCACCATATATTTCTATCATTATTAGTAGAAATCTCTCCTGTACAACTCCACATTCATGCATCAATACAGATCTCTGTTTTCTCCCCATTTTTAGAACTTGATATCTCTGACAGTTGAACAGATACTCTCCAACTACCAGCATTCAGTACTGTGTGCTTTCAGCTGAATTTAATCTATTTTGCTTACACACATTCCCCATTTTCTCACCTTATCCCCATTTCACAAAGCTTACATACATTCCTCTGCTTAAAATTTTGCTTTTCCTGTATTTTGTGCAATTGCCATGTGACATTATGGCCTCAGATTTGAGTCTCCTAAAGTAAAATATGTGGGAAACTACAATATGCTTTAACTGAGTTTGTGATTCCTATCTCCAACCATGGGGATGGGGTGGGCGGAGTGAGTATTGATCAGGTTAAGTTCCAGGTCCAGTTCAACACAAAGCATTACTTAATATAGAACATGGAAGAGAGATAAAGGACTCCTTGATGCAAGGGGCTGATTCCAGGCGATGGCTGGTATTGGTCACTTTAGGTTGGCTTAAAATGGAGGTGAAAATATGGCCAGAGTTCATGACATTAATGTAGTAAATCTAATTTTGAAATTATTATGCCATTTTGTAATTCTTTACAAAAGCAGCACAAGCAGTTGCAATACACAATTTAAAACTAAAACCAGCTAGTCATAAAGGCAAGAGACCACGTTATCAACTAATTCAAGCTTTAGAAATAAAAAATAAAAAAAATAATGTGCAAATTCATCTATAAAGTGTCATCCAGATCTATAGATGCCTTATTGTCCCGTCAGTAACCTGTTAATCATGTGTATTAATTACCTAAACAATAGGAGTTTGGGTAAAAAGCTTTTCAGCAAACAAGTAGTACTATTTAAAATGAAAAAAAAAACCCAAAAAACCAAACCCAAAACATTTTAAAAATATGCGACTAGCATTTTGACCAGAGAACAAAAGGAAACGTGCCTATTGAACCAAGACCCTGAGCAAAGAAAATCTGTGTTTCAAAGAGAACTGATGATACATTGTTTATAAAGCTATGAACTACAGAAAGCAATTTACACGACAAAATGAAAATCTGTATGCAGTTTTCTTCCTGTTCACCTCTACAGCTCTTGCCTGTTTTCTTCAGCATTATGCAGTGCAATGGCATAAAAAGAAAAGCCTGAAATCAGGTCAACTAGCTATTCAATCTTTTTTGGACACCCTAGAAAACATATTAAGTCACAGATACATGCAGATGCCTACTGGGTTTATTTAAATTAGGCACCTACCTGTCTTTGCTTTCACATTTAGAGACTTTTAGAGACAAATGCTGCTTAGGAGCTTCTGAAAATCCTTCTAAGGACCTATCTGTTTTTAAAATCAGCCATCTGAATTTTTAGGCACCTACTCAGTTTGGTAAATATGTACCTCACCATCTTATTCTATATATATGCAAACAGGTAAACTAGTATTTTGTGTCATCAAATGAGAACATAAAGCTTGCTTAATGCTAAATGACAAAACCCTGTGATATGCCTACTTGAAACATACTATTTCCAATAAATTAAGAAGTATTAACAACATATTGCCTCATATCCAAATTAATATTTCAATATTCCTTGAAGACAATAAATTCTGTAGAAAACAAGATTATTTCAAATATGAAAAAAGTGTAAAAAAATATTTAGAGAGTGTTTTAAAAAACCTGATTAACAAAAGGGGTAAAAATATATTACTCCTACGTATATTATTCCTTTGAATTGTGGCTTGTTCCAAAATTAGAAACACTGATGCAGTTTGAAAATACAGTAACAGCTTCTTGTAAGCATGCTTCTTATAATGTCTCTGTGACATATACACACGTACGCTTAAGTTTATAAATTCTAGCTCTTATTCAGAGCTCTTGCCTGTACAGTCCAAAATTCAGCACTTCATCAGGCTCCTTGTTTCAAACTTCATCATTTTTAGCAGACCCAAGCTTCACATGCACAGAATGTCACTCAATGCGTTATGTAAATGATTCTTGGTGTACCTCATTGCTGGCATTCGGAGTTTTGTAATTTGGAGAAAATTTCTTGAGACATAGAAAAAGGAATATTGCTCAGAAAAAACTAACTTTAGGTCCCCATTCAAATTTGAAAATTAATATTCAAAGAAAAATTTAACATGTGAGCAAAAACATCTAATTCTCCTAAACCATCATCTTAAAAACAGTTGACTATTTTGGGTCAAAATCAGCCAAGAAAGATCCTCACTGATTTTCAGTTGACACGCAAATTTCTGAGTAATGGCAATGGTAAAATAAAAGTAATGGCAAAGCTATAAAGCTTTAATAAAACACAAATGGCTTGTAAAAGCATGGAAATTTTTGTTAGAAGAATCTGCTTATTGCTTATTAACATGCATTAACACTGTATTTTTAATGTGATATGGCTTCCTAAGCCATGCTGGCTGATTGCATTACTAATTAAACAAGTTCAATTTATCTAATTATATCTAAGTTGAAATATTTATAAAGTTATGTGTGAGCTAAAATAGCATCTAAAGGGCATGCTCATTAGTCTTCAATTACAGGGAAGATAACAAAAGTAATAAAAGTAATGTGCATGGACCTAGCTAGTCCATGCTGGGTTATCCTGTCCAAGTTTCTAGGACATTTAAACTATACTATGTCAATCGGGCAAAAAAGAGAAAGCAAAAAAAGAAATTCTGTATTTAGCCAAAATCTTCACCAGTGCACTACAGAATCACTGTTTGGATCAGAAATTAGGCACTCGCAGCACCTAGGCACTCGCAGTTTTCTTACCATCCCATTGCCTCTACAGCTTTCTACTCTGTTTTTTTGCCCACCTAAAATTAATGCTAAAATTCATTTGAATTCAAAGTACTAGATTTTATTTATCAACCAGTCCAAAATAGAAGGCTACATGTGCTATCAGTGAAGGAAATGTTTATGAAATTCCATGTTCATAATGGTTTTCACCCTGTCAGGGAAGAAATATGCTGTTCTGCATGTGGCAGTTAATATTCCAAAGCATGGCTGTTTTTTCCCTTGATTATATGTAATGCTTCTTGAACTTGAAGAGATGTGTCTTGTGTAGAGTCACACAGAACTGTACCTAAATCTTTCTACTTTTGGCTGTTAGTACTTGATTTCTAAACTATATAAAAGATTTCCCTGTTCTGTGTCAAACACATATGGATTAAAATCAGGACAACACAAAGGCAAGTCTTCATATGTCATGTTCTGAACGAAGAGCTAGAGTGGTAAATTTTGCTATACAAAATCTTACTTTTCTCTTCCAGTAAGTCCATGGTGGCTTATATATGGTGTTCCATTTTTTTTTCTGAAATCTTTGCTATGATGCAGAGGACCCACATTCAGTACTGAAATTTTTCACATCCTGGTCTCTGTTCTCATCAATCTCCCAGGTCTGCTCTTTCAGTTATTTTACTTTCATACTTTTTTATCATTTATTCAAGATCTCATCCCGAGTACATCTATTTGTTAAGAAATACTTGGTTTCATTTTGATCTCAAGATTAATGTAGAAAAATAAGCAAGCAAAGCTAGCAGAGCAAGCAGCAGTGTTGTAAAGGTCTATTATTTTATGTTTCTTGTAAATTTAGCAGAAAGCAGACACCTTAGAAGTCACTAGACGTGGAAATAAACAGATTGGACAGTTCTTCTCTTTGCTAGAAATGATTGAGGTTGGGATAGATCACGACCACACCCCTGCAGAAAGCTGATGAGGACAGAAAGAAGGCTGGTTTCCTGAAGGACTCCATACTCTCAGGAGAGCCTTAAGGATTTTGTTTGAGAGCTATTTTGAACATTTCTAAATATCAGCTATTCATTTTTTTCAAGGTTTCTTCTTCTTTGTGTGGTTTATTTGTTTGTTTTTCTCTCCAAGAGGGAGGCTGGCAGGTAGATATTAATGCTTCAAAGACTCCTGAAGGAACAGGAACTTCACAGCAACATCCAGTGTCATGAAATTCACACAACCCAGAAACTTCTCTATGTGTGTTTCCATATGTGGCTTTAGATATTTTTAAGTGACATAATTTTGGAAGGAAAGTGAATGTGGTTAGCAGGCATCCCATTAGAAAACCTGAATCCCAGACAGTTTTCTGTGGTTCCATTGAAGAACTGTATTGTTTTACAGCCACAGGCATAAACTTCGTATGTGATAACTTGTATTTGTTTAGTATCACAATGTTGAATGCTAAATGTGTCTTATTAAACCCCATTAAATAAGATTAGTATGCATATAACAGAAGACTGCACAAACATCATCCCCTTTTCAATAATAATAATTTTAAAATTCTAAATTTCAGATGTATTCTAAGCAGAGAATCTGATGTATACAAAAACATAGCATACTTGCATTACAGCATCAAAAATACTTACAACTTGAAGGAATATTCAAACATCCTGATATGCTTGAATTTGTTTTCAGTGAAATATCTACATAGTAATATTTCATTGTTAGCTTTTCAAAATTACAAGTGAAAAAAAAAAGATTGAAACTCGGAAGTTGATTCTTTAATGTTACAGATATTTTACCTCATTATTATCTTTAATGCCACATCAGAATTAAGAGAAAGTGACAGAGAAAAAAGATAGCAAGCATTTAAGTTAGCGTTTTTTTGGGGGGGGTTGTTGTTTGTTTGGTTGGTTGTTTTTTTTAAAGGTACTACTGTGCAGCTACATATTTTATCCTAAAGGACAGATTTAGGAAAATGATCCCTTTTAAGGGCTTAAACTTACTAAACTCCATGGCACACAGGTGATAGGGAAGAAGAGAGAAAATGCTTTCTGAAAAAGAAGTATAATCACCCCATTCATACATCCATAGCAAAGTGAGAAATGTTTTTGTTGTTACATTTTCTTCCATTCCCTCATATATTTGGAGTGCCGCCTTGTGTGCATGGACAATTTAGGTGGCCATGGCTCTCCCCCACCCTGGGACATGGAAAGGAATGTTCCAAGGAGAACAGAATGACATGCCCAGGGTGGGATGTAAAGCTGTCATGACAGAGAACAGAAATACACCCTGTACCACTAAACTTCTTCCTTCCTACTTAGTGTTTACATACATTTTCCATACCATTTCCTACACTGGCACACTATTTGGGTCTTCTTTCAGAGAATTATTACTGTAGTATTTGAATGTTTTCACTGGGCCAAGACCTGAGCCAGTTTTCTTACTTGCCATTTGCCACGTTCAATCTCCTCCTCTTTAATCCCAACTCTTATCACAGATTGTCTGCTACTAACTCAAAATTTGTTCCCTAGCTTGACATCACCTTGTTCCATGCCCACTGTCTTTAACTGCTCTCTTCCTTTATAAAAAGGTTCTTTTCCGTTTGTTTCAAAAAAGGCCCAAACAAAAGCCTCCCAAGATCATAAAAATCCTCTTATCCCACCTACCTAACTCCTCAATTACCACGCTCTTCATCCTTCACTCCACTGAAACCATGCTCACAAATGAGCTTCTGCCTGGTAAATCTTGAGACAATCTTCTCTTTTGATCCCCTTCTTGCAACCAGCACTGCTCATAACTATCTTCTCCACTGTTTTCTCAGGTGCTATGCAAACTTAAAACCTTTGTATTGGTTTCTTTTCAGAACTGTTTTCTACTCCCCACCATCACTCCACAAGCATAACTATGCCACTGGCAGCTCCTGTGTTCAGCCCCTATGCATATCTGCCTGCATATGATGTGGATACATTCTCCTGGAAAATAATTCTTGTGCCAAAATGATTGATCATTTTAGCTGTAATTATAGTGACAACATTTTGAATACTATTTTCAAAAGATAAACTACTTCTAATTAAAGCTAACGTTCAGAGAAAGACTGTTCTTTAATGTCCAGATAAATGTGGATGTCTCTAATGCAACCTAACAATTTTAAGAAATCTCAATCTTTAATTATCTTCTCCACTTTAAGCAATTTGATTTTTCTTGTTTTACTGGCTGTTCTGTTTGACAGTTAACATACAAATTTAGGTTTTCATTAATAGTTCCTGAACCTGAATTCTTTCTATATTCATTATTTTGTATCAGTTTACTACTGCTGTGATATGAGAGTTATTTAATAAACACTGACACTTGTGCCACTTCCTCCCATTTGTCCTATGATTTTATTGGTTTGTCCTTCCAGCCTAGATTGTTTCTATTCAAGAGAAAACTTAATATTGTTTTACAAAACAATGTAAGGGCATTACATAGATGAAGGCTTAAGAAAACATTTTCCAGTTCATAAAGCAGCATTTTTTTAATTGAAACATTAAAGTTCATGTAGATTTTAATGTAAATCCAATATATAGTTTTATATTAAGCAGAGACAATATTCTGGAAATGAAAAAAGTGAACCAAATCCAATTCTTGCTAATATAAATATGTCATCCTAATCTAAGAAATACTGAGCTGCTCAGGATTTCAAAATATTGAAGGTTCTATAAAGTAATTTATCTTCTGAGCTACCATCTCCATTCTCTACAGCTTTACAGGTATTTATTTTGAATGGAGTTGATAAAAAGAGATCAGTTATATATAATTTGGAAATTTTAGACATGAGCCTATTTGGAAAACTGGATTAAGTGAGTCAGCCTGCTGACATTTCTCTGCCTTTTTTGGAATACCACGTCCTATCAATTCAAAGGTTCCAGACGAAATTTCAGGTATTAGTGGCAAAACTCACTAATGGCAGAAGCTGGAAAACCAGACAATCTCATTTCCTGATTTTTTATTATTAGCCTTTTTTAAGCATTTAAACAATAAACAAGGAGTTTCCAGTATTTCGGTAAATATCAGTTTATCCTGACAAAGTATACTCCATGGATGAATCAAGTAAGATACATTTTATCTCACTGGCTACCGATTAATGTCATTCAAGAAAGGTTTGTTATGTTGGAGTTTTTGTTCGTTTGTTGGGGTTTTTTTGATTTTTTTGTTTGGGTTTTTTTGGGCAGCACAGTAGAAGGGCAAGTCATGGTTTACTGGCTTGTTGTGGGTTTGTTGGGTTATTTTTCCATTCGCCAATGTACCTCAGCCACAAGTCCTTCATTGTAACAGTCCAACTTAGATATGTCTGTCAAAAGGCTTTAAAGTTATCCACTTCAACAGGGTGATTTTCCCTGGGTCTTGCTTGGGAACTGGATAAAGACATGAATCTTAATTTTGAGAGGCCCTTTTTGACAAAACCTATTTTTATCAGAGAAAATTGAAAGTATCCTACTTTCTAGTGCTGGCAGAGCAGCTGGAAGAAACTGCTTCTTCCAGCTGCAAAAATACAGACCAGCAAAGAGATTACATTATTTTATTACTAATGATGGCAGGCAATGATTTAACCTTATTATTTTTGGCAACATTTCAACTGACAGTTAAGTCTACAGCAAATTGCTTAGTAACAATGCAGATAAAAAATTAAAGGCGTAGTGGATTAGTCCAATTTAAAAAGTAAGACCGACATACATTGAATCAGGTTTGTGAAAATTACTTTCATTTACTATTACAAAATAGATACCTACTTTGTAATAGTAAATCTATTTCTAGCAATCTTCCCTGAAAGTAACTGTCAACAGCTCAGCCATGTGACCTGAAAACTCATAATAAGCTAATAAATAAAACAATTTAATTTTTATAATAGGACAATGTTTAAAATAGCATCAAAGATTAAAAATGTTGATACTTATTTTTTATGCTTGCTTGAAACAAGCTGCCTTATACCAAACACATTGCTAAGAGATACAGATTATTAAGCACCAGTCTTTAAAACATCTGAAATGAAGAAAATGAGGCTTGATTTTAAAAAGAAAAAAATGAAATATGGGATACCCTGAGAATAAAAATCTAGGAATTTAGGTTCATGTAAAATTATAAACGAAATTTGGATAGAGTAAGCAACCAGTACCAAACTCCCCTCTCCACACACAGTGTGATTTTATCCACTGGGTCTCTTTCACCCTCTAATGAGAAAGTAATCATAATTTGGGAGACTGAAGAAAGATTTGAATATTAAAAAAATCTAAATTCACATACCTATCTATCTGTAAAGTATATCAAGAATTCATATCCTCTTTTCTGACTGTTTGCCTTTCTATACCTTTTCCATCTTAGTCTGAGAAGCTAGCTTAGACCCATTTTTTTTGCAAACATTATTTTTATTGCTCTTTATATCTATAAGGATGTCATCAATCACTTGAAGTTTTCATAGGTAGGAGAAAAAAAATATTTCATTGAAAATTCACTGTCAATATGAAACCAACTTGAGCAAACTGTTGCTAACAATAAAACTCATCTAGGACCTACTGCCAAGACAATTGTGGAATAAAATCATGGGGCAACAGGCATATTCCAAAGATTAATTTATTTCTGTGGTGTTTTCCTCTCAAAATACCCAAAGCATTGCTCATTGACCTCATTTCGGTTAGATTTTGTTATAGTGGGGCTACTTGTCAACCATGCTCACCCTAAGAGAGAAAACTTCAGCCTATTACACTAAACACCACAGCTGTAATTCAAATATGCGAAAACCAGTCAAAAAGATAATCCTTGTGATGTATGACTATTTTTTGTTTCCTTGTGGCTATTTTTCAGAAGACCAAGTTATAATATAGTTAAATACGGGAGAATTGTTCCTGAACATCATCATCTCATCCACAGTTACGCCAGCTGTACTGTACACATGCTGGACAGCAGTGAGGTGCATCCCAAGGTAAACTAATGGCAGGAGGTGGGTTGCTGCCACAAAACACCCACTATCTGAGCTGCTGCACTCCATGCCCTTTCTATTTTCCTATTAATCCCAGGAAAGATAAAGCTAGAAACAGGCTGCAAAAGCTGTCCTGGCAGCAGCGACCACATTTTGCCTAGAGAATGGATGGGGTCCCAAACATATAGGGGTACCAAGGCCCCATGCTACAGCACTGCTTGAGAATTCCTAGAGTTAAAATGAATAATGCACTTTCAAGTGCCAAAGTTTAGAGAAATGCGGAAGGTTAAACTAATGAAGTGTAAAACACATGCAGTATTATTTAAAGGCTATTAACTAAAAATGGTTTGTAACACCACCCTAGTAAGGAAACGGCAGGATCTCTTTATACTGAATTTCTTCTCACATCATAATTAATGTTCACTTTCATTACTCAACATTTCAGCACATAATATTTTTATTTCAACATTCTTGTAATGCTAATAATGAATATCTTACACCTGCTACTTTTCCTTCACAGTGACTGCATGTAACTAATTGTGGGCCGAGAACACGGTAAACTTAACCTGGCCTGCTAAAATGAATGGGAAACAAAACATCCTTACCTGACTCTGGATAAGCTCAATTTAGAAGTTAACCTTTCTTTCTATCTTGTCAACTCATTATATCATCTTGGTTTCCACCCCCCACCCCCCCCCAAAGCAAAATACATGTATGAAATATCTATAGTTACGTAATTTAACATGGACATTTCATGGGCTTGGCCTGAAAAGGGAGGACATACTCCCAAAGCAGTGTCCATCCCATAACTGCAAGCTGCTGGGCTGTGTTCTACAATGCTATTTACTGACTTATTTTCAGAAAACGTATTATACAATTTGCCACAGTCATTGACAAATGCATTCTAAATACAAGAAAATTGCTATATAAACTCCTACTAGAGCTTGATGACACCACAAAACTAAACTTTGCCTGGAGTAAAGGAACACAAATATTTGTCTTTATGTCAATTTGTAGAATGACTGCTCTTGAAATAACCTTGCAAAGACCTCTGTTTTGATGGAACTGCACCATGGAATATGAAATCATAACATCATTGAAAATAAATAAAAATAAAAATTTATAGGCTAATACAGATGTTCTGTGGTCATTAACGTGGTGGTTTTTTAGCATTTTACTGCCATAAACATAGATTTGAAATTTACCATTACAAAGGAGTGGAAGACAAAAGGAAAACCTGCAAAAGTTCTCTGCTGCTACATTACTTCTGCATTATATGCATGTAAGGGACCTAGAGGTTGGATAATATGTACCATTGCACTGACTGCAGCTCTGATAATGCACCATATTATGGGTAGTGATACACATTAATGCATTATCTATTCAATCCACTCATTTGTCATCATTCTGCTTGAGAAGCACACCCTCGCCTTTAACACACAAACTGATGTAAAAATATATGCATCTCATCATTATTTATAGACTTCTGTACATCTACTTCAGACCAGACCATGAGAAGCCATAAGGGTCACTTCTGCCTATAGGACTATTTACAATACAGCATACCTATATGATAAAATAGGAAATAAGCAATGAGGTTAAAACGTGCTGTGATGTTTGTATTACATTAGGAAGAATGTATGGAGAGATTGTAAGGAATAAAGTATACGGTATTTAAAAAAAAAAGTTGCTCATTCAGTATTACCTGTATCAAATTATTTACCTTGTCTATTTAAATTGCAAAATGATAGAGACTACCACCTGGTTTATATCTATGTGGAGGTTAGGCTTGTGGCTTAAAGACAGATTGAACCTTCACATGACACAGCAAAAGAAATGCTAAATGACAGTATCATCTAATGTCTAGTAAGTTGCAAGCACCTTTCAAGCTCTGGATAAAACATAGACAGGAGATTACTGTGAATTAAAATAATATTTTTTTTCAAATGTCTAAATCAAAACTAAGTTATATCATCACTGGAAAGGAATTATTTTTCTGCTAAACCAAAAAGTCCAGAATTCAAGTGTAGGGCCTCAGATAACCTGGTGTAAGAGTTAGACTTTTTTTTTAAGGAAAAGTGAGATACTTGACCAGTTACCTATAACTAAATATTTAGTTTGTAAGAAAAATATTTTCTAATGTAAGATTTAGGATAAAAGCATAAGAACTGTCAAGGTTGAGGAAGCACTAGTTACATTCTGATGTTTTTATTTTACCAAGAAGAAAATATCCTTGGAGAAGATACTTAATGTTCAATCCAATAGCCAGTCACTCCTAGAAACTCTAATCCTTTTTTGTAAAATTCAGATATAGTTTATGATTGCAGTAAAAAACAAAAGAAAATTCAAAAGAAAATTCAATACAGTAAATATTAAGTCTAAAATCTTCAAATACTGGGAAATATACTACAAATATTTTGTTTAAAATGCTGTATGGAAATTTTTTCTTTATAAGTAATGAAGCCAGAGCTTCTGCATCTCCATCAATTTAATCTAGAACAATCAGCATTATTATTACTATATTTATCTTGAAGCACTGGATATTATTTACTATTTAAACATTTTGTTAGTGGAAGGACATGGTGTCAGAATGACAGAATACAGTAGCTCCTCTTGCACTACTGAATTGCATGCTGTTTCTAACAGAAATGAGTTCATCACAAGCACACATATGTTTCTCCTAGGGGGGGATTCAGTTGTTACTATTGGTTGAACATTCTTCTACTGAAAGTTTTAAACGAGTATGACAGAAAAGACAGGAGGGTTCAGGAATACAGAAGGCAGAATTTATTATGGTCTTAAAACACATAAAATGCTGTTGCAAGGAAAAGATATGCAACAAACATTTACATTATTACATTTTTTATCTGGGCACATTACCATCTATGCCTAGATCCTTGGAATGTGAAGTATCCTCTCAATGGTCAACTGGAAAAATCTGACTTAACATGCTTATCCTACCCCAAACTGAGGACACGCAATACTTTTTTGCTTATTTAAAACCCTGCCTTGGTGTCTGCCACAGATAGACTTAACTCAGAGCTCACTTATAATGTGGAGCACTCTTACACTGTGCTTATTTGGGTACTACTGTTTCATGCAGCTTAGGATTTGCTACCACTTTGCTTTTATGTTGTATAATACACTATAATTGCTGTAGGTTACAGTCTGTAATATATGTTTTAGTCAAAACAAATAGAAGTTGATTTGAGTTACAATACAGTATTTTATTTTCCAAGAGTTGGAACTGATGGGAACAATGAAAGAATAATTTAGTTCTTTATTTAGTTCTTACCTGAGAAGAATATGTGTGACCATCTGATCCACAAACAGGATTGGTATAAACTACTGGACACTGCTTGCAGTTTGATGAAATGGGACCACCCCTCCACTGTTTATGGCCTAAACCAGCCTCTTTCATACTGTAAGTAAACAAAAAGTATGTAATTCTGATAAGCAGTAGTAAAAACAGAACACATTCAGGGTATTTTAATGAGCCTTTACAAACAGTAAGCCATACACAATTTCAGCCATAATGTTTTCTCCTAAGAAAAGACCTGCTATGGTCTTTGGTATACATTTGATCACCATCATACATTACTCACTGTAGTGATACTTGACACTTGCATATTATTTCACTAAGACATTTTAGTAGAAAAAGTTGATTAAGATGATGCTTTGGTGACTGTTACACTTATTGATCAGTGAAAGATGTCTGACTTGTGTGGTATTTACTTTTTTTTGTTGTTATTAAATAGTATGAATGGAGCTGTTGTATTAATACTGGTGTTTAAGGATGCAACATTTATGTACTAGAAAATTATATCATAAATACTTCTATAGAAACAGGTCCTTCACAGTGCTGTTTGCCCCACTTTGACTATTGCATTTCATACCATACATTTTGTAAAATTCAGACTCTAGCATCCAATGTCAAGTTCAAAAAAAAAAAGTAATCCACTGGACCACAGAATTGATCTGCATAAGTGTATAGGTGTATACTTATACAGACAGATAAATATAGCTAGTTGGATCATTTTAAGCTAGAAAAAAAAACTACAGTGGGTCAAACTAAAAGTCTAAAATAAGTTATTATTGCTTCCCCAGAACACTCTCCTAGCCTTCAGTACTTTGTGGCATATGGCCATCCTTAAATATGTTTTTGCTTTTTAGCTTTGAATTTATTTTTATTTCAGGAATTTTTCCAATTGCTTTTTGCAACTATGAAAGCATTTAGCAGCCATTATATGCTGAAACAGCTGTTTTATGAGAGTTGCCTGAGTCATAGACTGACCTACAATATGCTTTGTATATTAATGGCTTCCATATAAATAAGAAAATAGAACAGTAACACATGATTTATATTTTGTGTTTTCTGCTTGGAATCTTAATGAGGAATCTAAAAACAATTATGCTTAGAATATAGCAATGACACATTAGGACACACTCAAACAGTAAATGTTCAAACTTATAAAAACCTCAAATCAAATCTTCCTTAATGGAGCAGAACATTTTAGCTTGGTTCACCTACAGGTAATCAAGAATTATTTTGCTAATTAGTCATGAATCACTGTTTGAGAAGAGCTTGTCTGGAGTAATAAAAAGAAATGAAATTAGAGAAAATAACCATTCTCTGGTTTTACAATGTGTAGAGGAAGAGGTTAAAAGCAGATGCCTAACAGTAAGCTGGTGATGATCAAAACCAAAACTCCATTTCTCAGCTATGCTAATGTTTTTGCTATTAATAATTTTGGCTGTAAATGTAGTCTTTAAGAAGGAAAAAAAAATAATCAAGTTACAGAAGTTTACATTCAGATTATCTTTTCTGGGCAAATTTTGAACTGTACAGATCTTTTACAGTGTAAACAGGGACCTGAAATGTTGTACACAGAAATTATCAGTTACTGCTGAAAAAAACAGTAATAGCTTAAATTGCATGTAGCATACTGAATGGTAAAATATCCATACAGAAAGTTTATGTCCATGAGGGACTATAATAAAAGGAAACAATTCAAACATACCACCCTATTTAGTAATAAAGAACAATCCCTTCTGCTGAGTTGCATCATTTGAAGACTAAGTACAAACCATTTCATTTCTATTATAGTAAAGAAAAGCAAAACTGAACTGTATCTTTGTTTATGTTTAATATATAGTAATAATCTCTCACTCAACTGAAGAGTTTTCCAATCATCCACATGAGCTCCAGCATAATTAGATTATTTAGATGGCTGCATCTGTCTCTTACTTTTTTGTTACTTTTATAGCTCACAATTTTCCAGAAGTGCCCCAGTAGCCTGAGGTTACTGACAGGACGAGAGTCTCAACTATCAACCAGATGCAATTCCTGTTTATCTGAGATACAGTAACTTTAAAACACTGCATAAATCAGTTGCAAAAGTTCCAGACATCAACCCACTGATATCAGCAAAAAACAGAAATTGGAAGCAGGATCTGAGACACGCACAGAAGCTGATGAGTATAGATGCTTAAAGCACATCAAAGAAAAGACTAGTGGTGATTACAGGGTTATAGCCTATCTGCACCCTTGTACATGCCCTCAATGAAGTTTAAAGACAAGGCGGGGGTAAAGGGAGAAAAGAAAAAAGAAGCCCTTTTTGATGGAGGAAAACAGGTAAGTAAAATCACCTAAAGGAAGGAAAAGAGAATGATGTGTCTCAGGAAGGACCACAAGGGGAGCGGACACTAGAACAAGCTCAGGACATGGAAATGGCAGGTCTGTGACAACCAGTGGAGAGGTATGAAGAAAATGGAAAATATTTTATGTACTCAGGTAGAGCACTTTCTCTCAAATAACCTCTGCTTTGCCAGGCTTTTAAACACAGGCTTTCCAGGGTACTCATTTAGGGCAAAGAGAGTCAAGTTTCCTATTGCACACAGAACTCACCTGAGACCTTCAGCAGATCACTCTTCCCAGAATCTTGGTTTCTATATAACTAATAATAATTTTCTACAAAACAGAAATACCTGTATTTTTCAAACTTGGAATGGAAGATGAAATTATAAATAAATTATAAATAACGATACTTTGAAGGTATCAATCCAGTCATACCTGGTCATGGAAATGCTTTGGATGAACATCTGTTCAGAAACTTTAGTTCAATGATGCAGAAACTAAATTCGGTATTATCAGAGCTGTCAAACAGCTAGTTTTTGATTGTCAATAACTGAGATGACAGGCGAATATGAAAAGTCAATTTAAAACATTTTTAATACTAGTTATGGTAGATACATGCATTTCCTAAAATATATTAACTATGCCTTTTACTTATGTACTCAAACATTTCCTTTCACCATTATTTAATTGCATCAGATTTGTTCCTGTTGACTATTTCTTTGTTACCAGATGTTGTGCTTATTTTTCTTTAGCAGCTAAGCAATGAGCATACATACAAACTATTGATGTGGATATAACTGAGAAACTACTGTGATAATATAAATCATCTTGCATTAAGATCATTGGTATATGTCCACAACGTCCTGAAATAAGATACAGAAACTGCTTAACTACAATATAAATAATGTTATCGTTTACTTGAGATATACAAAGCAATATATTTTTACATTTTAAAATGTTGGAGAGGCAAACAAATAGTAAACAAAGAAATCAGTTACTTCACTGTAAGAAATCACTTTTCTTTTTCTCTTCCTTTTATTTGTTTTTTTTCAATCTGATATGCAAGAAGAAAACACAGATCATTGCAACTTGCAGTTACTAAAGTCTGCCATTTAATCTTGTGATTCCACTGCAATCACTATAAACATTCTTGCACTTGTTAGCATTTTGCCACAATAAATATATGATGCCATGTAAAAGTCAACCTCTTCCACTGACAAATTTTATACTTCTAAATTTCCTGAAAAGGGCTTTAGGATCTGTCTTGTAATAAAATAACTATTACTGAATACACAAGCTCCACCTTATTTGACATTGTTGACACCTAAAGGGTAAAATTAAATATATGGGTTTGATTTACCAGCAACGCTCGTGATTGCATTAATTTGCATACACCAAATTGTGCATATGTTTTTAGACTGCATATGCAACTGCATGCCTAGAAACATAATTAGCCAATCTGCCCAATTACTCTAGCCTATGTACCTGTTTGCATACATAAACTTACCTTCCTGTACACACAGTGATCGTGCCTGCAAATACTTTGAGAATGCTTAATGTAATCCACTGGAAATTTAGCTGCAAGCAACTCTTTGGCAACGTGACTTATTAAATAATATCTATAAAATGCATGAAAGCCCAATTCACTTTAAAAAAAATAGTATTTTATAGCTCGACTTGAGAATCTTCAAACACAGGTCTTCAAATACAGACTGACAGAAACAAATCTGAGTTACTAAAAAACGTAATCTTTCAAAGAACTGTAGTAACTCTTTGATAACTACATTTGCAATTTTTAGAGATTTTAGAATTATTCCGATTTAGAGACTGCCTGATTATGTTTTGCCATGGCCTTTAGGGGACACAATCGGGATGTGTCAATTAACACAATCAGAAAAACCCTTGTATTGCAAAATCTAATTTGCTTTCATTAGAGTTGACTGGATTTCCTTCAAAGTTCCTTTTTCATGTGGAAGCATCCTGGAAGAAAACTATAGTTGCCAATATATTGTTGAGAAGTTTCTTTCAAACGTCAAAAGAAAGCAAGATGTTATTGCCAGTCTCTGTGTGTGTATGTCTATTATTTTGACTTGTTTCATTATTTTGCACTACTCCTAACAAACACAAGAAAAATCTGTCTTAAAAAACTAATCATAATTGATCCGAGACAAATACAAAAAGTGTTAATAAAGTTAATATGGGAATCAAAACACAATACATTTTCGCAAGTTTAAATTAACAGTGTTGGCAAGGTGTTTGTATTTATTGATGGACTATCATAATGTTTAGCAGGTGCATGTGAGATTATATAAATTCAGCTATTTTCTTTCCCCAGCATCTACACTCAAGACATCAGATTAGAAAATTATGTATGATCTATCATTTTTGTCAGGATCAAGTAAGTGTACATACTCAGTATTATTTCAAAACTTAGAAGAATATTTCTTTCTATGCATGTAAAAAGAAAACACTATTTACTCATTTGCTTTGGAGAAGGAAAACAAGTAGGTATCTTAAAGATATAAAACCTTACCACCTCCTTCCACCTACATGTATTATTAAAAAGACAAGTTTACACTTTAAGGTAGTTTCTTGCCTTGTTGTTACACAGCTCCATTATTTTCAGTACCATTCTGTCTACTTTTGCCAAGCAAAGAAGCCAATATTTTATTCTAAATGTCTATATAATAAACTAAAATCTAACCAAAACAGCCTTATTTATTAAAA